>CM066163.1:30864756-31234756 GCA_033629205.1 Lithocarpus polystachyus | reverse complement strand
GTTCCCTTACTTTTTTTCTTATATTTGATGGTTTCATCCTCACATTGTGCAGTTCCAACATCACATGTGACAGTTCTTTTCTCACATTGTGCGATTCCATTACTTTTTTTTTTCTCACATTTGAGGATTCCATCCTCATATTATGCGGTTCCAACATCACATGTGACAGTTCTTTTGTCATATTGAGTGGTTCTATCCTCCCGTTGTGCAGTTCTAATATCACATATGACAGTTCTTTTCTAACATTTGGTGGTTCCCTTACTTTTTTCTCACACTTGACGATTCCATCCTCACATTGTGTAGTTCCAAAATCAAATGTGACAATTCTTTTTTCACATTTGGTGGTTCCCTTAACTTTTTTTTTTTTTTTCTCACATTTGACAGTTTCATCCTCACATTGTGTGATTCCAACATTATATGTAACAGTTCTTTTGTCACATTGTGTGATTTCCTTACTTTTTCCTCACACTTGACGATTCCATCCGCACATTGTACAGTTCTAACATCACATATGACAGTTCTTTTCTCACATTTGGTGGTTTCTTTACTTTTTTCTCACACTTAACGGTTCCATCCTCACGTTGTGTAGTTCCAATATCACATATGACAGTTCTTTTGTCACATTAGGTGGTTCCCTTACTTTTTTTTCACACTTGAGGGTTCCATCTTCACATTTTACAATTTTAACATCACATGTGACAGTTATTTTCTCACATTTGGTGGTTCCCTTACTTTTTCTAACATTTGAAGGTTTCATCATCACATTGTGTAATTCTAATAGCACATGTAACCGTTC
Organism: Lithocarpus polystachyus; assembly: GCA_033629205.1. Classification (NCBI taxonomy): domain Eukaryota; kingdom Viridiplantae; phylum Streptophyta; class Magnoliopsida; order Fagales; family Fagaceae; genus Lithocarpus; species Lithocarpus polystachyus. Next base: position 31,233,960 of record CM066163.1, on the reverse strand, counting down.
TTTTCTCACATTTGGTGGTTCCCTTACTTTTTTCTCACATTTGACGGTTTCATCTTCACATTGTGTAGTTCCAACATCATATGTGACAGATTATTTTCACATTTGGTGGTTCCCTTACTTTTTTTTTCTCACATTTAACGATTCCATCCTCACATTGTCTTGTTCCAACATCACATGTGACAGTTCTTTTGTCACATTGGGTGGTTCTCTTACTTTTTCCTCACACTTGATGGTTCCATCCTCATATTGTGCTGTTCTAATATCACATGTGACAGTTCTTTTGTCACATTTGGTGATTTCCTTACTTTTTTTTTTTTTATTTGACGGTTCCATTCTCACATTGTACAATTCCAACTTCACATGTGACAGTTCTTTTGTCACATTAGGTGGTTCCCTTACTTTTTTCTCACACTTAAGGGTTCCATTTTCATATTTTGCAGTTCCAACATCACATGTGTTAGTTCTTTTCTCACATTTGGTGGTTCCTTTACTTTTTTTTTTATCACATTTGACCGTTTTATCCTCACATGTGATGTTGGAACTACATAATGCGACAATTCTTTTGTCACATTTGACAGTTCCATCGTCATATTAAGTCATATCAACATTACATATGGGCGTAGCCAACCCAAACCAACCCCACCAAATTACCTAATAATCGAAGAATATATATAACAAAAATACTTCTAAAGTCTCTAAAATTTCGAAATACCCTTTAATATACAAAAATTACCAAAATGCATTCTAACAATTAAAAAATTACTAAAATAATCCCGAAACTCTCAAAAATTATTGGGATATCCTTAAAACCTAAAAAATGACCAAGATGACCCTAAAATCTAAAAAATGACTGAAATACCCTCTAAACCTAAAAAATAATCAAAATACCCTTAGATACAAAAAAAAAAAAAAAAAAAAAAAAAAAAAAAAAAAAAACCTAAAAGACCATGAAACCTAAAAAATGACTAAAATGACCTTATAACTTAAAAAGTGATAATAATGCCCTTAGAACCTAAATAATGAACGTAATGCACCTTAAACCTAAAAAATTACCGAAATGACCTTAAAACCTTAAAAAAAATTTGAAATACTTTTGAAACCTATAAAATGACCAAAATACCTCATTAAACTTGAGAATGGCAAAAATACACCCGAAACCCTCAACAATTACCAGAATACCCTTAGTACCTAAAAAATGATCAAAATACTTTTAGAGCCTAAAAAATGACTGAATGACCCTAAAACCTAAAAAATGTCAAAAACTACCCTAAAACATTAAAAAAAATGATCAAAATAACCAAAAAAACCTATAACAATGACCAAAAATGCCTCATAACACTTGAAAATGACAATATACCTTTGAAACCCTTTAAAATTACTAGAAGACCCTTAGAACCTAAAAAATATCTTAATGACACTGAAACCTAAAAAATGACCGAAATGACCTTGTAACCTAAAAAATTACTTAAATACGCTTAGAATCTTAAAAATGACTATACATTTGTCACATTCGATGGTACCCTTATTTTTTTTCTCACATTTGTTAGTTTCATCGTTAATTAGGCAATACCAACATCACATCTGATTATATTTTTGTTACATTTGGTGGTACTATTATTCTTTTCTCACATTTGATAGTTCTAATGTCACATTGAGCAGTACCAAATCACATATGATCATACTTTTGTTACATTCAATAGTTCTATTATTTTTTCAAAAAAAAAAAATAGTTCTATTATTTTTTAGTCACATTAAGCAGTATCAATATCACATATACTTTTATTGATTCATAACAATCTTGGTAATAATTAAAATGTTAACAATGAATTTTTCCAAAATAGTTATAAACTTAAAAATTAATAAAAATACTTGAAAATTAAGGATTTCAAAAAATAGTCCTAAAAATATATAAAATGACTAAGATACATTTTTAAAATTTCAAAATTAATAAAAAAAATCACTAAAAATGAACAAAGTAGCGCTGAAAATACCTAGAATGATTACAATACTAAATATTTTGAATATGACCATAATAGCATCAAAACCACTCAATTTGGCCATGTTAGAATGATATCTTGGATTTTTTTAGTGATTGTAAAGATATTTTGGTCATGTTAGCGATTTTCAAGACAACTTGGTGATGTAACTGTGAACGCTAAAGAAGAAAATAAATTCAAACCTGTTAGGTTCTAAGGAATTAGGAACTAATGTATTAGAACTTCATTTTGTAATGTTGGCAAACCATTATCAAAACGTTTTTAGTCTTGTTTAGACTTGCTCAAAGTATGAGATTTTTATGTAAAGTTGGAATCGAGTTACTGCAGAAGTTACTGTGTAATTCTGCCTAGTTTGGTCGATCGAGAATTAGACTCGATTGATCGAAAGTTGTGCAGATTTTTTTTTCTGCAAAATTTCCAACTCAGCCCAAGCCCGTTTGTTGTGTAGGGTTTTATGTTTTGCCCTAAGTATAAAAGGAAAAACCCTAGCCACGTTTTAAGAGTTCTGAATGCGGTGTGTGTGAATCTTATTTGTGAGATCTAGAGGTGTTTACCTTCACATACACATAGGGTTTCGAAACTCAAGATTGATGTCAAGAGCTTGGTGATCATTCAGTTGCAGAATCAAGAGCTTCAAGATATACAAGCAGGTGTGCTTGTGCTTTGCTGAAAATTCAAGGAAAGAAGTAGTCTATGGACTCGGAGCTGTCATGCGGTCGTGGTAGTAAGTTTCCTACTCGAGGTAGCAATAGGATGTTAGTGGTCTAAGTCGCTATTGTGTAAACTTCAATTCTTTCATAGTGAATTCAGTTTTACCTTGAGGATAGCTAGGTTAAATCCTCCCTAGGTTTTTTACCGGTTTGGTTTTCTTGGGTCATCATATCGTGTATTATTTATTTTCCGCACTTTTGCATAATATGATATATTTGTGTTAACCTAGAATTGCCTAATTTATCTAAGTTAATCACTTGGCTAAATATCTAGGTTAATCTGTTTGGGTTTAAGGGGTCTAAACTTCTTGCAAGTGGTATTAGAGTGGGTAGCTTTTTGTGTAGATCTTTTGATCTTAAAGCTAATCCTTGACCCCGGTTGTCATGGAACACGGACACTCTCTTGTTATTCCATCTCATTTTGATGGGAATAATTATTTTTATTGGAAAGTAAGGATGAAAGCATTCCTGAAATCTATTGACAAGAGAGTCTAGAATTTTGTAGAATATGGATGGGAGAAGCCCACTACTCTTGTGAGTGAGTGGAAAACTTCTCAAAAAGAGGCAGTTGCTTTTAAAAGCAAAGCTATGAATGCTATTTTTAATGCTGTCTCTATGGAGGAATTTAAGAGAATCTCTAATGTTGAGGTTGCTCATAATGCTTAGAATATCCTCCAGACTGTGTATGAAGGCACAAAGACAGTTAAAATTAATAAGTTGCAGCAATTGACTACTAGATTTGAAAGTATTAGAATGACTGATGATGAATCTTTTGATGAATTCTATGCTAAACTTAATGATATTGTTAATTCTGCATATAATCTGGGTGAAATCTATGATCAACCTAAAATTGTTAGGAAGATTCTTAGATCTTTAACTGAGGATTGTAGACCCAAAGTGACTGCCATCACTGAAAACAAGGATGTGGACTCCATCCCTGTTGATGAACTTGTAGGATCTCTTCAGTCCTATGAGTTGGACCTACCCAAGACTAACAAATCCAAATCAATGGCTCTTAAGTCTGTTGATGATGTTGAGGCTGGTGGATTTGATGATGAACTCTCTGCTACAGAGATTGCCTATCTTGCCAAGAACTTTAAAAACTTTCTTAGGAACAATAACAGAAGGGCAAGAGGCAAGAACACTGCTGAACCTAGAAATTTTAGGAGGAATGATCCCACTAAGGTTAATAACATTGAAAAACCTAAAGACTGAGTAGGTCAACCCTCTAATAATTCTATGGGACAACAATATTTTGGATGTCAAAGGTATGGTCATGTGAAATCTGAATATCCTACATACTTGAAGTCAAAGGGTAAGACTATGGCTGTAACTCTTAGTGATGATGAAGTTTCTGACAACGAATCAGTCAGTGATGAGGATGGAAACTTCATTGCTTTCACTGCTACTACTGTAGTCAATGAAAGTATGTCTGCTGAAGAGAACCCTTTTAATGGGGAACTCTCTGAAGATGCAGATTTACAGGAAGCCTACAATAAACTTTGCAAAGTTGCTGCAAAGGTTGCTATGAATGTTGATCTTGACTTAAAGAAAATTGCATCTCTTGAACTTGATAAGAAAAATTTACTTGTGAAACTATTTGATGCTAATGAGCTTTTAAATAATGTGAAGACTAAGAACATGCTTTTACTTGATAAAATTAAAAATTTGGAACTTGAATTATTTGTTGCTAGAGAACAAACTAATAGGTCTGCAAGCTCCAAACTTGATCATATGTTAAGTATTCAAAAGTCTCCCTTTGACAAAACTGGCTTAGGTTTTGTGGAAAGCATCTCTATGCCTGAATCTCATTCCACAAACTTTGTTCCTTCTACCCAACCTCCTAAGAGTGAGACTGTCAAACCTTCTATGAGTGAAGTTGTTAAATTTGTAGAAGTTACACCTCCTAGAAAGATTAAGGTTGATCTTCAAGAGTCTAAGAGCTTCTAATTCTTCTAAGGGCAAGTTGCATGATAAGCCTGCATGGGTTTGTCATTTTTGTGGTAAGTCTGGGCACATTCGTCCAAATTGTTTCAAGTTGCAAGCTGCTAAACGAGCAAATAAACCTAAAGTACCTGTGCCTCAAGCACAAGATCCTATGGTACTTATTGGTGAATTGGTAAAGGCATTAAACCTTTATTCCAATCCTAGAGTTGTTCAAAATTCTAATGTGAATCATAACTCAAATGCTAGAGTTGCATCTAAAAGGCTTTGGATGCAAAAGACTCGACCTAATTGAGTCTGTCTGACATGGTCTTTGTTCTTCATTGTTCTATCTCTTGTGACCATTTTTTTAAGGATTTGGATTGCATAACATTCATGCATTTCATTTTAGGTTGTTTTTTATTTTATTTTTTTTAAAAAAGGTAACAAGAATGGGTTTGGCAATATGTGTTTTGCAGTATTTTTTCTTGAATTTGAAGACAAGGTTGGTCAATCTATTTTTACATAAGATGTTTATGTACTTTGTTTAGCTTAGATGAGCTTATTTTATTACACTTTACTAGTTTGAGCTTTGTAATGCATGTTGTGTGGGAAGATGTTTATGGTTTTTGATCACATGATCTTGATCTTGATCTTGAAGTCATATGTCTTTGATTGACGGACTTGAACTTTTTGAGAGAGGCATAAATAACCATTTCACCACTGTTTATTAGCCAATCATGACCACCTTAATGCATATCGTAAGATTTTGTACTCGAGAAAGTGTAGCACATGCACAAAAAAAAAAAAAGAACATAAGGTGTAACCTCGGTTAAAATGTTTAAATTGGTGTGTACATTATTGGGCTATAATAATCTCACAATTCATATAAAATCGGTGTGTACATTATTCCGGCCATTTTAATAAGTTTCTGATCAATTAAAATTGGTGAATATATTATGAGGCAAATCAAGAAACTTACATGATTGCAAGCTTTTATTTTAGGAGATGTGAGAGTTATATGATGTAACTCTTTAAGTAATTGTCTCTTTCAAATTCATGTGATAAATTTTGTAGAAATTGTGATTGATCACTATTTACATATCACCTCATATGTTTCTTAAGCTTTTGCTAGTTGTACACACTACACAAGTTATTCTTTGCTAAACTTTGTACATGTTACTGTGTGAATATCTGGCCTGACCAACCAAGTTTGATAATCTCTTGAAAATTGATGCAAAATATGTTTTCTGTTTGAGAATTTGGGAAAATTGAGTGAAGATCTTAATTTTTGGAAAACGGTGATCTAAACAAGTGGGTTTGAAAAGCATTTCATCTCATACTCATGCATTTTAGTCATAAAATCAAATGCTTTGAGGAGTTTCTGCACTGAAATTGCTTTGTTTTTCAAAAATTTGCTTTTTCTAGAATTTCGATCAATCGAAGCTATTTCTTGATCGATCTTGAGGATAGCTAGGTTAAATCCTCCTCAGGTTTTTTACCGGTTTGGTTTTCCTGGGTCATCATATCGTGTGTTATTTATGTTCCGCACTTTTGCATGATATGATATATTTGTGTTAACCTAGAATTGCTTAATTTACCTAAGTTAATCACTTGGCTAAATATCTAGGTTAATCTGTGTGGGTTTAAGGGGTCTAAACTTCTTACAAAACCTAAAACAATTTAGGCCTCAGTGTGTTTTCTTGAAGAACTTGAAATTGAACCTAAAACAAATTTAGGCCTTAGAGCATGTTCTTGAAGAACTTGATATCCCAAATATGAAGGGAAAGAGAGTGTAAAATTTAGAAGCAAATAAATTATGCATTCTAATTAAAATAGCTAATGATATTCTTGTTAGGAAATAACAAAATGAAGCAACCAAGCAAAAGCGAAAACGTACCTAACCAACAGCAAGCTATAACTACATTTCAAAATAATTTCAGATTTCAAAGTCTGCCAAAATGCAATGTTATCAATAATTAACAATTACATTCAATTGTTTTCAGTAAACATGAGCACTCCTAGCCAACCTCACACGGGCAACATCACAAATCTAATTGTCAACTACATTGCATGTGTGCATACAGCACATACATTTGTAATCATGATTCATGAATGATACAAATTCAATCTCCCTTTCAATAAAAGAGAAAATTCACTAAATTCCAGCATTTTCCAGAAAATTCAGTCATCAATTTATACAAATCACTGTCATTTGAGCAACCGAAAATAATCATGTAGTGGAATATTTCTAGCATATTCTATTATTTTGGAACATTGTTCATTTTCTTTTGAAAGCACTAGATTTGATGCCAACTTGTATTGCAAACGTTCCGACCAGTTCTCCTACAACAAGTAGACATTGTTGTAAAGAAGCAGTTAAAACAAATTATGTGAAAACTGCAAAACATGTGAATATATAATGAATTGCGTGAATCTTACTAATAAATTAAAAATGATCCAAGTGGTCTCTTCGGAGGGCTAACTTGGAGAGCATCTTGCTCTTCAATGTTCCTCACTCTCCCCATACTCCTATTGCAATATAGCATGAAATAAAAACAAGGTAAGCAATAACAAACATTAAAAAGTAAATAAATTTCACAGTTGAAAGATCGTATAAATGTTTTGCCTATTTGCTTGCCTTAGGAGGTTTCAAAAATTAATGCAATTCAATCTTTGCAGCTTATTATGAGAGACTTATTTCAGGATATGGAGGCCAGCGATTCTAAAGCATTGAAGTTCATTCAGTAGAATGATACTGAGATGCAGGGGATAGATGAACTCAATTCAGTGGCATGTGAAATGGTCAGATTGATTGAAATAGCAAAAATTCCAATTGTAAGGGTTGATTCAGCCGGTCTCATCAATGGATGGAATGTAAAAATCATGCTATTTGCTTAGTAAATAGGATTGTGCTAATTTAAGTCAAAACCCTATAAAACAAGTACTTCCATAGGCTGGTGAAGAAAAGAAGAGTAAATAATATGGGCAATGTTTATTTCATATTGACACATACCAATTGTAGCACATAACTGTCATGATTTTAGTGCAAGAAATGTGTGCAATAACCGGTTTGCACTAATATTTACCCAAATAACAGAATATCAAGACTCAAGCAGGCATATGGGCAATGCATTGGAGTGACTAGGGACAAGTTGCTGCAAAAGTCCTGGTGAATTGACTTAAGCCTGGTCTCAAGTTGATAATCACATCACTTCAAAGTGCTATATGGCAGTGAGGTTTTTTCTTTTATCAAGAAAAAAGAAAAAGAAAAAAAGAAAAAGGGAGAGAGGTAATGTGTGCCTTGAAATTGGACATGAGTAGGTCTATGACATGAGCAACTAAATTTACCTAGTGAGACAATCATAAAAAAATATTAAAAAAAAAAAAAAACCTTGCCATTGAGTAAGCACTAGCATAAAAAGTAGCAGTCCTTTTGATTCTAGTTGGCCATCCAAAAATGCTATTGACTGATTCAACATGTTAATATAAAATAACAGGATGTTTCTAAAAATTTCGTTATTTTGATCTACAATCTCTTTAATTTTTTTTATTATATAAATCAGAAAATTTTATCAGCACAGACATTAGAAACAACCTAAGATGCAAATAGCAAGCAAAAGTACAAAAAACCCAATTCTGTACTAGCCAAAATGCAACACAACAACTTTCAAACTCTAAACCTCTAAAATTTGATTCCAAGATGCTGCAACAGCTACAGAATTACAACTTAGTTGTACACCACATAGAAAATAAATGAAATAGAAACAAAGAAATAGCAACTCTATACCCATGCCCTCCCTAAGACATAAAAGAAAAAAATTATTTCTTTATAAAAACCCATCTTCCTTAAATACATAGTTGTTGCCTTTTTCCTCTGCTTACCAATAAAATAAAATAAAATACAAAAAAAATTTCAACACCACACTAACAAGAACCCACACCCCCTGATGAGCATAACACAAAGCCACAAGTTTTGGAAAAACTGAATCCCTAAAAAGCATTTCAACAAGCACTTTCTGTGCCACTTATATGAAAGAACAATTTTTTTTTTTTTGGAGAAACTATGAAAGAACAACATTGGTACCTCACCAGAACAGAAGTTTGCCAACGTTACAGTGAAATGAAATTTAAGAGCAAAATTCCAAAATTTTCTCAAAAATCAAAAAAGAAAATGGGGCACAAAACAATGACAGAGAAATTAGGGTTTTGTTTGATTCTTACCTTAAACAAAAAAAACCCTCAGCGGTGAGTAAATGAGGACGCTGATGGGATGAAGTGAAGTTGATGGACATGGGAGAAGAAGAAGCAATCTGAGGTTTTTTTAAGAGATGGAAAAAGAGGGAGCACACGAGAAAGAGAGGATATGAAGCTCAGAGAGAATCACCTGTTTTTCATTTTTTTTTTTTTTGGCTTTTATATACTAACCTAGTCTCCCGGTAACAGGTTTCACACTAAACTTAAATCAACGGTCACAATTAAAATAACACTAATTAATGGTATAGATTTGGGTGGGCACCGTACCCACTAAAAAAAATGGGGTACAATAGAATGACCCTTGAGTTTAAAGTAAACACCTTCTCTTTCTTCTAAAAAAAATATCTATATATAATGATGGAGTAAACATATACGTATATCAACTTTGTTTTCTATTTTGTTATCAAAAAAAAAAAAAAAACACGTTTCCTTTTTTTCCATAAAAAAAATGTGTTACTGTTTATTTCTATTCCTAGGACCTTTTTTTATTCCACTTTTTATGAAATTTATGAGATAGCAGCAAACACATTGATTAGAAATCATAATTCCAATAAGATTTAAATTCTATATCAAATGAAACTCTACCTCTATATTATATTAATATTAATATATATGTATATATTATACAAAAAAAAAGCAGCAACTTTCTTATTTTTTTAATTACTATACTACATGTAAAAAGAAAACATATATATATATATATATATATATATATGTGTGTGTGTGTATATATATATATATATATATACATATATAAGTAGCAACGTTTATTATAATTTTTTTTTAAAAGCAGCAACGTGTATTATATAAAATTAAAGTCTTATAAAAAAATAATAAAATAAAATTAAAGTAAAATTAATTACTTGTATTGTATATATGTGTGTATCCTTTTTGGAGTGAAGTTTACTCCAATATGTAAATACTTAAATCTCATGACAACAAAGGTATGCATTCTTTCTTCATTATTATTTTTTTCACTTTGTTTAAGCTATTTTTCTTTAACTACAAAAAAATTAATAAAGCCATACTTAAATTCATGAATTCCGCATTAGAAATTGATAGACAGATTAACCCAATTCATAATATTAAACTTTTGTACTAATTTGTTCTCTTCTACAATAATTGGTTTAGGTTTTTGTTACATACTCACACTTTTATCTTTCAAAGTGATAGAGGAAACACAAATAGGTATATTCTTTGTTCTTTTTCTACATTTACATCTTATTTTATGATTTGTGTTAATTTCTTAATTTTAAATTATGAATAAGTTTGATTATATTCTTAATATTAAATTTAAATTGTTGTTTATAAGTTTTTAGTTGTCTTATATTCTTCAAAAAGAAAAAAGAAAAAAAATAAAATAAAAGAGTTGATATAAATTTTGCAACAAAGCCAAATAGATACACCTAAGAAACATTTACTAATAATAGTTTTACCAGTATCTTAACATGATTTAAAAAAAAAAATTTTGAATAGAGAGTTAATTTATTAAAGTTCAATGTATTATTCAAAATCCGTTTATCCTTAAAGTTCAATGTGTTATTGAAAATCATTTTATATTTGTTTTAGGTATCTCTACCATTTTATTTGTATGTATTTTATGATACCTTAGTCTCACATAATATATATTCATTATATAACTTAAAAGTAAAATATTCATATATTTTTATTATTTATTTTTAAGTAAATTAGTAAAAAAAAGTATTTACAAGTGAATTTTGATTAAGCCGTGCATCGCACTAGCATAATGCTAGTATATATATATATATATATATATATATATATATATGAGCCCATTATAAATTTAATCCTGCAATCAATTATCTCCAACTCAAAAGCAAGTTCATGAATCTCTGATTGTTGGTTCATGCTAAAAAAAAAAAAGGAAATTAAAGGTGAAAAAAAAAAAAACATAGTGAGGTTTTTTTTGGTCATGCGTTTTATCTCTTATTAGAGCTTTATTTAAAATTTTCTAAAATTTTTTAGAGAATTAAAGAAAATGGAAGAAATTATGTAGCTCTAGGTCTGAAAACCATTCTTTCTACCACACTATTGTGGTGGGTAAAATATATTATTTGATTTTGAATCCTGCTAAATTTCTAGGTGTTGTAGGATTTCTATGAACAAGTAGCATCTACGTATGGTTCATGATCCACATATATATATATATATATATATATATTTTGTAAGTATGATCCATATATATATTGATTAGAAATATGTGAAGACTAAAGAGAACATAAACATCTATATAAGATAAAAGATTACGCATCTATTTTTTCTTTATTATATGTTTATTAATTTGATATGACAAATAAGGGAGGATGCTTATTTAAACCTTTTATTATAAATGGAATGTCAAGATTAATACACAATTTCAATTTTTTTAATAAATTACTTGATTAGAAATACTCTTCACTCTCAAGGACAACCATTCAATTCTTATGCAATTAAGTCTCTCCCTATTAGAAGTACTTCTATTTTTTTTTCTTCAAGATTTTTGTATATTGGTTACCCCTATATAATTAGTTATTCCACTCTAACTCTTTGTATTTCTTAAAACATAAATTATTATTCTCATACGAGTTAAAACCTTATTTACAAGTTTAAAATTTTTAATTATAATATTAAAAAAATTATTTAATTTACATATAATTTTTGATTAAGCTGTGCATTGCACAAAAATAATACTAGTTATATAATATATTTGGCCCTTTCATGTTAGTTCATGATAAAAATAAAATCAATTACACCAATGCAAACTAAGAAGTGCTAGAATCCAAACTAAGAAGTGCTAGAATCCACTATCCAGATTCCAGCACATCTTTAGTCACCCATTTTGGTTTGGAATCTTGGATTAATTTTCCTTGTTGGCCACTTCCCACTTTCCCAGTTTTTCCACAAACCTAGCCACCCCATTTTCCCTATCCTACCCCCAACCGACAAAACCCTTTCATTTTGGTAACCCCGTAATCCCGTCTCAAACGGTACCCCCGTTTCGTAATCACGCAGCAAAAAAAAAAAAAAAAAAAAAACAAACTCTTATTAGTCAAAAAACAATGTTCCTGCTTTTTGTTCAAATTCTATTTTAGTCTCTTAATTGAGTAAATTACAACTTAGTCCTAAAAATGTTAGGGCAGGTTTGGTAATTGCTTTCGTTTTCTATTTTTGTTTTCTTGTATTCAAGGGAAAAAGAAAAAAACAATTTTTTTTTTTTTTTTTTTGTTTTCAAAATGAAAAACACGTTTGGTTAGTTGTTTTGAAATACACATTTTCCAAAAACAAAATTCAGAAAATTTGTTTGGTAGTTGTTTTTGAAAAAGTTGAACTTTGTTTTCTTTGGTTAATTTTGTTTTAAAATTATACTTTTTCTAATTCAAAAACACGTTTGCTCCAAACTATTTAAAATCTTTACACCTAAAGAAATAATAAATCAGTTTTTTTTTGTATATAACATTCAAGCCTAAAACTTTAAGCTTATAAGTAGGATTGAAACTATAACAATTATCAAGTGTTATAAAAGATAATCAATAACTAAAAAGTTTACTACATGGCATCAATGCCAGGGAATCAATTTCATCCAAAAGAAAAAAAAAATAACGTGGCATCAATGATGCCTATTATTTGCCAACATCAATCCTGAGATTTGATCCATATAGGCTACCATAGCTTTAGCGGCTTGATCGTTAAGTCGACAGTGTGCGATGGCTCACCCAAATTATTTCCACCTTCACCTTCAACAGTAAGGTTATCAATATTAGATTGAGTAAACAAGCGGTCATTTCTTGTTGCCATTCGAATGAAGTTATGAATTGTGCAACAAGCTCTCATCACATTCCCTTGTACATGGTTTATAACGAGGCATCATTTTTAAGACTGGATATTGTGCCTTTAAAACGCCAAAACATCTTTCAAATACATTACGAAAAGAGGAATGTCTATAATTGAAAAGCTCTTTAGCACCTTCAGGATAATCCCCACCTCGAAAGTCTCGTAAATGGTATCTCTCAGTACGGTACAGAGGTAGAAACCCCAAGGTGCATGGATAACCAGAATCCACTAAATAATAGCCACTTGACAAAAAAAAAAAAAAAGTTAGAGAGAAGTATGACATAGTGAAGGGATTCAACTTGAAAATTGTAAATATGTAAGTGAGGCAACAATATATCTTACCAGATTGAGGCCATGGAAAATTATTTTCTGACCTTTGAAGTGCATCTAAGAATACTCGTGAGTCATTGGTTGTACCCTTCCAACCCGTGTAAACAAATGTAAACTTCATATCAAAATCACATGCACACATTATATTATGGGTGATTGTGGCCTTTCTATTCCTATAGCTAACTAGCTTTGATGTCGGAGCCCATGCACTGATATATGTTCCAACAATTGCGCCTATACATTTCTAGAAAAAATATAAACATAGTATTAACATATGCGAGCAAATAATATTTGTACGATAAAATGAATAGTAACTTGGGATTACCTTGAAATATGAAAAGAACTTGGTATTGTTAGCAATTTGTAATTGCACTTCATTGCTTTGAGAAGGACGTATAATGAATTTTCTCAGACGGCATATTGCTCTTACAGTTTCCTTAAATTGCATGTCCACTGTCTCAGTTAAGTGTTGAAAACAATCTGCTATTACCCTTATCCTCACATTATGTCCCACTATTAATAGGAACATAACTACTGCCTCCTCTATTGTGATCCAGCGTGAGTTTGTTAAGAACTTATGTGTTCTGAAATAGTTACAGATACTTGTGAATGTTGGCCTATCCATGCGAAATAACTCATAACATGTTCGAGGATTGCCATTCAATATCTCTTTTATTAATGCATCACCAGTCAACATAGAGATACGTTGAGGCTCCTTAGGAATATAGTTGTTTTTATTCTCAACAAATATTAATAGGAAGAACATATCATCGTCCTCTTCCTCATCTGAAAAGGATGAACTGCTATAATAATTTGGTTCAACATTCATCCTAGAGAATTAAACAGCAAATTTGTTCTCAAATATTGCTTTTAATTAACATAAATAAGACATTATCAACATAAATAATAATAAAAAGATTACCATAAAATAATAATAAACCATCATTTAACAACATTAAATAACAATAGAACAGTACCAAATCACAGTTCAAAGACATTAAAATAAACATAATCTAATAGGAAATTATTGTTTTGACATAATCGCCTACAACCTACCCAACCAAATCATCCTCCTGACGAAACTCATGTTACCAAAGATCTCTCTATCATCAGGATCCTGCTTAAATTTCTCAACAGCCTTCATAAATATTTCATCATTGACTTCTTCCATGGTCTTAAGGATATTAATGCACTTGCCTAAGGAGAAGTCATTTGTAGGTGCAATACTACTACTAACTTCATCCATGGGTCGAACCAGTGTGCTGGTTCATTAATTGGCTGTTTTCCAAGCTTGTTTTGGAGTGTTTTCTAAGGTGGGGGAAAACTGAAAAATAAAAATAACTCAAGACCAGTTTTCAGTTTCCATCACAATATGAAAATTGAAAATAGTTTTTGATTTTTACCTAAAATAAGTTACCAAACAAGTTTTTTGCCTTAGGAAACAGAAAATTGTTTTTGAAAACAGAAAACTGAAAAAAAAAACAGTTATCAAACATACCCCTTACATTTCGTTTTCCTTTTTTTTTTTTTTAGGATCGTTTTCCCATCCTTAATTCCATATGTCTTCAAATAAATTGAATTTGTGATGGATGGACATGATATCTGTATCTACATAATATATTAATATTCTACAATATAAAATTATTTGATTTTTTTTTATACAACCATGTTATTTCACATGGCATTTGTTGTATAATAAATTGCATTTTCTATCTTATGTTAACTAGTGTGTAACTCCGTGCATATGCACGGGTACATTTAAAAACAATCACAATCATAATATATATATATATATATATATGATTATAAATCTAACTGGATCTAGACTTTTTGGTTTTTGCACCAAATAATTCACTAGCTACAAAAATTAAAAAAATTAGATGGGACACATGGCGCAAAATTGAACTTCAATTTAGAATTTAATTGAATTTAGGCTATTAGATTTTTGCACCTAATAATTCACTTGACACACAATTTTAAAAATTAGATGAGACATATGACGCAAAATTAGACTCCAATTTTGAATTTAATTGATTTTCTCTTAGCTTTGCATATTAATATATATATATATATATGTTATAATTAGTTTTAAATTTTCATATTCTTTTCACATAGTTATTATAATGTTTATTTATTTATGTATTATTTTTTTCATATTAGTTAAAAACTAATTATAACTTATTTTTCTCATATTCTTGTCACATAATCTCTACTAGCTCTGGTTCTTTGTATTGTCCATAACAATCAAGGGCGGTATCTCTAAATTGTTGGATAAAATCGAGGAGCCTTTTGGAAGGCTTTTGTTTTCAATTGTGAAGAGTGATGATGGTGACCTTCTCCTCGCCATGGAAATACTTAGTGTAGAAACTTTCCATCATGACTTCCCACGTGGGAATGGACTTAGGTTGAAGAGTAGAATACCATGTGTAAGCATGATCAGTGAGGGATTTTGAGAACTCCCTTAGAAAAAGCTCCCCATCCCCCGCAAATGGTCCCATGGAATCCATAAATTTGTTGACATGCTCCATTGCATTCCTTTTCCTCTTATCATAAAGGGCAAAGGTAGGTGTTTCATACTTCTCCAGATATGATTTGCTAAGTAGCTCTGCTGGATATGGGGGTTTGCGAACATAAAGCTTAGGCTCCTTCCGCTGCCTGCCTCTTTCTCTCTCCAGCAGAGAAGTGAGATCAAATAGAGTGACAAATTGCTGTGCAGGAGTGTTTTGTTCACCAGATTGATGATTTCCAATTGCTGAGCACCTTTCTTGCTACGTTTGAGGGTCTGGTTCTTCATATGGTGATTGGACACCTTGACCTTGAGCCTCTCTTAGGACTCTGACAGATTCAACTAGCTCAAACTGAGCTTGCTACATTCCTTGTAGCATTTCAAGAACAAAAGTGAATGGATGATCAGCATTCTCCTGGTTAACTTCGGGCTGCTCGGATTGGTCATCTTGTGCAACTGGACCCTGGTGGCTTTGTACTATTGCATGAACACTATCTTGACTTGCTTCTTGTCGACTATTGCACAACCTTAGATGCATAATAGACTTTCACTTATTGATTGGCTCCCCAGTGGAGTCGCCAAAATGTTGAGGGGGGAATTGATGCCTCTGAATAAAATATCAGGAAGCCAAGCCAAAACTTAACTATGGGCTCTTGAAATGGCGTCCAAAGGCTTTCGGTGTGATGACAAGCCTATCCAAGCAAGATATAAAGGCTGTACTTGACAAAACAGTAACAAAAGCCCAATAAAAAAACACTTTACAATACTTAATTAATACGTTAGTGGTCCTCTCCTGATTATACAAGGAAAAATAAATTCTCCAACACTAAAGGTTAAATTACACTTAAGTCTAGAAAAATAAGTCCTCTAGTGGTAAAGGTGAAATTACACTCAAGAGTCCAACAGTTAATGATTATATAAATTTAGGAAAGTGTTCAGTCTTGGGGGTCTTTATGTGTCTCGATTAGGGGAACTCATTGTACTTTCAGCCATCATTACATCAATGTGAGGGAAGAATTCGATTGTTACAAATACATTATATCCTTCAATAGTAAAACAATAAGTAAAAATTAAAGGTTCCATGGGAAGAATAAAAGGATTAATTGGCATGGTGTAAAGGGAGAAAGAGATCTCAGCTCAGTGCAGCAAGTATTAAACTAAGATTTTGGTGAGTATGCGTGCATAAGGCATGAATGAGGTAATATGGTCTGTTTTGAGTGAGTGGGATGAGATTAATACTGAGGTTAAGGCTTTAGTGAGTAGTGGGTTGTTTGTGACTAATTGGGAGACATTTATGAGCTGTGATTGTGTAAAGGAAGGAAGAGAATATCTAAGGTTAGGTGAGCGTGGGTTAAAGGGGAATGAGTGGTGAGCTTAAGGAGAGCTAAACCACAAGCAAAATGGCAAACAAATCCAGAGCTTCAGAGGGGGTAGCTGTGTGTTTATAGGCTGAGGTGCTTACGTTTTCATAATGGAGTTCTAGAGAAGCATTAATTAACAAGAATCCAAAAAATGTAGGACTAATCTGAGACCAGGGAATCAAGGTTAATCTTCCTAAATTTTGGCCAGAAGGAGGAGATTTACTTGAGGGGCTACCTTGCTTCTTTGGGTAATATATGACACATGATGGGATTCTGGGGTGTTTTGCATTAAATGCCAGGATTTCTAGGGCTGAGTTTAACCAATGGGATTAAGGCATGTAACAAGAACGAATCCTAATGCTGCAACTGAGATTTAGACCCTAAGAAGTAGAATTCAACACCCCATGCCAGGTGTTAAACTCTAAGTCCACTTCGGGGGGTTTCTGCCGAAGATTCTTTTATGCCTTCCAAATCACATGTTCCCAATTTTTCCCCTTTAGGATTCATGGGCTTGGCACATGAATCATGTCTTGAACGTTTTTTACATTTATAGCATCAATTTGTTGAGGTTTGGATAACTTGGTTTCAGCTCCCCTTCCGCTAGAGGTGTCTTGAGGAAGATGATGGAGTTCCATCACCCTTTAGACTTCAGCTGATGTCATAACCTTCGGGCATTGTTCACGTCAAGTAAAGGGTGACAGAAAGCTGATGGGACAGCCCCTAGTTCATTCTCAAAGACTTGGTTCTCTTGTAGGGGCCCCCAGTTGTACTTTGGTCAGGGATGAACAAGGGTTGGTTGTCCACTTTCAACCTTCTGCCTCTTGCTGGGATCTTTTGGATTGGGCTTGCTCACCTAGGCTGGTTCCTTTGGGCTGGGTTGTGTGTATCCTACAAAATGGACATCAACAACACATGTTGCCATGGGTTTTCATTCCTTATGGACTTTTATTAGTAAATATTCTTCGGGTTTTCATAGATACTTGTGATGGGTCTTTGGGCAATTAGTTGTAATGTTTGAAACAATATGACAAATTTCAAAATACCTTTGTAAATAACATTTACTATGATGAATTCCATATCGTAAATAATGTTCATGGCTTCTAATAATCGCATCATAATTTAAATGGTAAGTTTATAGGATTGAATATTTGCCATGAGCGTTGAAGATATATATTATGGATGTTGTGATGCAAATGATGACCATGTGTTTCATGGGTTATAATATGAGAACATAATCTTCAAGATAACTTCCTATGAGTTTTTATAAGACGATTGCCATGGTTTTTGCCATAGTAATACTTAAGTAATAATTATACGATGATATTTTTTCTTTGCCAAGTAATAATAAGCTTGGGCTTTTTGATAGAATGGTGCCAACATAAATTGGGATTTTGATATTGCCAGCAAGAACTAGGCTTTTGATATTGCCAATAAAAATTGGGCTTTTAATATTGCCAGTGGAAACTGGGCTTTTTGATGAATAATTTGCCACTGGTTTGAATTATGGTTTCGAATGTTTGCTAAGTATAAAATTCTTGGGCTTTAGAAAGAATTAGATTTTGTCTCGTTCAATAAATAATTTGGTCTTTAAGAGAAAATATTAGGTCCTATAGTGTAGCTCAATTTTGTGATAGAAATGAGAAAGGTTATGGGCTAGCATAGTGATAGTCAAAAAATATTTAGGCATCCCCAATAATTTGTTTATGACATTTGAAAAGAAATAAATAGGTGTTATAATATTAGGTAAAAAAAATGTACCCCAACAGGAATTTCACTACCTTAAAACCATTATAGTTACACTTGGGTTACTTTCTTGACCTTCCAGGATTAGGTAAACATTACTCCTGTATGGTCTTGCCACTTGTGGAGAGATTGGAGATTTGTGTTTTTGGTAAACATTCACCTAAGGTTAGTCGCAAGACCCCTTAAGTAGGAGGCATCTCTTCTTTGAAAATGCATTTAAAATGTTGCTTGGTTTAACTCTATTCGTGATTTTTCTTATATGTGATAGTTGATGATGCAAAAATCGTCAGCAATGTAGGTTCGTCAAGATAGAGTTGAATCATTGTCACTGAACCTGTAAACGTGATGTAAAGCTCTCCTCAGATGGTCACCGCTGGGTGCCAACCACAGAGCCTCCGATGATAAAGTAGTAAATGGAAGCTATTTAGGAAATGAAAAAGCTTAGAATATCAAAATTACGTGGGCTAGAATGTGTTTTAGTTGTGTGTTTACTTGGTTTGGTCCTGATGGATTTGTATATATAGCTTCACAGTTTCTAGCTGTTGGGGCTTTAATTGTGGCTTTAGTACCCCTTTTTGTAATGCTTCAAGGCTTATTAATGTGGGTGTTGATGAGCTTCCAACGGTATGACAGCTAGTTGGTAACTGATTGAGGTAGTAAAACCTATTATTTATGATTCCCTTACATTCGTCCATGTCATGGCAGGGTGGACGAAAGTTCTTAGTGAGTTTGTCTAGGCAGGAGAGTCCGTCGGTCCCATCAGTTGCCCCTCCAAGTTCTGTTGTCCTCATTGCATGTTATGACGATCACCAGAAGGTGAAAGGTTTTCTGCCTAGACACGACTTTTGGGATTTCATTTCGTATTTAAAGCGTAGTGGCGGTGCTGTACACATCGTGGCCATGTGGCGTGCCCTGACTGGTGGAGTTAATGCCCCACTTGTGTGACTCTCGGGTTTCCCGCTGGTTTTTCAGTTTTTTGTGCCTAGTTTTTAAACTTCCTTTCTTTTCTCATTTCCTTTCACTTTTCCCATTCTTTCACCATTATTGCTCTGTGTTTCTTCTTCCCTAAGCTATTCTGCCTTGCGATTTTCTTAAGTTTTTCCTTTTCGTAGTTGTTTTCTTTAAGGTATGTCTTTTTTCCCCTCCTCTTTTGCTCATTTTTTTTTTGTAGATAAGTTGTATGGATTTTTGATCTTTTTGTTTTGGGTTTTGATGAATTGTACGAGTTTTTGGTTGTTTTTGGCTTTGATAAATTGTACGGGTTTTTAGTTGTTTCGGGTTTTTGGGTTTTGATAAATTGTGTGGGTTTTAGGATTTTGTCCCCCTTCCTTTGTTTTTTAGGGTTCCATGGTTAGTGGTTTTGAAGTTAGGATAGTTTGCCCCTCTATTTCGTTTCTTTTTGCATATTTGGAGGCTTTTTTAGGTGTTTCCCGTTCCTTTTCTCCTTTAATTGAAGGCTTTATTTTTAAGGGTAATATCCTAAATGTAGCGTTGGCTGATTTGTTCCCCTTACTACACTAGTCAGTAGATTGGTTTGAGAATTTAGCTGGTGAGCAAAGAGTGATGTCAGATGTAAGGTCTAGTGAGCTCGAGATGGGGTTGTTGTCTAGCGACAATCTTGTGGAGGTGGAGGAGGACACCGCGGCTTCTGGCCCATGGAAAGTTAAGGCTTTCCACGCTCTCGGGGAGGTGTGCGGCCTGGCCGCGGAAACGCTTTCCAGGTTTAGAGAGAGATTTCAATTTCCCGAGAAGGTTAAGGTTCGTCTTTCTCGCGGGGAGGAACGAGCTTGTCATTTTTTGCCCGAGGAGGTATGCTTCTACGAGGCTGCTTTCTTGAGCAAGCTTAGATTCCCCGCAAAGGATAGTGATTAGCTGTACGGAGATATGGTTGGCTGCCACTGAAGGAGATATGATTAAGGTGTACGAGTTTGTTTACTTGTATCGTTTAAAGGAGTCCAAGGAACATGGGTATTACGATCTGGTGCCTTGGGAGAAGAAGACTAGGATCGTTAGGGATCTACCTTCATCATTCAGATATTGGAAATCCCGATTCTTTTTTATGTTCGGGGATGAATGGGAGACCCCCTCTGACAAGGTTTGGGGTGATCTCCCTAGGTTGCTCCGTCGGTGGGGAACCCTGAGTCTAGGTGCGTCGTCTTTTCTACTAGTCCTTCGTCTTTCGTTCTTTTGTTTACATTTTTTCGTAGCTAATCCTCCTGTTTGCTTTTGTGCAGTTAAGAGATGACCCAAACTCAAGAGCAGGTACAAGTAACGCGTTAAGGCGACTATTGAGTATGCAAAAACGATTGACGACTTCAACGATCTGGTCGATCCCCGTACCTTAGCTTTGCATTGCCTTGGCCCAGAGCCTTCCATTTACGTCCTACGTACAATAGAGATTGAGGAGAAGAAGAGTAAGCACTTTATTGGGTTCGTCATTGATTCTGCTCTTTTTTTTTTAACAAGTGTTTCCTTTTTGCAGTAATGACAACCAAATTTAACCAGGACGTGTATGTAAAAATGAAATCCAAGAAGAACGAGCCTCTGTCCAATCTCAAGAAAAGGACAGTGCACATCGTGGAGAAGGGGGTCTCCGTCACTCCGGCTACCCTCGGCACTGAGACGACGAGGACAGCTTCCTCAGCTACCTTAATTGAAAAGATTACTCCCATTTGGAAAAAGCCACGTGTGGCTGACAAGGGGAAAGAGAAGGATGATTCTCGCTTGTCTAGCGTTTGGGATGACACTAGCCTTGTGCAGGCAAGGGCACAAGAGGTCTTCACTGCCGAGGAATTGAGGGTCTCTTTGGCATGCCCTCTAACGAGGTTGTGGGTCGTCACATCCACAAACTCGTCCAGGTAATGTACTTGTGCAATTTTATCCTTTTTTTTTTTTCTCTTTTTTATGCATCGTCCTGAAAATTTAACTTCCTTTTTAGGTACTGGGGAGAGCATTCATATTACTTTGGTGTACCTTGGTTAGGAAGCAAATGTTGCATCGGTAATGTCCAGGGTGGAGGCTTTAGAGGTAGAAAACTCTAAACTGTAGAAGGATCTTATTTCTGCCATGGACGAGGCCAACACCGTCAAGGAGAAAGCCAAGGTCTTGGGGGACGACCTTAGAGCCGAGAGGCAGCTGACCTTGGAGAAGGACAAGCAACTCCAAGCCGTGAAGGAGAAGATAAATACTGTTGCTGCCAAGGCCGTTGAGGCTTTCCAACAAACTGAGGAGTACAACATTGTGCTCTTCAGTTGGTACTACAAGAGCTTTGAGTTCCTTCGTCGGTACTTGGCCAAGCATCCCTCCAGAGTGACATGGAGAACCTGGACCTGGAAGTGGTGGACCGGGAGATGGCAGCGGATGAGGCATCTCAATCTACTACTGTTGCTTCTGCTGGTGATGCTCCAGTGCTCCCCTCCATTGGTGAAGACAAAGCTGCTATTTAAACCTGTTTATCATTTCTAAGTATATGTCTTGTGTTTAGTTTTTCTTTTGGGTGCCCAATGTATTTTTGGGCTTTTTATTCCATTTTCAGAAATAATATTTTCATTCTAATTCCATAACAATGTTTATTGCCCAACGTTTTTTGGGCTTCTAATTCTATAGACTATTCTATGTTTACCTGTTTACTTGTATGATACTTCTTGACTGTATGTGATCTCTGTTTGATTAAGAATTGACTTGCGTCCGCCAGTAGTTTATTTCTATCTGGATGGATTTTCCTTAGCCAATTTTTGACTTTCGCCTAGTGAAGGGAACTTGTCATTTCTTTAGGTTCATCAGTAACTTACATCTGTCTAGGCAGGATCTTGTCACTTTGTAAATTTTTGACTTATACCCACTGAAGGGATTTTGTCATTTATTGGCTTTGTCAGTAACTTACATTCGTCAAGGCGAAATCTTGTTACTTAGCCAGTTTTTTGACTTACACCCACTGAAGGGATCTTGTCATTTTTTGGCTTCGTCGGTAACTTACATCCATCAAGGTAGAATCTTGTTACTTAGCCAATTTTTTGACTTACACCCATTGAAGGGATCTTGTCATTTTTTAGGATTCGTCAGTAACTTACATCCATCGAGGCGAAATCTTGCTACTTAGCTACTTTTTTTTTAGCTTTACACGCATCACATTGGCTAAATAATTCTTTCATTGCTTTATTTCAATCATGAATACAATCGTCCATTACATTTACTGGTGGTATTGTTTCAAATGCTCGATATTCCATGGTCGCGACAGTCTCCTCCCTTCCAATGTTTCCAGGTGATAGCTGCCTTGCTTAGAATAATGGACAACTTTGTAGGGTCCTCCTAGGTTGGACCAAGCTTCCCCTAGGTTGGATCCTTGGTAGTAGGCGTGACTTTACGCAGGATGAGATCTCCTATGTTGAGTCGTCTGAGTTTCACTCTCTTGTTGTAGTACTTGAACATCTTCTGCTGGTATTTCGTCATCTTGTGGGATGCTACATCTCTGGATTCATCCAAGCAATCCAAATTGACTCTTAGTTGATCATCATTGCTGCCTTCGTGGAAGACTTCTCACCTTATGCTTTGTGATTCCTACTTCGACTAGGATTACTGCTTCGGTGCCATAGGTGAGATTGGAGGGGGTCTCTCCTGTCGGGGTTCTTGCTATAGTTCTGTACACCTAAAGAACATTGGGCAACTCTTCCGGCATACGCCCTTTGCCTCGTCTAACCGGGTCTTGATGATCTTGAGCAGAGTCTGATTCGTCACTTCTATTTGGCTGTTAGCTTGGGGGTAACCAGGTGACGAAAATTGGTTCGTGATCCCTAACTCCGAGCAGAAGTCCTTGAATCCTTGACTGTCAAACTGCATCCCGTTGCCTGATATGATCATCCGTGGTATCCCGAATCGGCAAACTATATTCTTCCATACGAAGTTCTGGACCTTTGCCTCCGTTATGGTTGATAGTGCTTCTGCTTCAACCCATTTAGTGAAATAATCAATAGCAACTAGTAAAAATTTTACTTGTCTTTTACCTTAAGGTAACGGGCCGACGATGTAAAGCCCCCACTTGGCAAACGGCCATAAGGAGGCTATTGTCGTCAGTCACTCTAACGGGATGCGTTTGACATTCCCAAATGTTTGGCATTTATCGCACCTCTTGACGAACTCCTTCGCGTCACTCTGTAATGTGGGCCAAAAGTATCCTGTTCGGATAACTTTGCTAACCAGGGATTTCAGGCCTAAATGGTCTCCACAGAGTCCTTCGTGGATCCCTTCCAAAATGTATTTAGCTTCCTCCTCATTGACACACTTTAGGTAAGGCATGGAGAAGCATCTTTTGTACAAGGTTCCATTCAGGATTGTGAACCGTTCTGCCCTCTTTTTGACCTTCTTGGCCTCTTCGACATCTTGTGGAAGCCATCCGTCCTAAAGGAAGGATAGGATTGAGGTCATCCAGCTGCTTTCGCTCTAGATTACGAAGGTAGGGACCTCTTCGATGCTAGGAAATTTCTAGACTTCAATCTTCAGATCTATATCCGTTGGCCCTGCTTCTAATGACGATTGCTTTGCCAGCTCATCTGCCTCCATATTCTAGCTTTTGGGGATCTGTGTGAACTCTATTTGATTGAAGTCTTGTGCCAAAAGTTTCGTCAACCGTAGGTATTTTTGCATTCTTTCCTTCTTTGCTTCGAACTCCCCCTTTATCTGACCTACGACGAGTTTGGAATCGCTCTAGAGGGGCAAGTCTTTAATTCCTAGTGCCTTCTCGACCCTCAATCCCGTCAAAACTCCTTTGTATTCAGCTTCATTGTTGGTGACCGAAAATGTTAGCCGAACTTCGTATCTGAGCATCTCTCCCTCTTGGGTTGATGATAATAACCCCTATTCCGCCCCTCTCTCGGATTGACAACCCGTCAGTTTGAATCGTCCATCTTTCCAGCTTGTTTGTAGTTCCATGTTCATCTGGGATTGTAAATTCGGCGATGAAATCCACCAATGCCTGTGCCTTGATAGTTGTCCTAGGGTGGTATTCAATGTCGAATTGGTTGAGTTCGATAGCCCACTAGATCATCCTCCCTATAGCCTCGAGCTTGTTCATCAACTTCTTTATAGGTTGGTTCGTTATTACTAGGATAGGGTTTGCTTGGAAGTAAGGGCACAGCTTGCATGAAGCTACAATTAAAGCGAATGCAATCTTCTCTACACGAGGGTATTTGGCTTCTGCCCCATGGAAGGCTTGACTGACATAATAAACTAGGAGCTGTTTTCTATCCTCTTCTCGAATCAAAGCTACACTCACAGCCATAGCTGATATTGTTAAGTATAAATACAGGTTTTCTCCCTCCTTGGACGGGCTCAAGAGGGGTTGATTGCTTAGGTAGCACTTGAGTTCCTAGAAAGCTTTCTCACACTCGTCCGTCCAAGTGAAGTCCTGTTTCAGTGTTTAAAAAAGGGCAGGCATTTGTCCGTTGCCTTTGAGACGAATTTGCTGAGCACTGCTATTTTGCTTGTGAGCTTCTAGACTTTCTTCACGGTCTTGGGCGATGCCATCTCTAGTATGGCTCGTACCTTCTTAGGGTTTACTTCTATTCCTTTCTAGGACACCATGAATCCTAAAAACTTTCCTAATGCCACTTCAAAGGCGCATTTGCTGGGGTTTAACTTCTTCTAATATTATCTGAGAGTTGTGAACGTCTCTTGGAGGTCATCCAGATAAGCAGACTTTTCCTTACTCTTGAAGAGCATGTCGTCCACATACACTTCCATGTTCCTTTCAATTTGTTTATTGAACATTTTGTTTACTAGCCTCTAGTAGGTTGCTCCTACATTCTTCAGCCCAAAGAGCATCACCTTGTAGTAGTAGAGCCCTTGGCTCGTGATGAAGGTAGTTTTCTCTTGGTCTTCTTCAGCCATTTTTATCTAGTTGTACCCTGAGAATGAGTTCATGAAGGTCAAGAGCATGTGCCTTACTGTGGAATCCACCAGCTGATCTATCCTTGGCAAGGGGAAGCTATCCTTTGGGCAGGCCTTGTTCAGGTCTATGAAGTCCACGTACATCCTCCATTTTCCATTTGCTTTTTTTACAAGGATGACGTTGGCCAGCCAGTCTGAGTAGTAGACCTCGCAGATGAAACCCGCTACTAGTAGTTTATTTACTTCGCCTATAATCACTTGGTTTCATTCTGGAGCAAACACCCGTCGTCTCTGCTGGACAAGCTTTTTCTCGGGGTCATCATTTAACTTGGGCTGGATAATCTCTGTTGATATACCTAGCATGTCTTCATGGTTCCAGGTAGAGATGTCTAGGTTCTCCCTAAGGAATTGGACTAATTTCCTCCTCATGTCTGCACTCATGGTCGTCCCTACTCTTGTAGTCTTCATTGGCTCTCCGTCTACCAACTCCACAGTTTCTAGGGCTTCCACATTCTCCACTTCTTTCTCCTTGATTATCCACATATGGTTTTCCTTTGCAGCCAATACCGCTTGATAGCACTCCCTAGCCAGTACTTGATTTCTTTTTACTTCACCTACACCATTTTCCGTTGGAAATTTTACCTTCGGGCAATAGGTGGATGTGGTTGCCTTCCAGTAGTTCAGTGTGGGCCTTCCTATGATCACATTGTATGAAGAGGGACAATTTACCACAAGGAAGTCCAACTGATGATTCAATTGTCACAGATAAGACCCCACTGTGACCGTCAATGTCATTATGCCTTTGGGGTACACCCTATCCCCACTGAAGCTGACGAGAGGGGACTCAAAAGGGCGCAACCTTCTTGGATTTAACTTTAGTTACTGGAAGGCGGAGAGATAGATGATGTTTGCGGGGCTGCCATTATCTACAAGGATTCTCTTGGTATTGAACCTTTCTATCGTGAGCATTATGACCAAGGGGTCATCATGTGGTTGCTTCACTCTTCTAGAGTCTTCTTCCGAGAAAAACATATCTCTGTCTGTTTGTCTTTGCTTCAAAGGTGGTGTCCTATGGATGCTGTTCACCTGCCTCTGATATGATTTCTTGAGAGATCTGAACGATCCTTTTATCGATAGACCTCCTGTGATTGTCTTTATCTCCCCGATCACACTTGGTGGTCGTTAAGACGCGTGATCTTCGTCTCTTGGAAAGGTTTTGCGTTCATCCTTGTCATCGTCCCTGGACCTACTAGGTTCTCCCTTCTTTATAAACCTCTGCAACTTCCCTTTTTGTATAAGTTCCTCTATCTGCTCCTTCAAGTCCCTGCAATCTTCTATGTAATGGTCGTGATTCTTGTGGAAACGACAATATTTCTTCTTGTCACGTGCATTAGGTGATGAGGGTAACGACCTTGGCAATTTGAGGTAATGCTCGTCTTTTATCTGTGCCAAGATCTTGTCAATAGGCATTACTAAAAGGGTGAATTATACCATCCGAGGAGATTTATCATCTTTCCTTTTACCCCTGTTGCTATTCTGACGATCTGAACGCTCCCTTTTTTGTCCTCTCTGATCATCTTCCTTCCTTCCTTTATCGTTGGACTTCTCCACGTCTTTTATCGCTGCTAGGGCATCTTCGGCGTTCATGTACTTTTGCACCTTCAGGAACATCTCTGCCATCGTCTTTTGGGAATTCTTCACAAGTGAGACTACGAACTCCCTGGATTTCAATCCAACTTTAAAGGTCGTTAACTGCACCTTGTCATCAGCCTTGTCGACATCTAAAGTTTCTCGAGTGAAATGTTTCACGTACGACCTCAAGGTCTCCTTTTCTCTTTGTTTGATGGTAAGTAAGTGGTCTGCTGGCCTCCTTGGGTGTTGCCCCTCGACGAAGTGATGCAGGAAGGAATTGCCCAACTGCTCGAAGCTATCGATGGACGATGCTGGTAACTTCATGAACCACTCCCTTACAGCTCTTTTGAGAATGGTAGGGGAAGAGTGGCACAGTATTTCGTCAGGAGGCTGCTGAAGGCCTAGGGTTATCTTGAAAGTATTGAGGTGGTCCAGGGGGTTTTTCAGCCCGTTGAATGGCTCAAGTTGGGGTAAGTGAAATTTTGACGGTATCGGGCATTCTAGGATTGCTGTTGTGAAGGGTGAATCCGTTGTCCTTACCATTCTATCCAGACTTCGGTCTATTTTCCCTTTTATGGCATTCCTTAACTCGTCCATATCCTTTCTCATTTCTCGGAGAAGATCCAAGCTTTGTCCTTTTGGAGTGGCCGCTTGTCGACAGTCATTTCATCTTTGGCTGTCTCCCTTATCATCCCGGTTGGTCCCAGAATGGTTGTCTTCTTGCTGGAGTCGCAGCCTCATCTTTTGGTTCTGTCTGGTAAGCTCTTCCACACTAGATGTAAGTGCCTAGATTTGCAGAGCCAGTGCTGTAAGATCTTGGTTAGGCTCCATCTGAACTTAGAAAATAATTGGAACTATGCTTTCGAACCTTAGTGCAAAAACGTCGTTCCTACAGACGGCGCAAAGCTGATGATGCAAAAATCATCACCAATGTAGGTTCGTCTAGATAAAGTCGAATCCTCGTCACTGAACCTGTAAACATGATGTAAACCTCTCTTCAAAAGGTCATCGGTGTTATGCCTGCCACAAAGCCTCCGATGATAAAGTTAGTAAATGGAAGCTATTTAGGAAATGAGAGAGCTAAGAATATCAAAATTACATGGGCTAGAATGTGTTTTAGTTGTGTGTCTACTTGGTCTGGACCTGATGGATTTGTATATATAGCTTCACAATTTCTAGCCATTGGGGCTTTAATTGTGGCTTTAGTGCCCCTTTTTGTAACGCTTTAGGGCGTATTAATGTGGGTGTTGATGAGCTTCCAACGGTATGATAGCTAGTTGGTAACTGATTGAGGTATTAAAATCTCTTATTTATGATTCCCTTGCATTCATCCATGTCGTGGCAGGGTGGGCGAATGTTCTTAGTAAGGTTGTCTGGGCAGGAGAGTTTATCGGTCCCATCAATAGTCTCTCACTCTTTATCTACAAAGTTATGTAATTCCTTCTGTTTTAGCACAATTGAGATGTGGAGAGTAGTTATTCTTTTTAGTCCTTTATGGATTTTGAGTCGTGAAATAAAATAATTTAAAGCATCTTACTTTTACTGTTTCACACAATTTACAAGGGTCAACAAGCAATTAATCTTCAACATAAAGGGTAATAGGGTATAGTATTATTTGTAGTAATAATCCTTACATAGCATATAAAAAATCAATAGATGGTTGAAAGGAAAAAACTTGATTTGATATGACTTATTTCTATACTTACGAATTTCATTGAAACTATAAATAATACACTGGAAAACTCCTTAGCTCTTCTGATATCAATGGTTGATTGTTTCATTGTTTGGCTAGGATAGGACCACCTAAGTAAGTAATAGTCACAACCCCATATTATTGAGATTTGAGATTACCTTAGAGCATCCACATCAGTCCATGGATACTCTTCTATAATGCAAAATTTACACATTTTAGCCAAAAAACCTCCCACATCAGCTTGTGCAAAACCGTGTAAAATCGTCTAAAAATTTCCATGAGCTACAGTACCCGTGCATATATGCACGGGCACTGTAGCTCATGTATACACTATTTTATATTATTTTCACTCTCACCGGGTCTCTCTTCTTTCTCATTTCACTCTCTCTCTCCATTCCCTCTCTTCGCCTAAAAAAACACAGCCGATCAACCACCCACCCGCCACCACAATCCAGTACCACCCCACCACCACCATCACAACACATAATATTCCAACCAAAAAATTAATGGAAAATCAAACCAAATATCAACAGAAAATGGAACCCAAAATCAATAAAAAAAAAAAAAAATCAATCCAAAACTCACACCCCAGTTGCTATCACAGCTGCCATGGAAGCTTGGGTGGAGTGTTCGCTGCTGCCATGAGAGAGTGAAGATTTGGACCACTATTTGTGGCGGTGTTGCAGCTAATCTTTGCTGCCACCGGTGATGGCATGGCGTTGGATTTGGGGCTCTCGGCCCTGGACGGAGCTCAAGGTGAGCTCTGGCTATGGCTGATTGTGAGAGAAAAAGAGTTTTAGAGTTAAAGATGAGAAGCTTGGGCCATGGAGAAGAGAGAGTGCTGCTCTGGAAAAATGAGAAGAATTGAGAAAGGGAGAGACCGTGTGTGTGGTGTATATTGGAGTAGTAGATAGTGGGTAGGTGGGAAAGATAAATAATAAAATAATAATAATAAATGATTATTTAAAGAAAACTTAGTGTATAATAGATAAACTGATGTAGATGTTTTGTAAAAATGATGGTGTAAAATAGAAAAAGTAGGTTTTTTTGTGCAAAATAGATGAAATTTTTACACAGACTGATGTGGTTGCTCTTAATTACTATGGAATGGAGAAAGGGTTTATTCATAAAAAATACTAAAATAATAAAAAAGGAGAAAGGCTTTTTCAACTTTCTAACCAAGTTGGCAACTAAATTCAATCTTCGACACCCCATAACATAAGAAAGTCATGAATATCTTACTTTATTAGAACCAAAAACAACCTAAACACTAAAGCAATTTTAATTAAACTACTTTTGGCCTTTTCTAAACAAAGTCTAATTGGACAATAGTCTAGTAGCTTAACTAACACTTTTTAGTGTTTCTAATTAAAACATTCAAGGTTAGAATTCCCCCACCCTCAACTATCGATGCATAAAAAAAAAAAAAAAAGTCTAATTTAATTCCATTGTTGCATATGGGTTGAGTTTAGGTTACACTTAATGTAATTTTAAATAATGTTACACTACTCTATATTATTTAATTGAACACGAATTTTAACAAATCAACCGTTGGTTTATATTATCTTTGTACATTTTTCATGCCTGCAAAATTTTAAGATAATTAAATATTAATAGTCATGTTATCAATCAATTGTTTAAATTTAAATTTTTGTAGTTTAAAATAATATATAAATGAGTTTATGGATTGAATGATAAATAAAATTGATTAACATGAATATTATTATGCATGTTAAGAACATATAGAAAATGTAATTCAACGGTGAAAATTTTAAAATATGAATTCAATAACAAATCTATATATATAATAATAGGTAAAGCAGAGAGAAAATCTAATTAAATTTCAAATTGGAATTCAATTAGTGTCTAATTTTACGCAAAGTGTCTCATCTAATCTAAATTTTAGAATTTTATGCCAAGTGGGTTAATTTAGGTAAAAATTAAATTTCAATTAAAGTTTAATTTTGTGTCATGTGTCCCATTTAATTTTAAATTTTAAATTTTTGTTGCAAATTAGTTAATTTAATGTAGAAAACGAGGAGTCCAATATAATAATCCATAAAAAACATTATCATATAACTAAAAAAATTCAAGTCATATATATATATATATACATATACATATATATATTAATAGCTAAAGCAAAGAAAAAATTTAATTAAATTCTAAATTTGAGTCTAATTTTGTGTCATGTGTCATTTAATTTTTAAATTTTGGTGTCAAGTCAATTATTAGGTGAAAAAATCAAAAGGTCTAACTTTGATTAGATTTTAAATTGAATTTTAATTGAAGTTCAATTTTACGTCATGTGTCCTATCTAATTTGTTAATATTTGTGGCAAGTAAATTATTAAGGGCAAAAACCGAAGAGTCTAAATCCAATTATAATTCAAATCATATATATATATATATATAATATGTAATTGTGATAATTTTTAAATATATCCGTGCATATGCACGGGGTTACACATTAGTTATTGGATAGTATAACGTTGCTTATAATTACACCATGTTTACCTTCAACCTTACCCTATATACACACGCGTTGGATTCTTTTTTTTTTTTTTTTTGTTAATTTGCCTTTTATGTCTTAATAAATATTTATACATGTATCTTGTATACATAAATTTATACATAATTTTTATACGTTTAGACCATCATATGCATTATTGATTAAGTCCTTTTAAGAGTAGAATAAAAATTCATAATAATTTTACAATATTTTTAAATTAGTCTACCACTTCACACACAAACCATTGAAAAAAAAAAAAAAAAGTAAATGAAAAACTGTAATGAGCCCAAACATGAAGTGGTAGGTTAATTTTATTAAAAAAATTGTAAAATTATGAGTTTTCATTATGTTCTTTAACTTATTTTTACCTTAAAAATGCGATATGACTCGTAATAAATTCAATGAAAAGGATGGGCTAGAATAAACGAATAATTTAAGGAATAAATTTATAAAAATTTTAAATTAAAAGGACTAAAACAAAATATAGTGGAAACGTTGGGGCGGAAAAGTAAAATTGAGCCAAAAATCTGTTATCCAATTACCACGAAATTTGCAATACAGCGATGCTTGGTTGCTTGCAGTTCTTCGTCTTTGGAGCTCTCCGTAGACTTTGCTCTCAAGTCGGTTCAACTATTGTCTTCACAAATTGATCCAACGCCATATATCTACATATATAATCTAACTTTTAGATCTGAGAGTTCTATCTCTCTCTCTCTCTCTCACCTCAGCCCTCAGATCCAATGGCTCTTTCTCTCTCCTCCCGCACCGTTTTCCTTTCCTTCCTTCTCCTCCTCTCTCTTTCCCTCTCCTTCGCTGAGATCCGCAACACCCAGATCCGATCCGACGTCCGCCCCATAATCCCATTCGACGAGTTCGGGTTCACCCACACGGGTCGCCTCGAACTCAACGTGTCCGGGATCGATATATCCGACCCGAATGCGGACCTATCAAAAGTCGGGTTCTTTCTCTGTACCCGAGACGCATGGATGCACGTGCTCCAGCAACTCGAAGACGGAGAAGTCACGTGCGCTCTCCTCTCCGATTTGGTCAAGCCGGTTTTCACTTTCTCAAACCTGAAGAAAAACGGCGACAGCTTCAGTACGGTTTTTATCGAGGCCGACGCCGATCAGTTCACGCTGGTTTTCGCCAACTGTGTCGGGAACCAGCCCAAGGTTTCGATGGATGTGAGATCGGCGATGTACAATCTCGACGGGAAGAGTCAACGGCGAGACTATCTCTCCGCCGGAAAAACGATTTTACCTAGGGTTTACTTCTTGTTATCCTTGGGCTATTTCTTCCTCGCCGGACTCTGGATCTCCGTTTTGTACAAGAAGCGATTGACTGTGTTCCGTATCCATTTCTTCATGCTCGCGGTTCTGATTCTGAAAGCGCTGAATCTTCTCTGTGAAGCCGAAGACAAATCGTACATCAAGCGCACCGGTAGCGCTCACGGTTGGGACGTGTTGTTCTACATCTTCAGTTTCTTGAAAGGAATCACGCTCTTCACGCTGATCGTTTTGATCGGAACTGGATGGTCGTTTTTGAAGCCGTATTTGCAAGATAAGGAGAAGAAGGTTTTGATGATTGTGATTCCTTTACAGGTTGTGGCCAATATAGCTCAGGTCGCGATCGATGAGAGCGGTCCGTTCGCGCAAGATTGGATTACGTGGAAGCAGATCTTCTTGCTCGTCGATGTGGTGTGTTGCTGTGCGGTTTTGTTCCCTATCGTTTGGTCGATTAAGAATCTCAGAGAAGCCGCTAGGACTGACGGGAAAGCCGCGGTGAATTTGATGAAATTGACTCTGTTTAGGCAGTACTACATTGTTGTGATTTGCTACATTTACTTCACGCGTGTTGTGGTTTATGCGTTGGAGACTATTACTTCGTATCGGTACCTCTGGACGAGTGTGGTGGCCGGAGAGTTAGCCACACTCGCATTCTACGTGTTTACAGGGTTGAAGTTCAAGCCCGAGGCACACAATCCATATTTCGTGATCGATGATGAGGAGGAAGAGGCTGCAGCAGAGCAATTGAAGCTCGAGGATGAGTTTGAATTGTGAGTGCAGGAAAAGAGATTTTGGGATGGTGCAGTGTGATCAAATTGGGGAAGGCTGAGGTAGAAAAAACAAAAATTCAAACTATTACGATTTATAATGTGGGTCTCTTTGTTAATTTTTATTATCATATATGTGTTACTGTTTCTTAATGTTGCTTGATCTGCTGTGCCTGTTAATTTTGAGTTTTAGTAGGATAATTTCATAGACTTGTGTGTCTGTGAAGAACTGGATAGTGTATGTATATGTTTAAGTAAGTGGTAATACTAGATACTTTTGCAATCAAAATTTTTGGGGGAATGGTTGTCTTCTAAGTAGGTTGTGCAACTACATATATGAATGCCCGAAATGCATGTTCTTAGTATTTTAATCATGTGGGACTTATAAGTTGATGCGAGTTGAATGATTCCAAGTGTGGTGTCAGAAACCGGAAGTTCTTATGCTTGTGAGAACATAATTTTAAATGCGGGAGTGAGGCATGATGCTCAATGTGCATAAGTGCATTTTACAAATGAATGAATGTGAAAATCTTGATCGATGAAGTTGTGCACTGTAAACAAGAAAAGTGATCCAGCTATACTGTTTGTAAGATTGCTTATATCTTTGATAGTTGCAATAGCTTGATCATGAGTTACTTTATATGTAGTTTGTTAATAAATCTTGTAGAAATCTGGATCATGGTAGAGATATGGTACCAACCATTGTGCTGTTGGGATTGCATAATCCAAAACGTGGTATATTTTTGTATAGGAATAATGATGCTTTCTACATATCTTATCTCTCTTGGTCTCTCCTTTTTCTATCTTCTTCATGATGTACCAATTTTAAGTAAGGTTAATGGGGTTGTCCTTCTATGTGTTGGTTCCTAATTTACAGACTATGGTAGTAAACTGACAGGGAAAATCTGTAATTTGAAGTTTTGAACATTTTGTAGATAATACACTACAAATGGCCTTAGTAAGCTGATTAGAACTAAATTAAACTTAAATTGCTGTCATTATCATATTTTTGTGAAGCGTATAAATGTCACTCTCTATCACTTATAACTAGCTTAAGCTATGCCGACTTGAAAAAAAAAATCCAGAATGAATTGAGCCATCATTTGACCAGTTGAAATAAGTGGAATTTTGTTTTTCACCTGAATAATCCCTTTTTTTTTTTTTTTTGAAGATGGGTAGATAGTGGAGAGGGTGAGGGGTTTGAACCACAGACATGCGGTACTACAACGGATACCTTTACCGCTGGACTATTACTTGTACCTTTCACTTGAATAATCTAAGAAAAAGGAATTGTATTTCATCTGATGAACATTGATTCTAATTATTATATAGATAAATGCTTTGGTTTCCATTAAAAAAAAAAAATGCTTTTAGTTTCCTTAAAAAAAAAAATGCTTTTAGTAGAACTTACAGAGTGCTTTTATATTATATAAGGTATTTGACTTAGCAAATTTTGTTGACCTTTCTTTTTGTTTTTGTTTGGGGGGAAAGGGGGTTGAGAAAGATTCTTCTCTTTCAATGTGATGTTGTCTGAGAAAGGTCGGCAGTGTGATATTTTTAATCATCACCACGCTTTGTAAGTTATTGAACCAACTTGAGACTGTTTTTCATCAAATTGGCATCACTTAGCTTCAACACTAGCATGAGTATATGGAAATTTGGTTTGATATAACAAATTTTCTGCCAAACAAATGGATAGAGTGAAAGTATTTTTGGAGGTTTGCTGTTTATGTACAGATGTAATGTGCGGTGCAGTAGTGTTTTTGTTTTTTGTCTATGTTAGAATTTGATGGATATGGATGTTTGTAGAAGTTTTGAGTATTTGTCCTTAGCAAATAGAAAGTTTGGAGTCCTCACCTTGTCAACCAGAAAGAATGACTTAATTGAACTTCCCATGTGGTACTGTATTCTCGTAGCTAACTGTAGATGATGGCAGAATGCATAATTTAACATAGGTCTTGTGCAAAGATGTCCTTTATTGAAAGCTTAGAGGGGTTATTGTGCGTAAAGTTGCCTTCACTCTTGAGTGGTTAGTAGCAGTAGGATTTGATTTTGACTGGCCCTTATGGCTTGTTTAGAAGTTTAGAGAGGGGGGAGAGTAGAGGGAAGGAGAGTAGTGGAGAGGAGAGTAGAGGAGAATGATTCCCCTTTACATTGTTTGGATGTTTTTAAAATTAGAGAGGGGGAAGGGAGTAATTAGCCCTTTAGAAAGGGTAATTTTTTTAAT
Source organism: Lithocarpus polystachyus (assembly GCA_033629205.1). Taxonomy (NCBI): domain Eukaryota; kingdom Viridiplantae; phylum Streptophyta; class Magnoliopsida; order Fagales; family Fagaceae; genus Lithocarpus; species Lithocarpus polystachyus. The sequence goes on along the minus strand of CM066163.1, from coordinate 31,198,304 downwards.
TTAGAAAGGGTAAATTAGGGAATTCATTTGGCCAATAATTTATCTATTTTACTCTCCCTCCAAATCTCTCCAATTTGGAGGAATTAAAAATGAGGGGTTAGAGGGAGTTGAAACCCCTCCAAATCTCTCTAAATCCCTCCCCCTCCTTCCTTAAAAAACTTCCAAACAAGGTAATTGAATTACTCTCCCTCTCTCTACTCTACTCTACTCTCCCTTCTTTTTTTAACGCTCAAACAGGCTATTAAGGTATAAATTCAAATTTATTGTACGCCTATATTTAGTCTCTACACCAAACAGCCAAGACTCAAACTATATTTTGTAGCTAAAATGTTGGTGTTGATGCATCTTACTTCATTATCATTTTGTGGTGACGTAGGACAAGGGGGAACAACAAAATCTGATTTAGAACACCAGGGGCAGATCTGGTATAGCTTGGGTTTTGAAGAATTATTAAAACTAATTAAAAGTCTTAGGACGCCTTTTATATGTCTTCAATGGTTGCTGCCATGGTCCTCCATCATGTGGTTAGTAATTATGTAACTTGTCATCTCAGGCATTGTAAGAGCGGCCTTAGCTGACTATATTATCTGAGGAGTTTCTCATAGAAGATATTATGGGTTTGAAACTCTTTTGCTTTGATATTTTCTAAAACGGAATTCTCAGGAAAGTTTAGGCTTAATGATCTTTGCAGTCCATTAAGTTTCTCTGCTGTCTTTACGAACCAATCTTATGAAATTTTGATTGGGTTGCTTTTACTTTTTATTTATACATGTTATGCATTAGGATCAATCATTCAATTCTTTTTTCATGGCTGCAAGTGGGGGTCTAAGCCATTTCATTTTAAAGAAGTATGGATTAGATATGGTAGAAGCTCTCTAGTAATTAATGAAGCTTGTTAAATTTGACTATCATAATTTTTTTTTTTTTTTGCTTTATCCTGCTGTTCCTGTTGTTTTTGAGTTTTAGTAGGATAATTTCATAGACTACCATACCTAAAGTGTTGGTGCTGATGCCTGATGCACCCTAGTTCATTATCATTTCCTGGTTAGCAATAATGTAATTTGTAATCCCAGTTTGTCATTGTAAGAACTCCCTTGGTTGCCTAGATTATTTGAGGGGTGGTTTCTCGTCATAGGAGGATATATGGGGTAGAAACGTTTTTGCCTTTTATCTTTTTTAATATTGACTTCTCTGCAAAGTCTAGGTTTAATGATGTTGGCAATCCATTAATTTGATACACGCCTTTAAGTTTCTCTGCCATCATTAAGAACCAATTTTAGGAAATTTTGACTGGTTAATTGGTTAGTTGTTGGGTTGCTTTTACTTTGTAGTTTAAATATTGAGCATCATGATCAATTATTCATTTTTTTATTGCATAGCTGCAAATTGACTTTTATATGTGGCTATTATCAAACTCTTAATCACACGTCTTAAACTTGGTCAAAGGCTGATTTTAAATGCTTTCCGGGAATGACTTCTACAGTTCTACGACTGATTACTTCGTTTCCTTCTCCTTTCTTCTCTCCATAGAATTACATGGAAATTCCTTTGTAGACTTAACAAGTGCTCTGGCTCTCACAGAATTCTTGAATAAAAAAAAGGCGAAAATAATTTCTATTGCTCTTGGTTTATGCAATATAAAAGAAGCGATTCATAAATCATCATTTTTGTTCCAAAGGGGCATACGTCTTCATTTATTAAACAAAAATAATATAAAGGGTAGCTTGTTTATTAAACAATTTAATGATGTTCCTTTCCTTTCATTTTATAGATCCGAACATATTTATATCATTCCTTGTGCCCATTCAGAAACATTTCGAACACAACTAATCTTTGCTTGTGAGCCATCCTTTGCTAATGAATGATAATATGCAACTGATGTTCATATGTTTGAACCAATTCTATTATCCGTGAATGGACAAAGAGAGAATAAGACTGGACTGAGGAAAAACTAGGAGGCTATGTTTTATAACACCTCTCTGTCAAGATCCACGCATTCTAATTGTTTGGATCGGTTTATTTTAACCCAGAAGGGAGTATACAGCTCTTTAGTGGGCTACATAGTGAGTGCCTCCTTAAGGGCGTTGCTGTGCAATTTAGAAGATCAATGGGGACAAAACTTGTAGGTATGGTTTCTTACGTGCTATATCTTAGTTTTCCGAAGTACTTCCAATTCTGTGGTTGCATTAGTCTTTAAGTGACTTTTTTAAATTTTAATAATCCTTGGGAAAGATAGCCCATAAGTTCTAGATCAACTGACACTTCCGTCCTTCTATTATAAGTATTAGGTGAAGAGTGAGGTCGTGGGTTCAAGACTTACTTTATGTGTGTGTTCTTGGAAAAGATACATTGTTCATACTGCATTGATTAATATAATCATTTGGTTGCCTTCTAGTTCAAGAGTTTTACAATAGAAGTTGCCACTTGTTTTTTTAGGAAAAAAAAAAAAAACATGAAACACATATTCATTTAATTGGAAAATTTTTAATTACATTGTAATAGAATGAGAAATAGAAATTACAAGACTTTGTTTCTTAGTTATGATCTCAGAAAATGTAGATAACTTTGATTCCTATATAATTCTTAAAATGTTAAATTTACATTGAAAAAAAGCTTAGTCTAGAATCATTGATTTAAGACGGAGACTAAGTTAAAAAAATAGGAAGATATTTGGTACTCATTCTACTTGTCTAAGTTGGTACTAGGAATTGGTTATTGGTCATTGCCCATGTCATGCAACAAGCACAACATAGCATTCCAAGAATGTCATACCTCAAATGTATAAGAAAATATGTTTCCTTGTCAAATAAAAAAAAATGTATAAGAAAATAAGAAAATTGAATTTAGTTCATAAGCATGTTAGGTTCACAAAAGATCCAATTTTACCATTTTTTGTGCATCAATTGAATCAAGTTTTTATAATTATCGTTTAAACATATTTGAAACCTAATCTAAGGACACATGATAATCATTCTTTTTTTTTTTTTTTTTCGTATCATTAAACAACATCATGACGGTGAAGAAAACTTAATGCTGGGAATACTCGGCCAAAAAAAAAAAAAAAAACTTAATGCATGACTCTTGCAAATACAAAACCGAAGAAAATTATTCAGATCCCAACTTGCACTCCTACACACAACAACTCCCTTTGAGTCCTCTATGGATTCCCTCGAATCCCAAGAGGAGATGTGTCTTCGTTGCTTGGTTGATCATTGTTGGTAGGGAATTCTTATGAAGGCCATTATCTTGAGTGAGTGAGAAGGGCTTTTGGCATTAAAATTCCATGGCTTTTGCAAAGAGTGATGTTCATAGAGACTTTCTACAAACAATCAGATATCTCTTTACTATGCTATTGAGTGGTGGACAAGTGGGGCTCATAAATGCTTTTTCTATGTTGGATAGTTTAGAATTTGGTGCAAAATAAGTATAGCGCAAGTATGAAATCCTCGTCTAGCTCTTGTAGCATTTTTCAGATAAGCTAGCATCTTAAAAGTAATTAGACTTTGGGTTTATGTTGGGCCAATAGATTAGGTTCAAACATGAAAAATAAATAGTTAAATTTACCTTTTATCTACCAACTTTTTCATACGTACTTTCCTCTGTCATATTTAAATATTATTTCTTTATTATTTCTTTATTTATCCTAACAACTATATTTTTAAATCTCCCCATGGTAATATTTTCAAACAAAAGCCTTTATTTTTACGATCATATTTCTCAATGATTATGCATTTTTAGTATAAATAAGACCAATGTCAATCTAACTTCCAATGATTATATTTCCCGGTCTTTTTTTTTTCGATAATATTTTTCAGATAGTCATGTTTTATGGAAAATTTTTAGTTACTCCCGAAATACTGAAAAATTGTACTCCATCATCTCATATTCATAGTGGACCATATTATGAATTTAATGAGTGAACCTCACTATAAATGTGAGAGGAAGAAGCAAAATTCTCTGTGTTCCGAGAATACCTTAGAATTACTCATAATTTACAATGGTCATATCTTTCAACTTAATTTGAAATGAAACCCTCATAACCAAGTGGAAATCTTTTTTTTTTCTTCTTCTTTTTTTTTTTTTTTGCAGGTTTTATCTTTTGGAATCACTATCCATCAATTTCTAATTTCAATCATTTTTATAAAAAAATTTCCACCACCTATTTTGGATCATTAAAAAGTTAATTTCTAATAACTAATTTTTATCATTTATTATTCATAAAAAAATTTGGATCATAATATAAATTATTAAAAACCTTTACCCAATTACCCGCTCTCCCATTTCACCTTTTTATACATATAAATATATAAAATCACCAAAAAAATTTCAAGTCTGGTATATCGTTTTTTGATTGCATATCCCTTCCATAAGTTATACAGCAAGAGCCCATTTCATTGAAGCGTGTAGCCTTTATAAAAGCATTCACATTAGTTTGCGTACAAATTTCTGTTGATTTTAGCATAACATCTTACTTTTTCTATTTTACATATTAACTTTTCAAAACACGCAACATTAGATTATCTATTTTACACTACATTTTATTAAAATATCAAATTTTCTTTGTTTTTTAAGTTTTCTCTTTTTTTACACACAACAATCATTACTCTACCACTGCGCACCCTTGACGCGATAATCATTTCACAAGTATAAATGTTTGCGGAGTGTGGGAGGTAAGGGCCGGGGTTCAAGTCTCTTAGAGAGAGCTTTACACACACACACACACACACACACACACACACACACATATATATATATATATATATATACTTAGATTAGATTGTAGTATAATTCTATCTATCTAAAAAAAAAAAAACAATCATCCACTCTCTAACTTCATCATCAATAAAAAAGAATAAAAAACTTAAATGAATTTATATATTTTTAAAATGACATATAGGTGATTTTGAAAATTAAATGGGTAAAAATTATATCATTTTCTATCTTGTCCGGTTCAAAAATGCTCTACGTACCTCTTCTTCTTTTTCTTTTTATTTTTTTTTTTCTGTTTTATTTTTAAGCTTTGACACTAACCTGAACCCATAAAGACTAAAAAGTATCATTAATTATGAAGGGACAAATACAATAGCTGAGAGAATTACACGCAAAAGTGGTGGGATAGTACTCTATCAGAGCGAGTCTCTCCGCAACAAGAGCAGGATCTCAATCCCCATGAGCATTGAGATGTGTATGTAGTGTTCAGAGATGTTACAAACTTACAATCACAAACCGATCAATGTGTTGACCACTGACTTGAATTGAAACCCAATATAGAACGGATTTGATTATCCAATTCAAATCCGCCAATCACACAAACGCATTGAGACCTTTAAATGCATAGTTTAGCTTTCTTCTTCATGCTTTCTTTGTGTTTGTGAATGTGGTTCAGACAGAGCTTTGTTATATGTACAGAGTATTGATTCCCTCTCTCACCATCCGGACCCGAAAACCCAATCAGCGCAATGAGTTCTCTGATCGAAAAATGAAGTATGTGAAGATGAGGTGATAAGAGCATCTATCATATCGGAAACTTCTACTAATTTGAATCAGAAACTTCGCAAGAAAGAAGAATTTTTAAGCCAACTTGTTTGTACTTTATTGAAATTTTTGTAAATTCTTTTTTTTTTGGGGGCATTTTTAGCCCATATTAAAGGGTTTGGAAGTTTTATAAATTACTTTGTATTACAGATTTTTTGAATCTCCTATGCATGTGAAATTGGGCCTCTTTTACATAATTTATTTTAAAATTGGCCTTCATGCTAAAATTATATTAAGAACTAAACAAGACTACTTCTAGATTTTTTGGGCCTCCAGGTCCAGGACATATCAATTCAAAAATAATCATTCTCACTCAAAAATAATCATTTTCACATATAAACTGCAAAAAATAAACCGAACAAAATAGATTGTCAAACCTAGACAAAATAACACAACTCAACAGTCAAAACACAAAAAAAAAAAAAAAAAAAAAAAAAAAACTATTTTTACCACCTGTGATCTGTTAAACAACACAATAGAAGCACCTGAGCAGTAAGCTAGTAGCTCAACACTAGCCATAAATATTCTACTAATTCTAGTAAGATAGCTCAAGATGTCAAGAAAACCTATAGGCTAACATATCAATCCAAATATAATCTTTCCCCTGTATTAACTACAAAAATTAAACACAATATAAACTCTAAAACTTGGACAAAATACAACAAAACATTTATAAAAAAAAATGTTTTTATTACCTCTGATACGTTAAACAACATAAAAAGAAACACCTGGGCAGTAAACTAGTAGCTCAACACAAGCAGTCATAAATATTCTAGTTAGATAGTCAAGAAAACCTATAGGCATAAAAGCCAATCTTAACACCTATTAAACCTGCCAACCACACAACAAATAATATTTCCAACAACAAATAAATCACAACCACAGCAAGCATAAGCAACAGATGGTATACTGCATATTTCCACACACACACACACACACACACACACACACACACACACACACACACACAAAGTAAGCCATAAAGGCAAGTACTGCAAGTTTTTAAGGCAGTAAACTAAAAGGCATAGGTATTTTTATAAATACCATAGGTTTTTTTTAAAAATAACTTGTCCAAAGCATTGAATGACAACCATGGTTTTAAAAATCGGTACGTTAAAAGAACCGAAAAAGGGACTGGTTACTAGTTTTTTGGTCGGACCGGAGTCCGACCAGTGGTCAAATCGGTGAGGTTATTAATACTTAATTAATAATTTTTAAATTATTATAATAAGTTTACAACTAATTATGTTTAGTTAAAAATATATATAGATAATTTTATGTAATTTTTCACATATTATCAAGAATATTAAAAAAAACAAATTGTAACTAAACATTAATATTATATAGTAATTATTCTTAAACCATTGAGATAATAATCCTCCAATAAAACCAAAAATTGGTTCACAATTTCTTTATATCCAAAACTAAATGTTTTAAATAAAGAAATTTTAATGTTCATTTGGTAATATCATAAGGATTAAGAGTGAATAAATGGATTTAATAAATCTTTCCCAAAAAGTAATAGCATTTATGGTTTTTCCTTTAATAAAGATGAATGTACCAAATTCAAGAAAAGAAAAGAAAAGAGGCAATGTGGAATTGTAAAAGATGGTCAGCTATCCAATAATTAAAACCTAGCGCACCATACCTTTTTTTTTTTTTTTTTTTTTTTTTTTTTTTTTTTTTTTTTTTTTTTAAGAAAAGCTCACCCTACTTTATTACACCACAAATACACACATATGTTTCTAAAAAAAGAAAAAAAAAAAAAAACACATATTCTCCCTTGACTCCACCGGAATATGCACTCCCAATAACAATTTTCAAACTTCAATATAGTTTATTAAATGCTCTATCACCAATCCTTGATTCTCTCCAATATTAATGAGCAATATTTTGAAATAATTTGAATTATTAGGGAAATTATTGTGTACTTCTGGAATACCATAAATACATACTCTCTCCTCTCACATGAATAGTGGGTTCCACTAATTAAATTCATGGTGAGATCTACTATTCATATGAGAGGGGGGAATACGAATTTATGATATTACGGGAGTACCTAATAATTTTCCAAATTATTTAGTTATTTACTCGTAAGTTAAGGAAGACTAGAAGGAGGGTATTTATTAAAACTTTCCTTTTAATTTTATTTGACCAATGAGATTGATTTTACTTGTGCCAAATTAAAGAGATGAAGGAGGTTACAGTTCATTACCTAACAAAACAAATAGTCAAATACAAAAAAAAAAAAAAAAAAAAAATATCCATCAACCTAAACGTCTCTACTCTCTAGTCTCCACGGCTTCCCCTCTCTGGCTCTCTTAATCTCTCTACCTAGCGTACTCTCTCATTCTTTCTAAAAGACTAAAACACAGCATGCCTGAAACTGAAACATCCCCATAAAATTTTTTACAAAGCACTACTAAGTTCTAGATCTAGAATAAAACAAGCAACATATTGCTGCCTCCCTTCATTGCGTCCTAAGTTCCAGATCTGAGAAAAAACAGAGAGTAATATTTCTAGAAAATAACTCCATTTTAGAGCATCTTCACAAAATTTGCAAAACTGGTTTTAACCGTACCGGTTTCCTGTTTTTCCCGGTTTTTAGATGATTTTCAATTTTTAGCCATAACCGAACAGGACAAATGACCGATTTTCGGTTGAAACGGTCAGACCGGCCGGTCCAGTTTGATTTTTAAAACCATGATGACAACTACAAATTGTTTTTTTTTTTTTTTTTTTTTTGGATACAAGACAAAATTTCTACTCTAGCCTAATTTAAGTTTATATGTGTGTGAAGCTCCCTCCTGAAGATTTGAACCCCAGCCCTTTTTCCCCTACACCCCAAAAGCATTTATACTTTTGAAGTGACCACCGTATCAAGGGTACATGGTGGTTACTTTGTTGTTAATAAGTCTATATAACTTATAAAAAAGAAAACTTATGGACTAAGATTTTTTTTTTCTATAAACATTAAGAGTTTGGTACATTTAGAAGAGCAATATCAAAAAAGCTTCCAAAAGGCTTTCAAAAGACTGCCTACTTTACAAAATGAAAGACCTTCCACCTACTTAGACAAAAAGATATTTAACAAATAATATATTAGTACCAAATACAAGACCAAATAATAAGGACAGTAAATTAATAACAGTAAGGGGCTAAGGGCAGTAACTTACCAAGTCAATCAATACTAAGAGGGACGTTTGCCCGAGCTAGAATTCTTGCTTGAGTTGGAACTTCTTGTTGCATTTCATATTGTTTGTTGATTTATAACTAGAAAAGAAAATGACATAAAGACAATAGATTAAATTATGTTTGAATGCATGAGACATTTAATAAGACTTAATAAACCAGAAGTTTTAGAATTTAAACATATTATTTAGGTCCTGAAACTCCTCCTTTAATGCCATACCTCATCCATTGTCCATTGTATCAGAGCGTGTGAGTGATTCTGTGGTTATTTTTAATGATTAAAAATGAGATTTTTCAGTCAAAATACATTTTTATATAATTCAAACGCTCAACATAGGAATAAAGTGGAGATTTTTCAACCTTGTTTACACCAACCCAAAAAAAAAAAAAAAAAAAAAAAAAAAAATCAAAACTTGTAAACGATTTCAAGTTTTTAATAATGTCTTGTCAAAAAAATTTCCAACAATCAATTGAACGAAAGTAGCCCATATTTCACCAATATTTGAAGAATTTTCAGCTAAAATACACAAAAAAAAACCCCCATTTTTAAAACGATTTGAGGTTTAAAAGTACACAATCAAATTAAAATATTGGCCTTTCACTAATCTATATAATAATAATAATAATAATAATAATAATAATAATAATAATAATAATCTATATTTATATATATAATAATTGGTAAAGCAGAGAGAAAATCTAATTAAATTTTCAATTGGAATTCAATTAGTGTCTAATTTTACGCCACGTGTCTCATCTAATCTAAATTTTAGAATTTTGTGCCAAGTGAGTTAATTTAGGTAAAAATTGAATTTCAATTAAAGTTTAATTTTGCGTCACATGTCCCATCTAATCTAAATTTTTAAATTTTTATGCCAAATTAGTTAATTTTATGTAAAAAACGAGGAGTCCAATATAATAAACTATAAAAAAACATAATCATATTTATAATATGTAATTGTAATTGTTTTTAAATGTACCCGTGCATATGCACGGGGTTACACACTAGTAATAATAATAGGTAAAGCAGAGAGAAAATCCAATTAAATTTCAAATTGGAATTCAGTTAGTGTCTAATTTTACGCCACGTGTCTCATCTAATCTAAATTATAGAATTTTGTGCCAAATGAGTTAATTTAGGTAAAAATTGAATTTCAATTAGAGTTTAATTTTGCGCCATGTGTTCCTCTAATATAAATTTTTAAATTTTTGTGCCAAATTAGTTAATTTAATGTAGAAAATGAGGAGTTCAATATAATAAATCATAAAAAATATAATCATATAACTAAAAAAATTCAAATATATATATATATATATATATATATTATATGTAATTGTGATTGTTTTAAATGTATCCGTGCATATGTACGGAGTTACATACTAGTAAGTAGTAATAACTAAACATCAGCGATGCATTAATCATTAAAGTTTACGTAAGAACTAAGCTAAGCTACATGAAAGTTTACGTTAAATTGGCTTTGTACAAATCATTAAAATAGAAATCATATAAAAATAAGAACAAAGTTTGACTACAAAATTAGTTATAGTTTAAAATTACAACTTTACTCAATACTAGTATTAGGCCCATGCGATGCATGATTTTATTAAGAATCATATGTAAATTAATGAAAATAAAGAATAATAATTTTATATTAATTAAAATTAAATAGATAATAAAAATAAAGTAATTTTTTGTTCTATTTTTTTTTTTAAATAAGTAACCTTTTACTTTATGTTATATAATGAATGCATATTGTGTAAGATTGAGTTTTTATAAAAAAAAAAAAAAAATCATATATAAGTCCAAAATTAATTGAATGGAATATGGTAAATAACTATGCAACTTATATAAAAGGAGATGCCTAGAAAATATAAAGGGAGTTTGCATAATTAAAACTCAATTGCATATTTAAATGAAAAACTCTAAATTCAATAATTAAAAAAGAATTGAAAGCATATTTAAGTGGTAACCTCAATGTAATAATTAAGAATTATGAACAACCCTTATTACTAAACATTAAAAAATAAAAGTAGATAAACTTATGTAAGAATTGAATTTTTTTCATTGAAAATGAGCAAGGAGGCAGCAAATTTCACCCTATCAAAACAAAATGTGTAAATATAAACTTCAAGAAATTTTTTTGAGAAAAACTTTTGATCGAGTGCTTTGAAACCTCAAGGAAACTCCTTGGAAAAATATATAAAAAAAAATAAAAAAAAATTGGAAATTTATTTTTTAAAGCAAAGAGGGACTGAGTTTGAGAGAAAAACAAATAACAAATAGCCCTAAAAAACGATAGAAACTTGGACAAATATTAATGTAAAAAATCATGAATTTGGCTTTATTATTTATAGTGACCTGAAATCTAAAGATGAGAGTCACGGTATAAAAAAAACTATTATCCATAATCATTCCTATAAGGACACAGATTTGATTCTCCAGTCCAAATAGTGGATGGATCAACCCAAAAGGCCCAAAAACAATAAATCTATAGAGAGTAGGTAAAGAAAGCTGGGCTAGCCCAAACTAAACAATCAATAGGATGGGTTCAAATGACAAGAAGAATGAAATAGATAAGTTTGATTTCATGAAGTTGTCCTCGGCCAACGTCCGAGGAGATCAACTATGATATATATTGTTCTAGATTTGGTTACACATTTGGTTCTTAGTGTCTATAGTCTTTCTCTCTTGATTTTTTTTCCCTTCTCTATGAAGGGTTTTTTCACATTATATAGTTCTTTCCGGATCATCTTGATCCTACACTTGTTGATCATCTGAATCCTCATTTGAGTGTCTGTCCCATTAGACACCCTCTTTGACCTTTTGTGAGTCGTGGTAGCCAAGGCTACACTATTCAGAGGTCTTCTCCACATAAATGCAGCCAGAAGAGTAGATGCAGCACATTTAATGCGGTGGTAGCATCTTTTCCTCAGATATTTTTGGGGGCTTCCTTCCCTTGTATGTTCATGAGACATGTCTCTATAGTCAGGGTTTCTACGAGGATCACTCCTCGGACCACTCCCACTCATCTCATATTTAGCAAACTCTAGCCTGGGATTCTTCATACTTATTTATCTCTCCTCAAACTTTACATCACCCTCGGATAAAACTTAAGGCCCAATACATGATTTTGGGCCCTTATCCCTACAAAGCTTAAGGCCCAATACATGATTTTGGGCCTTTATCTCTACAATAGCCCCTTAAAACTTCGATTTTTCTCTTTTATCCGAGAAGAAAAAGTGGGGTTTTGATTTTAAAGAGATATGCCCATTTATTTTCCTAGTTTACATGTGCAAAATTATTGTTTTGCACGCCTCATAAGCGCTATTGATGCTTCGGAGTTCGCGAGGCGTCATTAATTGCTTCAGGCTGCATTATGTTCCCCACATCCAATGGTGAGGTGTTGATCCAACAGCTGGCATCATTCCTTCAGTTTTGAGCGGGATAACTCCCACTCAATCTCGCCCTCTATATAAAGCACCTGGAGAAGTTATTTCCTTCATTTCTCAATTCTTCAAGTCCTTCAGAGAATTCAAGCACCCAAAATCAAAAAACTTTTTATATTACTAAGTCTCCAACACTTCTTCCTTAAAAGATCCTTGAAAATACCCCTAAGGATCTCAGAGCTACACATACATATTAGTTTCTATAAGTTTCTAACTCTTTAGGTTTCTCTTTTTCTCTTAGGCCAATCTCCTCGGCCTTTCAGTTTTTCACTTCTTTACACATCAATTTCAATTTTTTCCCTCTAGCTCGTCCAAATGGGTAGGTTTAAGCATCTAGTGGACTCCTCTGCAAAAATAGAGATTTTTAAGGATAAATACCTCATCCAGCAGGGAGTAGCCTTGCGATACTGTGAACCAGATCAGATAGATTTTGATAGGGAGGAAGGAGATGTTGTCATTCCTATGATAGCTTTTATAGAAGGAGGAATGATGCTTCTAATGGGTAAAATAACCCAAGACTACCTCTTTAACAATAGGTTATGCCCTTATCAGTGCACACCCAATGTCTTTAGGATTCTAGGTTGCGTCGATGCTCTAACCAAGCATCTGGGTCTGGGGCTTACCTGGCATGATGTGGTCCACATGTATGAGTGCCATTCATAAGTTGGCGGGGGGTATTACCTTAAGTCCAAATCACTTATTGTTAGGCTTATCTCATGTCTTCCCAAATCTAATAAGGGCATGAAAGATGACTACCTGATAGTTTCAGGAGCGTGGCATGATGACGTTCACTGCCCCGTCTGAGAGGGAGAGCCAGGTGGGGTACCTTAGAGTTAGGTTCCTTAGCAAGAGTTTTAGAGATTTTTTTTTTTTGTTTTTGTTTTTGTTTTTTTTTTTTTGTTTTGAACCTTACCATATCATCATTTCCCTTTAACTTTGTTTTCTTCTTAATGATGGATTATAATTTTTCTAACTGTGTTTTGTTTCTCGGATATATTTACAGACAAGAACCAAGTAGCTCCTCAGCTCAGCCTAACCAACGTCGCAGCCCTCAATCGTTTTCTTAGGTTTGAAATTTTCGTGAATGAGGACGGACAGTTGCGAGCCATCCACCTTATTCTAGGTTTCGAGCCCATTTCGAAGGTATTCCAAGAGATGAGTCATAGTATTAGGGCTGGTGACCCTCAGATAAACCGGATTGAAGTGTCAAGACCGAATTTTCTTGCTCGAGAAGATCTTCCTTTGGTCGTGCTACTAGTCCGGCAGAACATTCTGCTGCTCGCGATACCGCTACAACGCGCTCCTTTAGAAGTAGCCGCGGCTGTAGAGGAAGAGATCGCATCCTCGCATTTATCCTTAGAGGAGGAGATAGAAAAATTTCACTTCGAAGAAGAGGGTAGCCCCGGGCCAGTGACGGTTCAAGTCTCGGACGCTGAGGGCGAGATCGATAGGCATTCGGGTGTTCACGCTTGTGATTACCTGCCTTGACAGCACTTCCGAGGAGGAAATGGCATCGAAACAGAGCGATAAGGGTCTGAGAGAGCTCCTGGCCACAAGAAATAAAGGGACAACTTTAAAGGAAGCTCCTAAGTCCAAGATTCCTCCTTCTCTCCCTCCACCTCCCACTGACCTCGGTATGAAGGCCATTCCAGACCTGAAGAAGAAGAGGCCAATTCAAGATCTTGAAGAGAGAGAGGTCGGTCCTCAGAAGGGGACTAAGCAGCAGAAAATGGCTAAGGAGCAGGGAAGAACAAAACAAGGTCAAGGTGTGCCTTCCACCACATGCTTGGTCCCCTCGGCTAAAGGTGGATGAGGCGGCTATATCTTGGGACACCTCGGTCCGTGATTTTCGAAGAGGCCAAGGTGCCCACATAGCTGAGGCTTTGGAGCAGCCACTCCTCCTGCCCAAGGATATAGAGGCTGTGAGGAAGTTGAAGTAGCAAGATCTCTTTTTGTCCTTGAAAAAGGACCTCGCTATGGTGAGTTTAAAATTGTACGTAATTTTTTTGTTTGATTGCTAATGAGTTTCCTCTCTATCTTTCTCTTTGTGGCTAAGGAGTGGGTGAAGGCGGCTCGGAGTGCTGCCAAAAACGAGATTTACCTCCGCCTTGAAGCCGAGAAAGCTTTGGGGGCTGCAAAGGCAAAGAACAAAGAGCTCCTCTCCAAGCTGGTCATCGAAGAGAGGAGAGGAAGAGTGCTCAGGTAGGACTGAAGAACGCCAAGACTTAAGCTAAAGATCAGCGCAAATTGCTCTACCAAACTGAGCTAGAGCTAGCCATCTGGAGGAAATTTGTACTGGATCTGAAAGTTCAGCTGCAAAAGGCTAAGGAGGCAGTCTAGCTAGCTAAGGAGGCAGCCGAGGTAGAGAAACAAGCATCCTACCAGCTCGGAGTAGAAGAAATGTAGGTCAAGCTGATTGAGTAGTTGGCCGAGGCTTGTAGGGACTACTGCAACGCGACGTGGGATGAGGCCCTTAACATTTCCAGTGTCCCTACAGACTCAGCTTAAAGGCGACCTGGGAGCATATATTATCACCCAGACATCCGCGCACTCCAAGGTACCATCTCCTCAGAAGATCATGGCGTTGTCAAAGCTAAGGAAGCTGAGGCCACGACTATGGATATAGTCCCTATGGCCAAGGACGATGTGGCTAAGGAAAAGGAAGCAGAGGCCAAGACCACTGAGGATGATCCTAAGGCCAAGGAAGCTCCACCTTCTCTACCGAGTCAGAAAGAGGACCCTCTTGCTTCAAAAGCCAAGGCTTAGCTTTTGGGATTTCTCTGTAGTAGTTCCTTTTGTTACTTTGCTTCCTGCTTTTGCTTTTTGTAATGATCATATGCTATTGCATACAATGTAGTTTATGTTTCGCTTAATGAAATTATCTTCCTTTCTACCTCTTGCACGTTTATTTGTTACGCTTTGAGTTTTATTATTTCAAATAGTTTCGGGTAATTGCTACTGTGATTCTAACGAGAATTAGCAATAACACGCCACTAACAATCCAAGTAATTTTTATTAAGTTTCCGTAGCTAAAGAGGGGGGGGGGGGGTTTGTTTAAAACTTAGAATTATTTTCATACAGTATTAATTTTTCCAAAGCAGATAGTCCAAAGAACCAGATGTAGCTAAGGATCTATTTAATACTTAGAATGATTTCCATATGGTATTAATTTTTTCAAAGCAGATGGTCCGAGGAACCAGACATAGCTAAGGATCTGTTTAATACTTAGAAAAATAACAGGCAGAAATCAATTTTCCCAAGGTATGTGGTTTGAGGAACCAGGCATGACCAAGGGTCTGTTTGACACTTAGATATATTTCATGCAGTATTAATTTTTCCAAAGCAGATGGTCCGAGGGCCCAGACGTAGCTAAGGGTCAGTTTAATACTTAGAAAAATAAACAGGAAGATATCAATTTTTTCAAGGTATGTGGTCCAAGGAGCCAGGCATGACCAAGGGTTTGTTTGACACTTAGATACATTTCATGTAGTATTAATTTTTCCAAAGTAGATGGTTTGAGGGGCCAGACATAGCTAAGGGTTAGTTTAATACTTAGAAAAATAACAGGAAGATATCAATTTTTCCAAGGTATGTGGTCCGAGGAACCAGGCATGACTAAGGGTCTGTTTGACACTTAGATAAACGCATAGCATAGTCACCACAAACATGATAAAGTATATTCTTATTAATAATAATAATACCTTTTTAGGTTATTTACATTCCAGGGGCATGGTACAGCTTTTTCTTCCAAGTCTTCTAAACAGTATGCTCTTATTCCTGCCACAGATGTAATACGATATAGTCCCTCCTAATTGGGTCCCAATTTTTTCCAAGCTGGGTTCTTTGCAGAACCAAAAACCTTTCTCAACACCAAATCACCCACTGCTAGTGGTCTTACTTTCACATTTGCATCATATCCTTGCTTAAGCTTATGTTAATAGTAAGCCAACTGTACTATGACATTTTCTCGCCATTCTTCAACTAAGTCTAAGCTTTTCTCTAGCAAGTCATCATTGCTTCGTGGAGCAAAGGAGCTTGTTCTCAATGTAGGGAAGCCAGTTTCTAGTACAATAACAGCCTCAGCCCCATAAGTCATGGGAAAAGGGGTTTCCCCAGTAGATTTCTAAGGCATAGTCCGGTATGTCCAAAGAACGAGCGGTAGCTCTTCTATTCATCTTCCCTTGGCATCATCTAGCCTTTTCTTGAGCCCACTCACTATGACCTTATTTACGGCCTCGGCTTGCCCGTTTCCCCTTGGATAAGCTGGAGTGGAGTATCAATTAGTTATTTCTAGCTCGCAGCAGAAACTCCTGAAGGATTTACTGTCAAATTGAAGTCCATTATCCGAGATGAGAGTGTGAGGGATTCCGAATTGAGTGACAATGTTCTTCTAGATAAACCTTTTGGCATCCACATCCCTGATGTTTGCCAATGGTTCTGCTTCAACCCACTTAGTGAAATAATCAGTGCCGACCAACAAATACCTTTTGTTGCCTGTTGCTCTAGGGAAAGGACCTATGATGTCCAAGCCCTATTGAGCAAAAGGCCAAGGGCTGGATAGGGGGTTAAGGGCACCTCTTAGCTGATGGATGTTTGGCATAAATCTCTGACACTGATCGCACTTCTTCACATACTCCTGTGCTTCTCTCTGCATGTTGGGCCACCAATACCCTTGAGTAAAAGCCCCATGGGCCAAGGACCTTCCTCCAGTATGGCTTCCACAAATTCCTTCGTGCAATTTTTCGAATAGTATTTCAACTGCTTCAGGGTGTATGCATAGCAGATATGGGCCAGAGAAGGATCTTTTGTACAATTTCTGATCCTCGGACAGCCAGAACCGAGGAGCCTTTCTCTATACCTTGTTTGCCTCGGATTTATTCTCAGGCAGTGTATCATCTTTAAGAAATAGTACGATAGAGTCCATCCAGCTGGGACCTACACTTATCTGATGTACATAGACCATTTCTTTCTTTATCCCGAAAGGTTTAACAAGATCCTCCACGAGGATAACCCTAGGTAAACCCTGCACCGATGAAGTGGCTAGTGTTGCAAGTGAGTCTACGTGTGTATTTCTGCTTCTAGGGATTTGCAATAAATTAAAAGATTCAAACCCAGACTGTAAATGTCTAACTTGGCTTAAATATTCTTGCATTTTGGGATCCTTGGCTTCTAACTCTCCTCGGACTTGACCTACCACCAGTCTTGAATTCGAGAAAATTTTTATAGTCCTTCCACCCATTCTTTGGACCATAGTCATTCCTGCTAACAGAGCCTCATACTCAGCTTCATTGTTCCTGGCCGAGAAGCCGAGTCTTAAAGATTTTTCCATTGTGATGTTCTCAAGGGACACCAGAACTAGCCCCAATCTAGATCCTTTAAGGTTCGAGGTGCCATCAACATAGACCTTCCAGGATAAAGCTTTTTGCATGAAGATTATACCAACTGAATTTCCATCCATGTTTTGCTTCTTCACCTCTTCTTCCACTGGGATTTCAGCAAATTCAGCGATCAGATCGGCAAGGACTTGACCCTTGACAGAAGTATGAGGCATGTACTTGATGTCAAAAGCTCCCAACATCGTTCTCTATTTGGCAACCCTCCCTATGTAGTTAGCGCTTTGAAGTAGGGCCTTAATTGGCAGTTGTGTCAAGACAACAATTGTGTGTGATTGGAAATAATGGGAAAGCTTATGAGTGACATATACCACTTCTAAAATGGCTTTCTCGAGTGGTAAATATCGGATCTCAGCTTCATGTAGGGACCTGCTCACGTAATAAACTAACTTTTGTATGCCACAGTTAACCCTTATCAACACTAGGCTTACTGCGTGGGCGGCCACCGCCATGTAGGCAAACAGAACCTCATCCACCTCGGGCCTAGACATAACAGGTGGCCGAGAAAGATACTCCTTCAATTGCTGGAAGGCCAAGGCACACTCCTCTGTCCATGCAAATCCCTTTCATTTATTCAACAATTGGAAGAAAGGCCTACACCTATCTACCGACCTGGATATGAACTGGTTCAAAGCAGTGGTCATCCTTTTCAACCTCTAGACTTCCTTGGGATTCCGAGGTGGTTGCAAATTATTGATTGCCTTGATTTGGTCCGGATTGACCTCAATCCCACGGTGCGTGACCATGTACCCCAGAAACTTTCTTGATCCAACACCAAAAGAACACTTGAAAGCATTAAGTCGCAACTTGTGCCTTCTCAAGATTTCGAAGATGTTCCCGAGGTCGTTAATTTGCTCGGCTTCCTTCTTACTCTTGACCACCATATCGTCAATATAGATTTCGATGTTTTTTCCTAGATGTGGCTCAAACATCCTCGTCATCATCCTTTGATAGGTAGACCTTGCATTTTTAAGCCCAAGCGGCATCACCTTATAATGATAGTTCCTAATAGGGGTGATAAAAGCTGTCTTTTTTTTTTTTTTTTTAAATCTTCCAACGCTTGAGATATTTGGTGATTGCCTTGGAAAGCATCTAGAAAACTCATCCGGGGATGTCCCACAGTTACATCAACTAATTGATTAATCTGAGGCATGGGGAAAGGATCCTTTGGGCAGGTCTTATTTAAATTCGTGAAGTCTACACATACCTGCCACTTTCCATTCTTCTTCTTCACAACCACAGTATTAGCCAGTCACTCGGGGTAAAACACCGCTTAAGCTTTGTCACTTCCTCCTTGATGGCATCAGAATGCTCCTTTGAAGAGCGCTGAAGAGGCTGCTTTTTAGGGGTAACAGACAGATTGACGTTTAAATGATAACAAATGAAGTTCGGATCTACCCCAGGGGCTTTATAAGCATTCCAAGCAAATACATCAACATTCTCTCTGAGAAATTTCACCAACTCTTCCCTATCCCGAGGAGGTAGCTGAGCCCCGATCTGAAAAAATTTCTCTGGATCATCCTCAACAAGAACTTTCTCCAAATCCTCACACTTCGCTTGTTCGGCCTCACCACCAAAAGATGAGGACTTGGTCTTTAACTACTACAACTCTTTATCTGCTAGGGCCGAGGAACATGATTCAGGCCAATGCGTGATAGCAGCCATTAAACACTGCTTGGCCACAAACTGACTCCCAACCAGCTCTTCAACCTGATCCCCAAAAGGGTACTTTACTTTGAGGTGGAGAGTAGACGAGATGGCCCTAAGGGCATGGAGAGTAGACGAGATGGCCCCAAGGGCATGGAGACAGGGTCGTGTCACAACAGCAGTGTATGGAGAAAAAGCATCCACCATTATAAAATCCACCTCCACCACCTCTGAGCTTGCCTGAACTGGGAGTCTGATCTGTCCCTGCGGAACAACCACCTTCCCATCAAAGCCCACTAAAGGTGAATCATAGCTGGTCAAATATTCAGGTTTGAGATTAAGCCCCTTATACAGGTCTTAATACATAATTTCGACCCCACTGCCCTGGTTTACCAGTACCCTCTTCACATCATACCCACCAATCCTAAGGGTTACTACTAGGGCATCATCATGAGGCTGCATGGTTCTGGCTTTGTACTCGTTCGAGAAGCTTAGTACTGGACGGATTTCGACCTTAGCCCTCTTCGACTCATGGCCAGAATCCTTGGCATTGAGCCTAGCCATCGTCATCACCCTAGACAGGCAAGATCTTGATCTACCTGGTGCGGCAAGAATGACATGGATAGTGCCCAAAGGGGGTCTTGAATAAGTACTGCCCTGAACTCCTGAGCTCGCCTGGCCTTCCTGCTCGCCAGGTCGACTCAAGAACTGTTTCAATTTACCATCCCGAATCAGCTGCTACAAATGACTCCACAAGGTTCTACAATCCTCGGTCGTATGCCCCCGCTTCTATGATACTGGCAGTGCAGACTCTGATTGCGCTTCGTAGGATCCCCGCTCATTTTGTTTGGCCACCTGAAGTATAGCTCATTCTTGATCTTTTCCAAGACTTGATGCACTGGCTCCCTGAACAAAGTATTAACAGCTTGGGCTGAGATTCGGATTGCCCTCCAAAATCTCTTCGTGGCCGAATATTGTTATAACAGTCCGACCTGAAATCCCTTCTCTCTTGAGAGATAACCTTACCTTTTCCCTTTCCCTGCTGCTGGTTCTCCTCAACCCTTTTATACTTATCAATCCTATCCATGAACTAGCGTACATTAGTAATAGGTTTCCCTGTTAGAGACCTTCTCAAGCCATGCTCAGCGGGTAGGCCGACCTTGAAAGTCCTGACAGCCACGTCATCAAAATCTCCATCTATCTCATTGAAAATTTCCCAATATCTGTCCGAATATGTTTTCAATGTTTCCCCTTCTCTCATGGACAGAGACAACAAAGAGTCCAAAGGTCGAGGGACTTGGCTGCACGTGATAAAACGGGACCCAAACGCCTGAGTGAGCTCCTTAAAAGAGTCGACAGAACCTGCCCCTAGACCATCAAACCACCTTATCGTCACAGGTCGTAAGCTGGACGGAAACACCTTGCACATCAGAGCCTCGTTCCTAGAATGTACTGCCATTCTCTAATTGAAGTGGCTGACATGTTTAATAGGATTTGTCCAGCCATTATAGATGGTGAACGTGGGTTGGGTAAACTGCCGAGGAAGCTTCCCATTCTCAATTGGAGACATGGAGATTCTATTAAATGCCTTGCTCATCACATCATTTCCTAGGCCCCTTTAGGATGAATCTTTGTTCTTACGTTCACGACAATAATCCTCCTCATATGAGAAGGTTTCACTTGGAGGTGTTCTTGATCTATGCCTATAGTCACCTAACCCTTTCACCATCAGAAGAAAGGTCAGAGACTGAGAGACTTTGTCTCCTCCGCTCGCGGTGTAGCTTCTTCTTTAGGTAGTCAATCTCCTTTTGCATGGCCTTGGCATTTTCCTCTAGAAAGACATGGCCACCACCCTTAGAGTGACTCGCACCAATATGGGAGGTATACACACTTCCCTCCTGGCCCTCTCTACGCCTAAAATCATGAAGATGGTCTTCCCGTTGAGGCCCCATAGATTCCAGTTGGTTTGGACCTGAACCTACCATGATTGAAAATTAGACACACTAACCAATTAGCTTTCCCACAGACGGCGCCAATTGTAAGGACACAGATTTGATTCTCTAACCCAAACAGTAGATGGATCAACCCAAAAGGTTCAAAAACAATAAATTTGTAGAGAGTAGGTAAAGAAAGCTGGGCTAGTCCAAACTAGACAATCAATAGGATGGGTTCAGATGACAAGAAGAATGAAATAGAAAAGTTTAATTTCAGGAAGTTGTCCTTGGCCAACGTCCGAGGAGGTCAACTATATAATATATATTGTTCTAGATTTGGTTACACATTTGGTTCTTAGCATCTACAGTCTTTCTCTCTTGATTTTTTTTTGGATTTCTTCACATTATATAGTTCTTTCCGGATCATTTTGATCCTATATTTGTTGATCATCTAAGTCCTCATTTAAGTGCCCGTCTCATTAGACACCCTCTTTGACCTTCTGTGAGTCGCGGTAGCCAAGGCCACACTATTCAGAGGTCTTCTCCACATAAATGCGGCCAGAAAAGTAGATGTAACACATTTAATGTAACGATCCAAGGAAAAACGCTAGCCACATCTGCGCTATACCTTAAAAGGACTAGTCACAATTGAGGCTCCTTGTAGTTGTTAATAAAGCCTAGATCTACCCAGTAAATACTCGATGTGGGACTCATCACACACCCACACACATCACACAATCAATCAAATTGGGGCATCACAATCTCCCCCACTTAAATCTCTAACGTCCTCGTTAGGGCCCACTTTGTGGGGTAGTGTCTCCGAGCCCACACGGGGTTACTGGGCTGGCTCTGATACCATATGTAACGACCCAAGGAAAAGCGCTAGCCACATCTGTGCTATACCTTAAAAGGACTAGTCACAATTGAGGCTCCTTGTAGTTGTTAATAAAGCCTAGATCTACCCAGTAAATACCTGATGTAGGACTCATCACACACCCACACACATCACACAATCAATCAAATTGGGGCATCACGTTTAATGCGGTAGAAGCAGTTATTCCTTAGATATTTTTGGGGGCTTCCTTCCCTTGTATGTTCATGAGACACGTCTCTATAGTCAGGGCTTCTGCAAGGATCACTCCTCGGACCACTCCCAGTCATCTCATATTTATCAAAATCCAGCCTGGGATTCTTCGTACTTATTTATCTCTCCTCAGACTTTACATCACCCTTGGATAAAGCTTAAGGCCCAATACATGATTTTGGGCCCCTATTCCTACAATTTCTATATTTATCCAACAAACAAACTTTCAACCACGGTAAACTTTAACCCAAAAAAAAAAAGTTGATAAGAAGTTGTTTATATTTAAAATAATAATTTTAAATTGTGAAGAAGTTGTTATAAACACACAAAAAAAAAAAAAAAAAATAGTTAAAATCAAATACCATAAAAATCAAGTTGTTAACGTTAATAACAATTTTTTTTCCTTATACAGTAAATATCAAGTTGTTAATGTTATTAGCTTTTTTTTTTTTTTTTTTTTTTGTTATCCAAAAATTTGATATTTATCCAAAAAATAAATAAATTAAAACAAAATATATTTGAAAAAATGTAGATAACAAAATTATTATTAATTCCTCCCATGTGTATATCCTTCCAATGAAAGTGTTTTTTTTAATATATATTTATTTTTAATTTATGGGATTAGCTATACTTCTACGTAAACAACTACATATTTTAATATTTTATGCTTTGGATTTTTTTTCTTTTCTTTCTATCCTATTATTTTAGGCTTTGTTAATAATATTTAGATAGACACAATTGTAGGTAAACTGTTATCCATAATTATTCATATATTTATCCAACAAACAAAATTTCAACCATGGTTAACTTCAACCCAAAAAAAAAAAAAAAAGTTGATAAGAAGTTGTTTCTATTTAAAACAATAATTTTAAATTGTGAAGAAGTTGTTATAAGCAAAAAAATAAAAAATAAAAGAAGGAATTTATTTAAAATCAAATACCATAAAAATCAATCTATCAAAAAAAAAAAAAAAACCCATAAAAATCAAGTTGTTAACGTTAATTACAATATTTTTCCCTAATATACGGTAAAGATAAAGTTGTTAATGTTATTAGTTTTTTTTTTTTTTTTTTGTTATCCAAAAAATAAATAAATTTAAACAAAATAAATATAAAAAAAATAGATAACAAATTTATTATTAATTGCTTCCCGTGTATATATCCTCCCAATGAAAGTGTTTTTTTTTTTTTTTTTAAATTCATGGGATTAGCTATACTTCTACGTACACTACTACACATTTTAATATTTTATGCTTTGGATTTTTTTTCTTCCTATCCTATTATTTTAGGCTTTCTTGATAATATTTAGATAGACATAATTGTAAGTTGTAGTTGTATGGCACCAACCAACTAAATTTACTTTTCAAAGAAGAAAACCAACTAAATTTAATCCCTTTTTAAAATTTTACGCTTTGTTGAATGTAGGTAGCATATTTTGTTAAAACACTTAATTTTTAATATAAGTTGCATGTTTTGTTAAAACTACTTTTTTTTAATACACTACACGTACAAATAAGGATTAGATGAAGAATTTGGATTATAATACACTACAGTTAAAAAATAAGAATTAAATGGATTAGTTGAAGAATTGGATTGTAATCAAATTAAGATTTATGTCAACTTAGAAATTATAGGAGAAAAAAATTATATATATTTTTTAAATCTAAAAAAAATTCTATAATTTGGTAAAGCCACTTGGCACAACCACGGCTTCTAAACCCAACTTTTATTATATAGTATATGATATTTTTATTAGATGTGAATTTTGACAAGTCTACTATTGGATTACATCTTTTTCTTATATTCTTAATGCTTGCAAAATTTCTAGAAAGTTAAAGATCAATAGCTGTCAACAATAAATGGTTTAAATTGTAAATAATATCTAATTCACACAAAATTTGACAAGTGTATTTAGAGCGTAAAGAATATGCAATTTAACGGTTAGATTTTCAAAATATATAATAATGTTTATTTTATTGAATATGTAATTTAACAGTTTTGTAACTAAACTTTGTCCTAAAAAGAAACCTATGAAAAATGAAATGCCAAATTAATTATTCAAAAAAATATATATACTTTTGCCGAGTCCACCCTTCCCAACAGATTGTGTTTTGCGAAAATCTTAGTGGACTCTCGCCCGCTCTCTCTCTCTCTCTCTCTCTCTCTCTTTTCGTTTTTTGGAATCTCCTCTCTTGTTCTTGATCAGCAGGAATGGTGGGTTTTCTTTGATGAGGCCGTTTTAGAGCCCATCTGGCTAAGCCTAGAAAGAGAAAGGAGAGGTTAGACTTAGAGAAGAGAAAATCAGAAAAAGGGCTTTTGGTTATGGATCTAGAAGAGAATCAGAGAAGCAGACTATTATTTTGATTGCATTTGACTATTTGAGTGAAAGGGGAGGAAGAAGTGTCAAGGTCAGAAAATGGGAGAGTTCTTGGCAGAAAGAGAGCACTTCACTTGGTCTGGTGTGGTGCATCAGAGGATGTGAGAATTTATAGAACAGAAAATGTGGATGAAGATTGAAGTGAGTAGTTGGAGCTGAGCTTCCTTGCTCGGTTCTGATGAGCAGCGAAAAGGTAAAAGGAAAAAAAATACGTAAAAGAAAGGAGTGAAAAACAAAGGTGTCATAAGAGAGTAGCTAAAAAAAGCAGGTGCAGGGATGCTTTTCTGAAAAGAGAAGAAAAGAAGCTATGCTAAAATGAGAGAGGGAGAGAAATAAAGATGAGTAGTCTACAATTAAGGATGGCAATTTCTGCCAGATAAAAATAGGGTTAGGTTTGGGTTTTTAAAAAAAAAAAAACCTGAAACAGGTTCGGGTTGGGTTCGAATTTTTTTAAAAACCCAGCCCAAACCTGGACCCAACCCGGTTATATCATAAATTACTAAAATACCCCCTATATATATAGTTATAAACCCTAAAAAAAAGATCATTCCTCACTCACACTCTCAGCCGCCTCTCAATGCTCTCATTCTCATCTCAGACTTAGCTTTCACGCACTTGCTCTCCTCTCCCACTCTCACTCACTCTCACTCTCACCGCCACCTAACTGCCTAAGCTCTCCTCTGCCACTCTCACTCACTCTCAATCTCACCGCCGCCCAACTGTCCAAGCTCTCATCGCTAGTCCAATCATTCTCCGCAAGTCTAAGCTTTCACTCTCTCAATCATTCTCCACCGGCCAGTCTAAGATCTGTCACCAACCACAATCAAACGATCAAGCATGAAGCACCTCGCCCATTATAGATCCACCGTGTTTTTGTGAGCTAAATTTGGGTTTGGGTTTTTTTTTTTTTTTTTTTTTTTTTTTTTTTTTTTTATGAGCCAAATTTGTTGGGTTTTCTTGGTGTTTTGTTGCTAGGATTTTCAGATTTGCTAATTTTGTTTTTCGGATTTGTTGTTTTTTTTGTATAGATTAGTTTGTTAGATCTTGGCATCCATTTGGATGGCAAGAAAATTGCCAAGAAAATTGAATGATTGCTAAGAAATTACATTATATTCTGTGATCTGTGATTCTGGGTTTGTACAAATTTTTGGGTTTGTGACTTTGGGCCGGGGCCCGACGGGCCGGGTTTGGGTGCAACAAAAAAAACCCAATTTTTAACGGGCCGGGTTAAGGTAATTGGTACAAACCTGCGGGTCGGGTCTGGGTGTAAAGAAACCCGACCCGTTGCCATTCCTATCTACAATGCAAGTTAACGTAGACCGAGAGGACTCTTCAATGCCACTTGTGGGATTTTGATTTTGAATCACATTAATGCACTTGTATGAGAATCTCTCACTGTCTCACGTTTTGGCCTTCTGCTCATCATACTTGTAATTTGGGTCAGTTTAGATACCACTTATTGTTGAAAATCGAAAATACTGTAGCAAAATAATTTTTAAATGTGTGAATAGTACTGTAGAATTCAATTAAAAAAAAAAAAAGTTACTGAACTTCGTATTTGTAAATCCTACAAACAGTATATGGGACATATAAAAAAAATACTTCCACCGAAAAATGTGCAAAACGCAATTCTCAATCAGAGGCTCAAAATTTCTTCTTCAAAGTCTGCGTCTGAAGAGTGAATACTCATAAGTCAGAACTGTGAATGTGAACGTTTGTATCTGTAACTATGTTTGAAACTTCAAAGAGAAAAATGTCAGATTGATGGGACTTGTAAAAATAAAATAACGAAGAGTCTGCCCACATTAACCATTCAATTAAAAAAAAAAAAAGGCAAAAATGCAAAACTGACCCTCTAACTTTCAGTTTTGTCATTTCAGTCCTCTAAGTTTCAATTTTTATCAATGCAGTCTTCCGTTAGAACTTAGTTATCTTTTTCCGTTAAGTGATCAAAACTACACCATTTTGACTCTTTTTTTAATAATAATTTCCATAATTAAAAGAAAATTAAAAAAAGCTGGAAAAAAAAAAAAAAAAAAACAAGTAAGGGGAATGACGTCGTTCCCCTTACTTGAGAAATCAAAACCTTGAACACAAATGGGAAAACCAATTCATGAACTTGAATCTAAGTCCCAAATGAAACGTAGCCAACAAGGGCGTTCTCGGGCAACAAGCTAATGGCACGCCGCACGCCTTAAAGCCGATTTGACATAGCCCATCTCCTCCTTGATCATGCAAGTATTGAGCATTAAAATGAAAACCAAGGAGAGTGTATTGATCGGTGGTGTGTTAAGCGTAGACTTCGTCAGGGAGATATGGGTTTCGGAGATCATGGAATAGTGAGGAGGGAAATGGTTGCGCTGGTAACAGAAGGGGCAGATCCAGATCTTGGAGGTGAAGACGACGCAAGGCGTAAGGGTTGAGAATAGAGGCACAGGTTTTGCAGCGATGTAGAGCGTGGTGATGTCAAGGTGAGGGTGGATTGGAGAAATGGAGGCAGCGAGTAGGATTACGCACTTGCTTGCTTCAACCTTCGTTCATAGCCACACGTTCCAACTTATCCGAACTCCATCGATTCCTTTTGGATTTGCGTTCGCCATTTCTGAAATGTTTTCCGACATGTTTTTTTCTTTCTTTTTTTTTTTATAGTTTTTTTTTTATAGTTTTCTTTTAACTATTAAAATTGTTATAAAAAAAAAAGTCAAAACGGTGTAGTTTTGATCACTTAACGGAAAAAGATAACTGAGTTCTAATAGAAGACTACATTGACAAAAATTGAAACTTAGAAGACTGAAATAACAAAGCTAAAAGTTAGAGGATTGAAATGACAAAAGCTGAAAGTTAGAAGGTCAGTTTTGCATTTTTACCAAAAAAAAAATTTATGGGGAATTAAAAAATTGTAAAAACAATTAAATACTTTTTTTCTTTTTTTCATAGAAAATTCTCTAAATGGTTTACTAAATGGTCTCACAAAACTGAATACGAAATTTGAGACTTTAAGGGCTTGTTTGGTTAAAACAAAATGGTCACTCATCACTCATCACTCAGTTTTCATCACCCATCGCTCATTACTCATCACCCATCATCCATCACTCAAAATATCAAAATTTTCTGATTCCACCCGTTTGGCACATATATTCAACTTTTCATCACTCAAATTTTTTTTCTTTTTGTGGGACCCATTCCTGAGCAATGTTCTGAGACTAAAGCCTACCCACCAAACCCTCATCTCTCACCATTTTCTTCACTGCACATTTCATTTTGCAACCACCACAGTTAGGGTAACACAAAAACTCCATTCACAGTTTAACCAAAGAAGAACAAACAACAAAAACTCTCAACAATTTAACACCACCTAAAGCAGCTCATCAACCCAAATTAAAAAAAAAAAAAAGCTGTTCCCGGCGACCCAAAAAACTCCATTCACACTCAGTTTTCATCAACCTAAAAAAAAAAAAAAAAACTTCTAGACCAAAAACGAGCTTTCAACGGAGCTGTTCCCGGCGACGACAACAGAGCTTCCAGATCGAATCGTTGCTATGGACGTCGAGAAGATCGTTGTTGTCGACGCTCCGGTCAGATTATGGGTTGAGAAAATTTGTTCCGGTCGAGAAGATCGTTGCTCCGGCCAGATCGTGGGTCGAGAAGATCTGTTCCAGTCGACGCTCCGGCCAAATCGTTGCTGTGGATGCCGAGAAGATCGTGGGTCGGCGTGTGAGTGATCGGTGGGAGAAAAAAAGAAGAAGTACAGTGGAAAAGAAAGCGTGGGTCGGCGTGTGAGTGACCGGTGGGAGAAAAAAAAAAGAACAAAAGGAAGAAGAACGGCGGAGAAGACACCGTGGGTCGGCTATACATGTGAGTGGTCGATGAGTATGAGCTTTTCGCTCTAAAGAATAACAAAAAGAAGAACAGATGAAGGAGAAGAGAGAGAGAAAGAAACGTGAAGAAGAAAGGAAAAAAGAAAAAAGAAAGAAAAGAGAGAGTGACCGGTGGGTGGGATGTGATTGGTTTTGGGGCCCACAATTTTCTCCTATTTACGAACATGCCACTGAAATCAAATTTTGAGTGATGATAACAGGTGAAACTTGTTTTCATTTTTTATGATTGTGATCCGGTTTTTTGAGTGATTGGATGATGAAAACTATAACTCAAAACTAAGCCAAACAATGCATCTTGGATATTGGATGATGGAAACTGAGTATTGGATGATGAAAACTGAGTATTGGATGATGAAAACAGTCAAACCAAACAACACCTAAACAATCACGTGGGTTCCTGTCACCTGATAGTTGGAGTGCAATTTAACTTAATTTGAAATGACCCTGTCAAAACTAAGTGGATTTTTTTTTTCTTTCAGGTTTTAATCTTTTGGAACCACTATCCATCAATTTCTAATTTCAATCGTTTTTATAAAAAATTTTCACCACCTCTTTCGGATAATTAAAAAGTTAATTTCTAATTTTCTAATAACTAATTTTTATCATATATTATTCATATAAAAAATTCGGATCATAAAGAAAAAAATTATTAAAAACCTTTACCCATTTACCCACTCCCACATCTCACCTTTTTTTATTATATATACAAAAATATAAAATTAGCAAAAATTTCAAGTCTGCAGGGCCGAAGGATTGGGTCTTCATCCCCGCCTCGTATGGTTTTGTCTTGCCCCATTCCTGCCCCACCCCACATAATGGGAAATACTTTCTCACCCCATCCCCGCCCCTTAGGGCCCCGCAAAGCCCCGCCTCACCTCGTAAAACTCTACTTTTTGTTAATTTGCTCAACAACTAGTACAATTTTTTTAATGAAACCTATTTCATTAATAAAAATATACTTGAAATTACAACTAAATTTATCCCACCAAATCAAATCAATTTTTAGAAAAAATTGAATAATATATTTAATTGTTTAACAAGACAATCATAAAAAAAAAAAAAAAAAAATCTCAAAGTATAACACATAACAAAATAAAGGCAGAGAACTACATTAGGGAGAATAAAATAAGCTGATATTGATATGTTTGTTTAAATAGTAGGGTTTTAGGGTATGAAAAATTTAAAATTATAACCCTTAGCAATGCAAGGCGGGTGAGGACGGGAAGGAGTGAGGCAAGGTGGGTCTAAAAAGTTTAAACCCATCCCCACCTCGCCCCGTGGTATAGGGCTAAAATCTTGCCCCATCCCTGCCCCACCACTTTTGCTGGGCGGGGAAAACCCGCGTGAGGCGAAGCGGGGAGGGGCGGGTTAAGTGCGGCGGGGAAAAATTGCCATCCCTACCCGTAAAGACTAAAGAGCATCAATAATTACAAAGGGACAAATACAATTGCTGAGAGAATTTTTACACGCAAGAAGGGTGGGATGGGTTTTTTTTTTTTTTTTTTTTTTTTTTTTTTTTTTTTTTTTTTTTTTTTTTTCAAAATAACATCTATTTTTAAACAATTTCGTTTGTTAACATAGTTTCCAAACTATTTAGGAAATTAATATCTCGAGTCTCTCAGATTCGAGTTTAATGTAGCAACTCGAGTCTCAAAGACTCACGATTTCCATGAGGTGGTGTGGAACTCGAGTATTAGAGACTTGAGTTCTTGCTCTGTAAAAAAAGAAAGAAAAAAGAAACAGAGGAAAGTGAAACCTTTGCATGAGGAAGAAGAAAACATTTGCAGAAATCTTTCGCCTGAAGCCTTTGCCGCCTAGGTTCAGTCCAAGCCGAGGGGTTTGGGTTAGGGAGATCTGGGTTCGCAGGTTTAGTCTGAGCTTGGGTTTATGAGTTTCGCCACCTAGGTTCGTAGGTTTGCCGCCTAAGTTCGTGGGTTTTGTTGCTTGAGTTTGCCGTTGTGTTTGTGGGTTTGCCGCTTCGTGTTTCTGTTTTTGACCTCTTTAGGTGTTCGTGGTTTATGTTTTGATCTCTTACTTTGTGTGGTTTCTACTTTGATCTCTTGTTTGTGTTTGTGTTTTTGTTGTTTCTTTGGATGTTTGTAGAAACTTGTGTGTGTGTGTGTGTGTTTTTTTTTTTTTTTTCCCCAGAAAGAGAAGAGGAAGAGACCAAAAGAAGAAGAAGAAGAAGAAACTCAAGTTTTTTGATTTCTTAATTTTCTTTTGTGGAACTCGAGTCTTAGAGACTCTAAGACTCAAGTTCCACGGGGATTTTCCTAGAAATTAGGTCTTTGATACTTGAGTTGCTACAATGAACTCAAGTTTAAGAGACTCGAATTGTTAGTTTTCTAAATAGTTTGGAAACAGTGCTAACTAACAAAATTGTTTAAAAATGGATGTTATTTTGAAAAAAAATCTATGGTGGGATAGTACCCTGTCAGAGTGAGTCTGCTCACACCAACAGTATTGAGATGTTTATGTAGTATTCAGAGATGTTACAATCACAAACTGATCAATGATTCTTGTTGGGACCATGGATTCCTGAATTTCAATTCCGATTACATACAATAATTCCAATTCCACCCTACAGCCCATTCAAATCACAAACGATGTCCATGTCCCCCAAATTAGTACTAATAAGAAATTCATTTTTCTTCTCTTTAAAAGAAATTCATTTCACTGTCCAACCAATAACACATTGTACTAACATTCTAATTCATTGTTTTTTTTTTTTTTTTCAATTGCAGTCATTAGGGATGTGCTTCAACCTCTGACACTTGGTGAGATATATCCAGATGTAGAATTTAGAGTGAATGAGAATGCACTTCTTTACAGCACTCACATTTCGGGCTCTTCGGCCGATTCTATGAAGGTGTCATTCTGTCAAGCCCGTGGAGAGTTCAAGTTCGAAGGTGTCTTTGAGTTTGTGTATGATCTTAGTCTTGGTGAAGACCAGAAAAAGGTTTACAAGGGCACAGTGAAGCTCCTACTTGGCTCTTTTTCGGTTTCACAGATTGGGCCTTCTTATAAGAATGGTAGGCTCTCGATTTTGGTCTCTAAAGTTTAGCAACAGTAGTTTGGGTTTGGGTTTAGTATTTAGTATTTAGTATTAGTTTTTTGGAACTTAGTTTAGTATTATTACAAACTAGTCGTAGACCTGAACGTTGTGCGTGATAAATTATTTATTTATTTATTTATTTATTTATTTTTATGATAGTGTTATTATTTTGAATATTTTTCAATGTATTACTACTTAAGCTGCATTATATATGTATGACCAATATATTGTAGAATTCATGATGATAGGAGGTTTTGGTCTTGGAATTAGATGCGGAAAGGATATAACTATAATTTACTCATTTCAATTCGCAGGCTCTTAACCATTGCCCTTACTTAGTTGCCATACTCGGCCTTGTAGTCACTCCAAAGCTGATCAACCGTCTTCCCAAGTTAGTAAAATTTAATTCACTTAAAAATAGATAGATAGGATTTTATAAATTTCAATGCTAGGTGAAAACTTTAGAGGACTGTAATTAAGTCCTTGCAAGTCTTTTTAAATAAATAATAATAATTGTTAGTTCGTTTAGACCCCTTAAACCCAAACAGTTTAACCTAGAGAATTAGTCAAGTGATTAACTTAGGTAATTTAAACAGATCTAGGTTAACACGAATATTTATAAACAATAAAGCAGCGGAAACTAAAGAAGTCTTTGTAGTGCATGTTGTGTGGGAAAGATGTTTATAGTTTTTGATCACATGATCTTGATCTTGAAGTCACATGCTTTTGATTGTCAGACTTGGTCTTATTGAGAAAGGCATAAATAACCATCTCACCACTGTTTACTAGCCAATCATGAACACCTTAGTGCATATTGTAAGATTTTGTGCTCGAGAAAGTGTAGCACATGCACAAAAAGAAAATAAGGTGTAGCCTCGGTTTAAATGCTAAAATTGGTGTGTACATTATTGGACTATAATTAATTCAAATTAAATAAAATTGGTGCGTACATTATGAGGCAAAACAAGAAACTTATATGATTGCAAGCTTTTATTCTAGGAGATGTGAGAGTTATATGATGTAACTCTTTAGGTGATAGTCTCTTTCAAATTTATGTGATGAATTTTGTAGAAATTGTGATTAATTTCTATTCACATATCACCTCACATGTTTCTCAAGTTTTTGCTAGTTGCACACACTACACAAGTTAATCTTTGCTAAACTTTGTACATGTTATTGTGTGTGATTTTGTTGTGGCCATCCAAGATTATATGTTCCTTGATTTTGATGCAAAATTTGAGTTTTAAGGACAACTTGGTTGATAAACTTGTTTTTGAAAGATCTGGGTTGAATTCATGTGTTTTTGAAAAACTTTTAATCTCATACTCATGCATTTCATTCATGAATCACTATGCTTTGAGGAGTTACTGTATTAAATTGCTCTGTTTTTCAAAAATGTAAGTTTTCCAGAATTTCGACCGATCGAAGATGTTTCTCGACCGATCGAAATTGCGATAAAAATTTTGGTTTGAATCTGTCTGACTCGATTGATATTAGATCGATGCTCGATCGATCGAAACTGAAAAATTTTCAGTTTTTAGAGTTTTGACCAAATTTTTTTTCATGCATCATTTATGTTTAGGGTTCACATGAATTGCATTGTTTTCTGTATCCATCTTGCAGTTTTGCAGTCATATCTCTCATTGTTTTCACACATACCATGCATACACTTTGCTAAATTGGGTACTCAACTTGATTTAAAAATTGATTGATTAATTTTTGAGTCCTTTGTACATTTTAGTATATGCTATTTTTTATGTGTGAATTGCAGAAAATATTTTTCTTAAGAGATATGATGGATAATCAATGTGTAATTATTTTTTCTACTCATGCAACTGTTTATGGGTCACATAGTGTCAAGTTTGCATTTATTGAAAGAGAGAATATTTTTTTATGTGTATCCTTAACTCTTTTTTTTTAGGTTTGTGTGTTTTTATTTATCCCTACCTCCTAAATTTTCCCCAAAACTGTTTTCCCCAAAACTTATTTTGTTTTTCCTATTTTTATAGGGGGAGAAAAGTTTTTTTTTGGCCCATGTTGTTTATAGGGGGAGTTGTTGCTCTTCATAGGGGGAGTTCTCTCTATTTTCTATCTCTTTTTTCTCTCATGTTTACTGTCACTTTACTCTTTGTTTGAGTTGTCTTTGTCAATACGTGGCAAAAAGGGGGAGAAATAGATGAAATGTGGGAATCCTGTTTGTCTTGTTTAGGGGGAGATAAAATTGTTTTTGAAAGGGGGAGAATATAAAAACTTTTTTTGATGTATCTAACTTAGGGGGAGAGTTAGAATTTATTTTTGTTTTTATATTTCTGTTTCATATTATTGTTTATATGTCTTTCTTTCCACATATGCGGTGATGTGTTTGTTGAGTGTTTCAGGAAAGAAAGGTGCATTCTGATCAAGACCTTTTACCTCTTCTTGGCAACTTCTAGGTTATGAGTCTTAGATTGGGATTTGTGATGTAATTGGGTATTTTATTGTATTGGGTTGTTCTTGTATTTAAGCATTTCATATTGTATGAAAGTTTTGTCACGAATTGCCAAAGGGGGAGATTGTTAGGTTCTAAAAGTTTAGAACAATTGGCAAATGGTAAACACACAAGAACATACAAGCTGCAGAAAGAAGATTTCAGAATTTACCTGATTCGACCGATCGAAAAACAGGCTCGATCGATCGAAAGTCGTATCTGCAGAATTTTAAGTTGGCCCAAACAACAGTTCTAGCCCATTAAAGATTAGGGTTTCAGATCTACTTCTCCCACTATATAAAGGAAACCCTAAGCATGTTTTTACAAGGCTTTTTAGAGAGAGAAGAGTGTTCCTCTTTTGTATTTAGGGTTTTGTTCCTAAAACCTCTCTTATTACTTCTACCGGTGTTGTTCTTTGAAGAATCTCAAGATCCGGTATTGCTGAAGTTGCTGCCTTCTCTAGTCATTAAAGGTGCTGATGATCTAAATCTTCAAGGGTGGTCTTGGAGTCACAAACAGGAGAGTTTGTGTTGCTAAACCTTTGAGTGGGATCTCAAAGTCACAAGCGTGGGTGTTTGTGTTTTGCAAAGATTAAGGAAAGAAGGAGTCCGTGGTCTCGGAACTATCATGGGGTCGTGGTAGTAAGTTTCCTACAAGCAGGTAGTAATAGGATGTTAGTAGTCTAAGTCGCTATTGTGTAAACTTCAATTCTTTCTAGTGGATTTGCTATTTTACCTTGAGGATAGCTAGGTTAAATCCTCCCCAGGTTTTTTACTGGTTTGGTTTTCCTGGGTCATCAGATCTTTGTGTTCTTTATTTTCCGCTGCTTTATTGTTTATGAATATTTGTGTTAACCTAGATCTGTTTAAATTACCTAAGTTAATCACTTGGCTAATTCTCTAGGTTAATCTGTTTGGGTTTAAGGGGTAAACGAACTAACAATAATAAAAGAAGATCTATTCTTTTGAAGATAGAGATTAGTATTATGAATAGGATGAGGAAATTTTATTGTATTCTTTTTTTTTTAGAACATAATTTCTACCAAACTCGGTTGGCTAATTTGTACATTTCCAAGTCAATTGAGCACATTTTGCATATTACATGTAATTCTTCGTTTCCATAAGGGTAAGGGCATTCACGATCTCATTGACACACTCTATTTTTCTTGCATGCTTGGTTTTTTGGGATGCGAAATGTGTTTGTTCCAAAAACTGTATGTTGACGAATTTGTCGATAGTTTTGCAGCAATTGTTTTTCATCTGGTTGGTTTAGAATTGATAATAGTAGTTGTATTCCTTTATCATTTGATTCGCATAACAATGCGATTGCCAGTCCATACTTTTCATTTTTTGTCTCCTTCTATGTTTGCTTGAAAATGATTTGTTTTCCCGCTTTAGTTTGATCTTGTACAAAATATTTGTGAGCATCAACCTAAATAGTGCTTGTTTGTTTCCAGCCCTAAAGCATTGATGAATGAGTTTTTCTTCATCATTTCGAAGGAATAAAGGATTTTGGAGTGGTCCAATTAGATTGATGTGGTGAAGAACTTTTTTCTTTTTGGTTAGCTGATTGAATTGCTTGTAGTTGTTTTTTAAAAACGAAAACACATATTAAGAAACTAATGTGTTAAAACAAATCAACCGGTGACAAAACATGACAATAATCATATACTAAGGATTACACGTGAACATTATTATCATCACAATTGCAATATTGGATTGATGAATCTAAAAAAAAATTCTTTAAAAAATATAACAATGACTCTAGAATTGTGCACAACTTCATAGTATAAAGTTAATAAAAAGGGAAAATACAGGACTACAATATTTTGTGCCACAAGTGTAAGTTCGTTTAGACCCCTGTAAACCAGATTGTTTAACCTAATTAATTAACCAAGTGAATACTTAGGTTTATTATTCAGATCTAGGTTAAAACAATAACAATCATATCAAGTAAAGCAGCGGAAAAATAAAGAACACAAAGATATGATGACCCAGGAAAACCAAACCGGTAAAAAACCTGGGGAGGATTTAACCTAGCTATCCTCAAGGTAAAATAGCAAATCCACTAGAAAGAATTGAAGTTTACACAATAAGACTTAGACCACTAACATCCTATTGCTACCCAAGTGTAGGAAACTTACTACCACGACCCCATGATAGCTCCGAGATCCACGGACTCCTTCTTTCTTTAATCTTTGCAAAACACAAACACTACCGTTTGTGACTTTGAGATCCCACTCAAAGGTTTAGCAACACAAACTCTCCTGTTTATGACTCCAAGACCACCCTTGAAGGTTTAGATCATCAGCACCTTTGATGATTAGAGAAGGCAGCAACTTC
Source organism: Lithocarpus polystachyus (assembly GCA_033629205.1). NCBI lineage: Eukaryota > Viridiplantae > Streptophyta > Magnoliopsida > Fagales > Fagaceae > Lithocarpus > Lithocarpus polystachyus. Next base: position 31,161,954 of record CM066163.1, on the reverse strand, counting down.
AACAATACCGGATCTTGAGATTTACCACAAAACAACACCGGTAGAAGTTATAAGAAAAGTTTTAGGAACAAAACCCTAAATACAAAAGAGGCACACTCTTTTCTCTCTAAAAGGCCTTGTAAAAAACGTGCTTAGGGTTTCCTTTATATAGTGAGAGAAGTAGATCTGAAACCCTAATCCTTAATGGGCTAGAACTGTTGTTTGGGCCAACTTAAAATTCTGCAGATACGACTTTCGATCGATTGAGCCTGTTTTTCGATCGGTCGAACCAGGCAGATTCTGAAATCTTCTTTCTGCAGCTTACATGGTCTTGTGTGCTCACGATTTGCCAATTGTTCTAAACTTTTAGAACCTAACAACAAGTTTGGACGTGGTAGATTGTGATTAGTAGAGAAAAAGTGGGGAGTTCTTGTGAACGTAACAAACATGAGATGTGAATTTAAATTTGTGTACCTGATTTTGATGTTGCCTAAAAATTTTGGCGATTGTCTTCCAATATTGGAAAATATTTCAAGCAATAATTCTATTGATAATTCATGTTGCATGCTCATTTTTGTGATTGTGGAGAGAGTACTTTTATGATATTTTTGGTGTGTATTTTTGAAGTTGTTTTGTTTTGTAATTTATAGTGTTTTAATTGTTGTATGGATGAGTGATTGTTTAATTTATTAGCAATTATTTTTAAATTATTTTTTGGTTTTTTTTTATGAATAGAAGCCTTTTATATACCTTTCTCTATAAATCTTAAATCTTATATTATTGAATATAAATATATAAGTTGTAAATTACGTTTGACTGTTCAGTGTTCATTTGTTTTGTTTTTTGTTTTTGTTTTTTGTGGCTTATAAATATGTGTGTGTGTGTGTGTGTGTGTGTGTGTGTGTGCAGAAGACCAAGGCCTAAAGGTAGAAGTTGATGTACTTTTTTAGACCCCTTAAAACACAAGTTGTTTAACCTAGTTCATGCATGTGATTTGTAGTGTATATTGGGTTATAGTACCTTGGTATCTACAGAAAGGAATAGCTCATGAGATTAATGTTCATAGTTTTCCTACTTTTTTTTTTTTTTTTACTTCTTTTATCTTTATGTTTATTGCCTAAATGATTTCCTTCTTTTGTTGCCACGAATCCCACATGAAGAAACCATGTTTGAATGAGACATCTATAACTGATGAATTTTTACCCTGCCAATCATGTTTTGAATGTACCTATTATATGATTTATATCATTATCATATAAAATATGAGTGGGGTGGGGGGTTAAATTGTGCTGCTACTTCTTTGCTAATTGCTTACTATAAGTTTATACCACATGCATGTTTGAGTCTAGAAAAATCCTTATCCTTTGTTCTATGTTTTAGGACTATGCATGATTTGTTGTTTTGTTTGAATTTTTTATTAGTTTTTTTTTTTTTTTTTGAGGGAAGAGACGAATTTTTTATTAGTTATGTACACAATGCAAGTTAAATTAATTTCTTTGTTTGACTTGATTTCATGTGTTATAATTCAGATCCTCAGACCCACCTTATTAGCCAATATTATTGACAAAGTTATATTATAATGAAAGTTTTTTGCTATGTTCAATAATTTCACAGCTCTAACACAAGAGTTCCTTTTCTCCCCTACTTGGATCAAGCCACATTGGTTTTTGGTGGACTTTGGAAGAATTTTGCAAGGGTGGGTCATTTGAATTTAGCATATAATACAAAGTTTAATTTATTATCTATGTTTTTTTGGGGGGGGGGGGGGTGGTTTCTTTTAATGTTTGATAAATTGTGTTGAAAAGCTTAAAACAACCATGCTAATGGTTGGAGAAATTGGAGGGAATGATTATAACTATGCATTGTTTCAAGGCAAAACAATTGAGGAGGTTGGACGCATGGTTCTAGAAATTGTCCAAGCAATAAAGGATGTTGTTACAGTAAGTTTTTTTTTTTTTAGTAAGAAAAATATATTTTTTTTCTTGCAAAATGATTTTCTATGATTATTGATTCCTAATTCTCTATTATTGTTCCATAGGGTCATTAGTTACGGTGCTACCCGAGTGGTTGTTCCTAGAAGCTTCCCAAGCAAGCCCTTTAAAATTTGAGAAAAAGAAAATTCTGATGTTATTATAGTATATGGTAATTATTGTAGTTGTTTCTAATGGGTTTACCGTTATTCTCCACTTCTTGGTGAGTCTTATGATTTTGTAATTTTTATAGACTTAAAGTAGGAGGTTAACTGCATTTAAAATTCTTTTCCATCTAAACTGAATAATTATGATTAGTACATAATCATTCATTTTAAATACTCTAATTTTCTGTTTTTGTGGAGGTGATTTTGTAGATTTGCATGCCAATATTGCCTATCTAAGAACAAACAATATACACTGTGGATTAGGTTTGGATTAAATACCCCTTTTCCACAAGTCTGAACATTGTTTATTTTGTTTTAGAAGATTCCTTTTAGTTTTAAAATTTAAAATTTATTTACTTTTAAACTTAGTTTTTTTCCATTATACTATCCTTGGTTATACTGTAAATAAATAAATATATGTTTTAAGAATTAATGTTCTTTAGATAGTATAACTATAATTGAGATACAAAATTTTAGTTGTTTTATAAAATAGAATGGATTTACTACATTACCTGAATGATTATTTTATTGTATTGTTATGTCAAGTTGACGGTATTTTAAATATGTAAAATAACTTAGTTTTTTCCGTTATACTATCCTTGGTTATATTGTAAATAAACAAATATATGTTTTAAGAATTAATGTTCTTTAGATAGTATTACTATAATTGAGATACAAAATTTTAGTTGTTCTATCAAATAGAATGGATTTACTACATTACTTGAATGAGTATTTTATTGTATTGTTATGTCAAGTTGATGGTATTTTAAATGTGTAAAATATTTCCGCGCATTGTGCAGGTTAAATACTTGTATATATAAAAGTAGAGACGCTATGTGAGAGAGCACGAGGTTTTGCCATTTGGCGCACTCTATGAAGAGAATTGAGATACCCTTAAGCCATATTAGAGACAAGAAAAAATTTAAAAGTGGAGACTCTTTATTTTCTTTGATTCAATGTTTCAAGGCTAATTTTTGTTACATTTTGTATTCAATGTTTTAAGACTACTATTTATTTCATTTGGTTCAATGTTTGAAGACCTTCCATCTCTCACACGCACAAAAAACTCTTTGCATTTCCATTCATCCTTTTCACTTTTACTCCTTTATATACACATCCATAGCCTTTCATATCATCCTATCTCAAATACACTTATTAGACAAAAAATGATATTATTTAGCTTCGACATTTCAATGACACATACATAACTCCAACGTTGCGGTATCATTTGATTATAACCCGTATGAGTAGGCTATGACCAAGGAAGGGAGCTTGCATTTTTTATTCAGTGATGGTAGCTTACGATTTTGACGTTGAAGTCAGACATTGTAGATTTTGTGAAGGTTATGATTTGTTTGGAGTCTTTGAGTGTTTGAGATTTTGGTTTGGAAAAGTTATAATTGTATTTTATTTTCGAACTAAAGAAAAATAATCCTTCTAATTGATCATTTATGAAGTTAACTTTTTTTTTTTTTTTTAAATGTGCTAGAATTCATAATTTGTAGGTTTCTTTGTACGTAGCCATAGTGGTAAAAACAAAAATCGATGGTGACTTAAAAGTATTTTTCGCTTTTTTTTAAAGAATACAGAAACCCTGTAACACCCCATAATTTTCATTACTTATTTAACTCTTAAACGTAAATTAAAAAGGAGGCCCACAATTAAATGGATTTAATTGATTTAGGCCTAAGATATTAAAAATAATTTGAAGCCCAAGTGAGGTGGCATAGGTAAAATATGGGTCTTGATAACCCTAGCCTTTTACCTTTTAAGTTACATGTGTACCCTTTTTTTCTGCTTTCAGCCACAACACATTAGAGAGCTGTTTCTTTTCTTCTCTACGGCTATTGCACAAGTTGTTCAGGTATGGTTGTCTTGCTCCCAATTTAAGAAGGTTGAATAGTCAGTAGCTAGCTTTTGTCATGAACCTAGACTAATTATACTACTAGAAAAGTGCTCCTATAATTGTATTATATTTGATAAAGGATGGTCAATATGTCAGGAAGGACTTTGAAATTGAATCAAATAGAGTAATAGGCTTGGACTCAATATGCTTTCACACATAGCCTACATTGTTGACCGATTCAACCATCACATTTTATTCTTGTCTAAGACTAGTCCAATGGCTTAAAGGAACTATAAGCGCTAGATTGTTGGTGAGTCTTGGACGTGGCATCCATGTTGGGTTGAATATATATATATATATATATATATAATATTTTAGAGTCAATAGATGTCTAGTGGCAGCAAGCATACTAAGCAACTAGATTTATAAATTAAAGATATCACGTGGCTAGCTTCCAATGTTAGGTTTAATATATATTATATTAGGTGAATACATATTATATTAGATGAATAGATCCTAGCGGCATCAAGAGGGAATACAAGCCACTAGATTGATAAATTAAGGCTATACTTGGTTTCCAATATTAAATTGGATAGATGTCATGTTAGAGTGAATTGGATAGTTAAGTGAATAAATGGAGAATTTTGGATATATCATTATTTTCTAGGATTATACCGTTTAAGCGTAAAAATAGATTTTTAAAGGGGAAATTGTGTATTGATAAACCTATTTTGGTGTTGTTAGGTTCTAATTCTACTGAATTGTTGTGATTCAAGGGAGGTGGATTTCCTTTATATTTGCAACTAATAGGTAAGTGGTGTTTACTAATTTTGGGGGTTTTCCCAAAACAATGTTAATTATTAAACTATTCTATATTTAAGAAATATGTTGATATTCTTTAAATAAATTGATATTTTATAAATGTTTGACGTGCACATTGACTATTTGTTTTATGAAAAACTTGTGAGATAACCTAAATTTATTTAAACATGTATGTGTGAATATATCCTTATATTTTTTTGAGATTTATTAATGGATTATTTTGTGAGCATATTGAATACATTTTGAAAACTTATGGCAAGTCGTGAATTAAAGCTCAGTATTGTATTTTGTCCTTAGCAATGGACCATCATACTGCAGCTAGTTCTTAGCAAGGGACAGTCCCAAAAAAGGGGACCGTGTGCATTTAATAGCTCCTTATAGATACGTTAGAGGAATTATTGAGTGAATTCCAATGTTAGTGAATTCCACTTATTGAGTTATCTCACCCCCCTTTATTTCCCCTTACAGATACGTTAGAGGAATTATTGGAGTAGAGATTCTGGAGAGACAGCAGTTACGAACTATTTTGTGGAATTGAGGATTTTATTATTATGATTATTATTTTTATTGGCATTGAACATTGTATTGGAGAATTATTTTGAGGATGTTTTGTCTTTAATGGATTAGAGCTCTGACATTTGTGATGAGAATTAAGGTTGCTGGTTTCTTTTATTTAATATTTTTATGGATTATTCAAATTGAATAGATTTTTATTGCTTATGAATTTTGGGGCGTTACAAACCCAACTAAAGTCAATTGAATTTTGATAAATGATTGTGTTTTAACAAATTTCTCTTTGTTTAATCGCGTTCTCTTTATGTTGATATTACAAATAATTTCATTAATTCCATTGAGATCATTAATTTGGTGTTCATGATCAAGGTCTTCATATTTGATTGTGAGAATAGAGTGATTGAGAAAGTATTTAGTAGGTTGCTTAAATTTATGTAATTTTAGGATATAAAAGTATTTTATATTTTAAATTCTTATTTGTAGATTTCAAAATCATTTAATCAGTTTGAAAAATAAAATCTACTTTTAACCGTAAATATTATAATATGTTATAATCTTACAATGTTATACAATTTTTTAAAATAAATTATGAATTAAAAAAATCAAGTTTCAAAGTATTTAACAATATTGTGGGCAAACATAAATATTATACAACAAAATAAGTATTAAGTATTATATGTAGATTTTAATACACATAAAAATGATTTCAAATGAAATTGTAAAGTAGTTCGCGCATCACGCGGGATATTATCTAGTTATTAATAAATTTGAATTAGCTGGAAAATCCTTGATATCCGTTTTAGTTACTGAACTTTGGTGATGGTCAATGCAAAATAGATTGATATTCCCCTTTCAGTTCCATAGAAAGCATTGATATTTCCCTTTTAAAGAAGGGTAGAGGGAAGCCAAGAGAGCTAATTTAGGTGCCGTTATACAGTGTAATACCATAAACACTTGGTTCCTCAATTAAATTAAATCCTCAATTGTATGTGCATTTTATTATATATTTGAATATAACTTTAATCAATGTTTTCTGCTAGTGGGTGGCTTAAGATTCATAATTCACAAACAAATTAAAACAAAAACAAAAACTTTGAACAAATAGTCAACTCTTGGGATCAGAAGAAAGAAGACTAAACATCACCAGGTCTCTAGTTTTCCCCATCAAAATCATATACTTCCTTAAAACACCCTCCCTCTGGAACCCAACCTTATCTAGCACCTTTGGGAGCCCACATTTTTTGCATCAACTATAGCTTCCAGCCTTTCCAAGTGTGGCTATTCAGCAAATATAGTATTAACCACTTGCTTAACTGCTTTAGATGCAATCCCTTTGCGTCAGTACTTGGAGCCCAAAACATAGCCAAGTTCACCTCTACACTTATCATTGTTTGAATTTTTGGTCACTGAAATGGCACCAATGGGTCGACCATTAAGGAAAATTGCCCTGAACCATGGGTGAGGAATAACTTTGGTATTGACAAAGTTGATTGCATCTTCTTTGTTAGTGTAAGGTTCCTGTGTGCAAAAGTAGGTCACTTTGTAATTAAACTTAAATGAGTGAATTTCATGTAATAGGAGTAGCTATAGTTGCTGGCTGGTATTGATTTTATCAGTGCTAGTGCTTAATTGGACAACAATTTGATTTTCCAAAAAGCTTTTATTATTAATGAAGCAAAGTATTTTATTTGACTTTATTGACACAATATGAAGATATAATAGAACCTTGAAATAAGTTCATAAAGACAAGAAAACATAAAAGTCCAATATCATTTGCGTCTTTGAAGCTTCTTCTTCTTTGATGTTTGTAGCTTTTTGATGATTGATTAGATCTTGACGGAACATGTTATCGTCACTTGGTTCCGCATCTTCAACATTAGAGGCAGAACTCATTGATGGGCTGGCACCATTATTGTGTTCTTGTTTTGATCTACTTTCATCATTATTTGTGTTTGTTAATGGTTTTGTATCCAAAACTTTAAATTTGTTTTTCTCAGAAGTTTGGTTTGAGTTTTTCTTGACTTCATAATTCTCCAATGCTTCCTACACCAAAGAATGTTTATTAAAGTACATAGTAAGTTTTTTTTTTTTTTTTTTTTTTAATGAATATGCAAATAAATGTAGAAGTAAAAAGCATACTGTAGTGATATCACCATTGTCTTTTTTTTTTTTTTTTGGTGGGTCAGTTGGATCATTATTTGCGCTTGTGGATGGTTTTGTATCAAAAATTTCAAATGTGCTTTTGTCAGAAGTCTAATCTAGACTTTCCTTGACTTCATCATTTTGCAGTGGTTCCTAAAACATAGTATGTGGATTAAAACATAATATTTGGATTTGCAAATAATCTTAAGTTTGTAATAGTTGACAGCTTATTGTTGTAATATGATCAAGTTTCATTGCCGTTTCCTCATTTGAAATGTTGTCAAACACCTTTTCAATTGTATATAATTCCCATCCTTCCTTCCAATTATAGTCGTTAAGCTTTAGTTGGAATACAAATTTTTTTCCAATGAGCTATTCAATGTCATTTGGTAGGGTGGAATTTGCATTCATCTGATAAAATATTAGATATAATTTTATATATTCTTTTCAAATTGAATGAAAGATTATATATGCTAATTTTATGGTCTTACAGTTACATATTTGTTTGATAGTTCTCTTGCTGTTGTGTGAAGTAATTTTTCAGCTTCCTTGTCAAACAAAATAAATACGACCCGCTTTATTCCATCATCAACGTTGAGTTGAATTCTATACCTACATGTATAACTATATAATTTGTTTCATTTTTGTTTGATAATTTTTTTGTTTTTTGTTTTTTTTTTTTGTTTTATGTTTACATATATTGAACGATTCTAAAATTGGTAATTTATATTTTACCTTGGAATTAGAAAATTAGAGTTACTATTGCAATGGTTGTACCAAAAATCATTTTCAGATTTTACTTTATTGTTGCACTTTGCACATCCGATATAGTACCATCCAAAGTTTGTTTCAATATTTTCTATTGTTAAGAGGCATGTGAAGACATTTTCCTTCAATATAAAAGAAAAAAAGAAATGTATTTATTGTTAAGCTTATTGAGAACTAAATATATTATTGGTATAACGTTATTGGGAAAAAATGTTGAGTACCTAATCATCTGACGTCCATTCCAAGGATATTATTTGCTTGATTGTTCTTCTATTTTGTGTGATTCTTTTTTCAAGTGATATTTCTTGCCTGAATTGTAGAGGAATTCCTTCAATTTCAGTCTTTTCCACATTTCTTTGATAGTAGAAGATTTAAATCAAAACAAAGTGAACAATTATTTGATATGAAAGATTGTTATTGTACTAAATAAAAGTATTAAGATTATTTTTAAAATAATAAATTAGAATAAAAATATGGTATGGAAAATCTAAATACCTATCAATCAATGTTGCAGTTTCAAGTATTTCTAAATTGATGTACATTTTTGTTGCATTTGTTGATGACAAATAGTGTTCCCCTGTATTTAATAAAAATATGTTAATTATGTAAAAGAAAAGATATGTTTAAAAGAAGTTATTACCTCTAAATGTTTTCACAATAGTAGATGTCACTACTATGACAAAGGGTCCTCGACTGTTGGTGTAAAAATTGTCATCAATTTCATTTGATGTTGGTCCCCAGAGAGTAATTCTTATTTTGATTTCTCCGTGGCAAACAAATATGTAAGTGATAAAGAGTTTGAAGTAGTATTATGCAATGAATCCATATGTACATTCTAAAGCTTACTCTGGATTCATGATATCTATATTTCTCATTGGGACAGTAGATCCTTGAACATGAACATTTTCTTGTGGTCCAACACCAACTATCTTTCCAATGATGTCTGCAGCAAATAAAGTTGATTAAGTAATTTGATACATAATTATTTTAAAATAAATTTGAGACTTTTTAGGCTACCTGTCAATTGTTTGTTATTGTCAAAGCGATCCACAATTGTTTGGTAATCAACAAATTCAAATTTATGTTGAGAGATAGTAACTTCAGCCGCTTTTAGCTCCTTAATAATTGTTGTACGTAGAAAGTTTATTTTCTTCTCTTTTCTTATAGGCCGATAGCTATCTTTTTCCTTGTAAGTATCTACTCAAAAATTGGACAATGAATATAATTTTCCTTCTCGTAGTTGTGCCTGAAACTTCTTAACATTGTCTTTTTTTTTTTTTTTTGAATTGTAGCATGTATAGTATCATCCTGCTAATTAAATAAGTAATTTGATCGTCACAATTTTAGTTTTAAGGTGTGAATCGAGTAAAGAATATATGACAACATAGATTCTCAATTCAAATCTAACCTGTTCATCTATAAGAACCACGTCCAAACTGATTAGTTCAAGATTTTTTTGGTTGACAGCTTCTCACATTCTAAAAAGTCTGACTCTTACTTTCCAATTCTCATTTTTATCTAAAAGTTGCTTGATGAGATTGTAACTCATTTTTGGAACTGATAATATAGTCATTAGTTGGACCCAATTGAGTTGAACTATTGTTAGAATGGAAATAGACTAATAAAATTCAACGATTTATATAACTAAGCATATCTTAAATTTCCAATGATCTTTATTCATCTAATGAAACAGAAATAAATAGTTTTGAGATGTAGTATACATACCTTGTACATAAGGGAAATTTATCTTTCCAATATCTTGTAGCTGGAAACTCTGTCTTTATTGTTGTAAAGTACGTTCTCTTGGTAGTTGTAATTTGTATGGTATAATTATCAAATAGAAATAGATATCATGAATCTATTAAATAGTTATAAATGTGGTTAATTTAGTGGTATGTGAAAGGTTCCCCCCTCCCCTCTAATGTTTGAAGGGAATATGAAGGCATTTATTTATTTTTGTCTCAATCAAATAATGATTTGGTTGTAATGGAAGTAATTGATGGAATAAACATGGTTTGTATCGCATAAAAAGCTATCGGATCTACTTCATTCGCAATTGATAACATGTACTATGTAAATTTTAGAATTTAAGAACAAAAGAGCATATCTTGGTGTGGTGAAATTCAAAAACAAAGATTAGAAGTACTTGAGTACACTTTTAATCTTCACTCTAATTCTACTTATGCCCAAGAAATGTGGTCTCTCAATTAGTTTATATGTATATGTTCAAGGGAGAATAAAAGAGTGGCTTACATTCACATACACACCATTTCATTCTCTTACAAAATTCTGTATGTTTCTCTCCTTATAACTGATTTATCTAATTGGGCTAGCCTTTTAAGCTATTCCAATTAGGCTTTAGTATGTGGCTTAGAGTGGAACCAAAAGAGACAAATAAAACACTAGCTCCAATGGGTTTTGGGCCTTTCTGTCAACTCTTGAAGAGCCCAAAATTATCATTAATTATATTTAATATCACTATATAAATACAATTGCACTCTAGGCCTTATTAATAAATTATATCCCAAGATTTATTATACATACAACCCCTTCATTAAAATATTCGTAGTAATACAAAGTCATGAATGTTGACTGCTACTTTGAAGATTACTACATCTTAATCTTTGAGTACCCGGTTTAATCCTCTAAGTTATTCATCATATATTTATGAAATCTAATTTCATAAATACATACTTTAGTAACTCCTTACTAAAGTGGTTACATCTAATACTCTGAATAACCAAACCCATTAAACTTATCTTAAGATAATATTTTATATCTCCGTTAAGAGATTATAAATCTCATCTTGAGAATATATGTTTTTTCAACACCTAACGTAGTTGCCCAACATACTAAGGTTTTGATCGTGACTTCAGATCTCACTCTTGATATATCAAAGCAACCTACACTTCATGATCAGTGTAAGAAGTTTAGACCCCGTAAACCCAAACAAATTAACCTAGATATTTATCCAAGTGATTAACTTAGGTAAATTGAACAATTCTAGGTTAACACAATAACAATCATATCATGTAAAGATGCGGAAAATAAATAACACACGATATGATAACCCAGGAAACCAAACCAGTAAAACCTGGGGAGGATTTAACCTAGCTATCCTCAAGGTAAAAAGGAATTCACTATGAAAGAATTGAAGTTTACACAATAGCGACTTCGACCACTAACATCCTATTGCTACCTCGAGTAGGAAACTTACTACCACGACCACGTGATAGCTCCGAGTCCATGGACTACTTCTTTCCTTGAATTCTCAGAAAAGTACAAGCACACCTGCTTGTATATCTTGAAGCTATTGATTCTACAACTAAATGATTACCAAGCTCTTGACATCAATCTTGAGTTTGGAAACCCTAAGTGTATGTGAAGTTTACACAATAGTGACTTAGACCACTAACATCCTATTGCTACCTCGAGTAGAAAACTTACTACCACGACCACGTGACAGCTCCGAGTCCATGGACTACTTCTTTCCTTGAATTCTCAGACAAGTATAATCACACCTGCTTGTATATCTTGAAGCTCTTGATTTTGCAACTAAATGATTACCAAGCTCTTGACATCAATCTTGAGTTTGGAAACCCTAAGTGTATGTGAAGGTAAACACCTCTAGATCTCATAAATAAGATTCACAAACACAACATTCAGAACCCTAAAAACGTGGCTAGGATTTTCCCTTTTATACTTAGGGCAAAACATAAAACCCTACACATTAAATGGACTAGGGCTGAGTTGGAAATTCTGCAAAAAAAAACATTCTGCACGACTTTCGATCGGTCGAGTCTAATTCTCGATCGATCGAGCCAAGCAAAAATGCACAGTAAATTCTGCAGTAACTCGATTCCAACTTTACATAAAAACCCCATACTTTGAGCAAGTCTAAACAAGACTAAAAAACCGTTTTAATCATGGTTTGCCAACATTACAAAATGAAGTTCTAATACATTAGTTCCTAATTCTTAGAACCTAACAAACTCCCCCTTTGGCAATCCGTGACAAAACACAAACTTAACACAAAGCTCAAAGTTTACAAAATAAACAGCCCATTACAAATCAATAGCCACTAAAAAAATTCAACCTAACTACAGCAGCACGACTGAATCAACCTGTATATTCCTGTAACATTTAACAAACACATAAATGCATGTGTGGAAAATACAAGTAATATGGAAAAGAAGTTCTTGATTTCACATAACACAAAATAAAGAAATATATCATGAATAACATCATAAATATAAATCAATAAGCAATGTAGCATAGTGAAACAAGAAACATATACAACAGATGTATAAAAAAAAATTACTCCCCCTATCATGAGCCAAAAAATAAATACATAATGAAGCACCTAGATATAATCTAAAAGCTCCACAAGCTCCATAGTATCACAAAAGGAAAAACTCCCCCTAAGACAAAAAAAACTCCCCTACAAAGTAAAGTATGCCACAGTAGAATGTACTCCCCTTTTTTGTGACGAATTGCCAAAGGGCACTCACTCATCATCAAAAGGAGGCGGCGGAGGAGAACGTCGAAGACTCGCCAAATCTGCTCGCAAGGCTCGAAGCTCGTCAAGCACATCCACCAAAAGCTGACCATGAGCCGCCTGAACGGTCATGACAGTGTCCAAAGTTTGACGAATATCAGAGACATCCGAAGGAGATGGTGGAGGAACATCAGCAGCAGCAGCATGATCAGTAGATGTCTCTGCCGAAGGAGCACCTGTAGAGGAAGTAGGAGGTGGAGTGACACTAGAAGGCTCTACCCTAGGACGCTTAGAGCTAGCTCGAAGCTGAGCAGCCCTTTGCCTCAGAAAAGTAGCACCTATGGGAGCAATAATATGAATAGGCTCAGAAGCAGGGAAATCACCTAAACCTAAGTGAAGAAGAATCCGATGAATAAACACAGGAAAGAACAAAGCATGAGCAGTGGAACTGCTCCAATGCACTTCATTCAAGGAACGAAGAAACAGATGAGGAAAACTGATAGGAACATCAGTGACAAGAGCATACAAAAACACACATCGCTCAAGAAGGATAGTGTGGAGATGAGAAATGGGCCACAAGGAATGACAGGCAATCCTAAAGAAAAGATAATGCAGCTCAGAGAGCTCAGTAGAGGTGATCCGAGGATCAGAACCCCACTGGATAGAAGACCCAGTGATGTAAGACATCATATCAGCAAGAGGTGGAGACTCATCATAGGGAAAGACAGGATGAGCAACCACAGGCACCCCAAGAGCATCAGACACTACCGAAGGGGTAATGCGAAACTCTCTACCTCGTATCTAACTCTTAACCAAGGTGTTGGAATCATAGATGTGAATAGAGAGGTTCGAGTAGAACTCTCTAATCAGGGTAGCCGGAGGCAGATGATCTATGTCTAACAAAGGTAACCAGCCTCTACGCTCGAAATTACGCCTCACCTCATCATCAACCTCGAATAAAAAAACCCCACGCTCACCCCAAATGGTACGCCTAAGGTTAAGGGTCTTGTATGTCTCCTGATACTTCTCACTCAGAAACCTATCACTATCAAAGGAAGGTGAAGGGACAGAAGTCCTATGTGCTCTGGTTTTCCTAGGCATGATGCAAAGGACAGAATAGAGAGACACAAAAAGAAAAGAGAAAAAAAAAAACAAAAACCAAGGGCAGACTGCAAGTTAGCACAGCAAAAATATAGAAAGAACAAGTCTATATGATGCATGAACAAAATATTCAAATGATGCATGAACTAATGCAGTGACATAGTTCAAATATGATCCAAATTCACAAAATCGGCTTGAGCATGAAATTTACATAAAAAATTCCCAAATTAGAGAAACCCAATATCACAAAACGCAACGAATTGAGAAATTGATCATCACAATAGATATAAAACACAATATAATGATCAAATTAATCAATCTAACAAGCCAATTTCATCAATTTATATCAATTTGAACAAAAACCCCAAATTCGGCAATTTCAAGCCCTAGATTTTCAAATTTTTTATAACACATCAAATTAATCAAATTAAACCACTTCCAACACTTGTATATGGTGTCCCCACAAAAACCCATTGATTTAGTTGAAAGAAAACAACCAAAATCATCAACAAATGCAAAAAATAGGAAAGCTCGAAAATACCCAATGAATGCATGATTTTATGCATGAAAAACTGAAAATAAAAACAAAAAGAAGGGTAAAATAGACTTACCGGCCTTGGGAGAGAGATTCTTTGCAAAAAGATTGGAGGAAAACGACAAAGATAGCAAAAGGAGGGCTTGACTGGTTGGTGAGAGAGGAAAAAGGATTTGATAAGTTTTGAACACGTGAGGAACATGAAAAAAAAAATCCTTTTAAAAAACCTTCAGCCCGATTTTCGATTGATCGAAAATTAGGTTCGACCGGTCGAAAATGCCTTGATTGATCCAGTTCCAATCGAATACCGATCGAAACACACAGAAACTTTCCAGGGACTTTAAGAAAAATTTCGATCGGTCGAAAAACATATTTGATCGATCAAAATTCTGAAATTTTTTTTTGAAAAACGAAGCAATTTTGTGCTGAAACTCATCAAAGCATTAGATTTTATGAATAAAATGCATGAGTATGGGATGAAATGTTTTTCAAAAACACATGAATTTATCCTAGTTTCCCAAAATAAGATTCCCACATAATTTTCCTCAAAATCTCAAACAGCAAACATGTTTTGCATCAATTCTCAAGAAATTTTCAAACTTAGTTGGTCAGACTAAGGACACACACAATAACATGTACAAAGTTTAGCAAAGAATAATTTGTGTAGTGTGTGCAACTAGCAAAAGCTTGAGAAACATGTGAGGTGATATGCAAATAGTAATCAATCACAATTTCTACAAAATTCATCACATGAATTTAAAAGAGACTATCACTCAAAGAGTTACATTATATAACTCTCACATCTCCTAGAATAAAAGTTTGCAATCATGTAAGTTTCTTAATTTTGCCTCATAATATATACCAATTTCAATTAATTAGAAACTTATTGAAATAGCCAGGATAATGTACACACCAATTTTATATGAATTGTGAGATTATGATAGCCTAATAATGTACACACCAATTTTAATATTTTAATCGAGGCTATACCTTATGTTCTTTTTGTGCATGTGCTACACTTTCTCGAGCACAAAATCTTACGATATGCACTAAGGTATTCATGATTGGCTAATAAACAGTGGTGAGATTGTTATTTATGCCTTTCTCAAAAAGTTCAAGTCCGGAAAACAAAAACATATGACTTCAAAATCAAGATCATGTGATCAAATACCATAAACATCTTTCCACACAACATGCACTACAAAACTTCAGCTAGTAAAGTGCAATAAAATAAGCTCATCCAAGCTAAACAAAGTACATAAACATATTATGTAAAAATAGATTGACCAATTCAAATTCAAGAAAAATACAGCAAAACACATGTTGCCAAACCCATTCTTATTACCTTTCCTTTTTTAAAATTAAAAAAAAAAAAAAAAAACAGCCTAGAATGAAATGCATGAATGTTATGCAATGCAAATTCTAGAAAAAAATGGTCACAAGAGATAGATCAATGAAGAACAAGGACCATGTTAGACAGACTCAATTAGGTCGAGTTTTTTGCATCCAAAACTTTTTAGATGCACCTCTATAATTGGAGTTATTATTCACATTGGAATTTTGAGCAACTCCAGGATTAGAATAAAGGTTTAACGCCTTTACCAATTCACCAATAAGTACCATAGGATCTTGTGCTTGAGACACAAGTACTTTAGGTTTATTTGCTCGCTTAGCAGCTTACAACTTGAAACAGTTTGGACGAATGTGCCCAGACTTTCCACAAAAGTGACAAACCCAAGCAGGCTTATCATGCAACTTGCCCTTAGAAGAATTAGAAGCTCTAGAATTAGACTCTTGAAAATCAACTCTAATCTTTCTAGGAGGTGTAACTTCTACAGATTTAACAACATCACTCACAGAAGGTTTGACAATCTCACTCTTAGGAAGTTGATTAGAAGGAACAAAGTTTGTGGAATGAGGTTCAGGTACAGAGATGCTTTCTACAAAACCTAAGCCAGTTTTGTCAGAGGGAGACTTTTGAATACTTAACATGTGATCAAGTTTAGAGCTTGCAGATCTATTAGTTTGTTTTCTAGCAACAGATAATTCAAGTTCTATATTTTTAACTTTATCAAGCAAAAGCATGTTCTCAGTCTTCACATTAGTCAAAAGCTCATTAGCATCAAACAATTTCACAAGCAGATTTTTCTTATCAAGTTCAAGAGATGCAATTTTCTTTAAGCCAAGATCAACATTCATAGCATCCTTTGCAGCAACATCACTCACAGAAGGTTTGACAATCTCACTCTTAGGAAGTTGATTAGAAGGAACAAAGTTTGTGGAATGAGGTTCAGGTACAGAGATGCTTTCTACAAAACCTAAGCCAGTTTTGTCAGAGGGAGACTTTTGAATACTTAACATGTGATCAAGTTTAGAGCTTGTAAATCTATTAGTTTGTTTTCTAGCAACAGATAATTCAAGTTCTATATTTTTAACTTTATCAAGCAAAAGCATGTTCTCAGTCTTCACATTATTCAAAAGCTCATTAGCATCAAATAATTTCACAAGCAGATTTTTCTTATCAAGTTCAAGAGATGCAATTTTCTTTAAGCCAAGATCAACATTCATAGCATCCTTTGCAGCAACTTTGCAAAGCTTATTGTAGGCTTCCTGCAAATCTGCATCTTCAGAAAGTACCCCATCAGAAGGGTTCTCTTCAACAGACACGCTTTCATTGACTACAGCAGTAGCAGTGAAAGCAATGAAGTTTCCATCCTCATCACTAACTGATTCATTGTCAGAAACTTCATCATCACTAAGGGTTACAACCATAGCCTTACCCTTAGACTTCAAGTATGTAGGACATTCAGATTTCACATGACCATACCCTTAATATCCAAAACATTGTTATCCCTTATTGTAGGCTTCCTGCAAATCTGCATCTTCAGAAAGTTCCCCATCAGAAGGGTTCTCTTCAACAGACACGCTTTCATTGACTACAACTGTAGCAGTGAAAGCAATGAAGTTTCCATCCTCATCACTAACTGATTCATTGTCAGAAACTTCATCATCACTAAGGGTTACAGCCATAGCCTTACCCTTAGACTTCAAGTATGTAGGACATTCAGATTTCACATGACCATACCCTTAATATCCAAAACATTGTTATCCCATAGAATTATTAAAGGGTTGACTTACTTTCTCTTTAGGTTTTTCTGTGTTATTAACCTTAGTGGGTTATTCCTCCTAAAATTTCTAGGTTCAGCAGTGTTCTTGCCTCTTGCCCTTCTGTTATTGTTCCTAAGGAAGTTTCTAAAGTTCTTGGCAAGATAGACAATCTTTGTAGCAGAGGGTTCATCATCAAATCCACCAGCCTTAACATCATCAACAGACTTAAGGGCCATTGATTTGGATTTGGTAATCTTAGGTAGGTCCAGCTCATAGGATTGAAGAGATCCTACAAGTTCATCAACAGGGATGGAGTCCACATCCTTACTTTCAGTAATGACAGTCACTTTGGGTCTAAAATCCTCAGTCAAAGATCTAAGAATCTTCCTAACAATTTTAGGTTGATCATAGATTTCACCCAGATTATATGCAGAATTAACTATATCATTCAATTTAGCATAGAATTCATCAAAAGATTCATCATCATTCATTCTAATACTTTCAAATCTAGTAGTCAATTGCTGCAACTTGTTTATTTTAACTGCCTTTGTGCCTTCATGCACAGTCTAGAGGATATTCCAAGTAGTATGAGCAACCTCAACATTAGAGATTCTCTTAAATTCCTCCATAGAGACAGCATTGAAAATAGCATTCATAGCTTTGCTATTGAAAGCAGCTGCCTCTTTTTGAGAGGTTTGCCACTCACTCACAAGAGTAGTGGGCTTCTCCCAACCATGTTCAACAGAGTTCCAGACTCTCTCATCAATAGATTTCAGGAATGCTTTCATCCTTACTTTCCAATAAGCATAATTATTCCCATCAAAATGAGGAGGAATAACAAGAGAGTGTCCGTGTTCCATAACAACAGGGGTCAAGGATCAGCTTTAAGATCAAAAGATCTAAACACAAAAGCTACCCGCTCTGATATTGTAAGAAGTTTAGACCCCTTAAACCCAAACAAATTAACCTAGATATTTAGCCAAGTGATTAACTTAGGTAAATTGAATAATTCTAGGTTAACACAATAACAATCATATCATGTAAAGATGCGGAAAATAAATAACACACGATATGATAACCTAGGAAACCAAATCGGTAAAAACCTAGGGAGGATTTAACCTAGCTATCCTCAAGGTAAAAAGGAATTCACTATGAAAGAATTGAAGTTTACACAATAGCGACTTAGACCACTAACATCCTATTGCTACCTCGAGTAGGAAACTTACTACCACGACTACGTGACAGCTTCGAGTCCACAGACTACTTTTTTCCTTGAATTCTTAGCAAAGTACAAGCACACCTGCTTGTATATCTTGAAACTCTTGATTATGCAACTGAATGATTACCAAGCTCTTGACATCAATCTTGAGTTTGGAAACCCTAAGTGTATGTGAAAGTAAACACTTCTAGATCTCATAAATAAGATTCACAAACACAACATTCAGAACTCTAAAAACGTGGCTAGGGTTTTCCCTTCTATACTTAGGGCAAAACATAAAACCCTACACATTAAATGGACTAGGGCTGAGTTGGAAATTCTGCAGAAAAAACATTCTGCACGACTTTCGATCGGTCGAGTCTAATTCTCGATCGATCGAGCCAGGCAGAAATGCACAGTAAATTCTACAGTAACTCGATTCCAACTTTACATAAAAACCCCATACTTTGAGCAAGTCTAAACAAGACTAAAAAACCGTTTTGATCATGGTTTGCCAATATTACAAAATGAAGTTCTAATACATTAGTTCCTAATTCTTAGAACCTAACAATCAGGTTCATTATTCTCTCAGGATTAAGAGTTGATATAAATAGAAGTCGTGAGATTTATTATTCATTTAACTGTTGTTAATAGAATAATAAATCTCACAGCGGTCCAGTTTAATATGTTTTAACACTTAAAATATATCAATTAGAAGTCTCCACTTCCATGATCAAGACAAAACAACTTAATTGATATGTTATAGTTTTCGCAGATGAAATGTCCAATTTCATCACCAACTACGAACTAAAATTCTAAGTTTACAAAGAACTTGTGACTTATATCTTCTGTGACTAAATCACATAAATCACATACTGTGCATCTTATGGACTATATGATAATGTCCAAATATTCATGTTACTATTATTTTAGATAATAATAAAAAAACTTTATTAATCACAACATAATGTCATACATAGCATCATATAATAAGATTTAAATGGCACATATCCTAATAATAATTATGGCCTTACTTTTTAAATATAATGTATTTGGTGGTTAGGTCAATTAATTGATTCCAGGATGAAATCTAAAGTTGATCTATGCAAAAAAAAAAAAAAAAAAAAAAAGATATAGTGGAATTAAATGTATAGGAAGTGAAAAGCAATCAGGTTGTAACCATGAGAAGCTATCAGGTTTGACAAAGGGAGTTAATTGAAAAGGCTTTGGGTGTGGGCTTGGGCTTTATAGTGGAATTAAATGTATAAGAAGTGGACTTTAAAGTAGAGATAGGATTGGAAATAATTTTAGTTTTATCAGTATTTTAAAATTGGTAAAAACAATTTTCAAATTGAATGAAAAATTCAGAAAAAATTATGGAAATGACATGGCTACTAACATGGCTCAATTTGAGCACAGTAACATTAAATGCTACGCTTCAGCTTTTAATGATATATATATTACTGCAAATAGGATCTTTTCTTTTCTTAAATTTGGCTATCATGTACAAGTGGTTTTAGCTATACTCTTGGTGTTTATTTTGCAATGACTTGATTATAATCAACTTTACGTGCTGTTTGTCAATAAATTTTGAAATCTAATAAATCATGGTAGAGCTACATATGGTACCAAATGTCGTTGTATAGGAAATATGATTATACATTACAAATGCAGATCAGGTTATGTCAGTTGATTTAGAGATTTCTTTTTTTCTTTTTTCTTTTTTTTGCCTCTTTTTATTGTTCATGGTGTTAGTAGTGGCTTAGTGCAATGTAGAAGAAGCCTTGATGTTGACACCCATGTATAATAAACGGTCTAAATGGTGGTGTTGGTTAAGGTATATGAGTATAGTTGGTTGAGCTATATGGATTAATTGGTGGATTGTTGAATAAAGAAGTTAGAGCATTTGCAGCAGTGTAGCTAAATAGCTATACTGCTATTTTAGCTACACTGAAATAACAAAAAGAAGAGGCAGCAATGGAGCTAAATCTAAAAGATTTAGCTCCACAGCTACAGTACACATCTAAAAATAGATGTGTACTGTAGCTCACAGCTAAAAAAAAAAAATTTTTTTATTCCCCCCTCAAATAAAAAAACCATTTCCGCTCAACTTTTCTGCCTCACTCTCTCCTCACTCAAACTCTCAGCTCTCTCGCAACTCTCTCCTCTCTCACAACTTTCACCGGCCAGCTCGCCGACCACCCGTCGCCCATCGCCCCAAGCCGTCACCCCTAGTCGTCGCCCATCGCCCATCGCCCCAAGCCCATCGCCCATCACCGATCGCTGATCGCCCATCACTGTGCTGTGTTGGGTTTTTTTTTTTTTTTTTTCTATGGATGTTTTCATTATTATTTTAATGAGTTATTCTATGGTTTTTTCTCTCCTGTGGTGGTAGTGGTGGTGGTGGTGCCGTGAGGGGCTGTTGGTTGAAGAGAGGGAAGAGATGAATAGTGTTTGTGGACTATTGGTGGATTTCGTGGGTTTCTTTGGTGGGTTTTTTTTTTTTTTTTGTCCTTGTGTACTGCTGCTGCTGCTGCTGGTGGCGGCGGCGGCGGCGATGGTGGGTGTGTTTGTGGCTGATGGCAGAGGTGGTTATAGTTGGGGCTGTGAATTTTTTTCTGGGTAATAGGATATATTATTTTATTGTAAAGGATGTATTATTTTATTGTGATATTTATATTATTTTATTGTGTTGAAAGAGAAAATAGATCCACTGCTGTAGCACTGTTAAAATAGATAAAGTAACTTTTGGTGGAGCTAAATTGCTAAAAATTTAGCTCCACTGCTGTGGATGCTCTTCCATACGAGCCGATAAAACTTTTGGTGTCATGAATGGTAAATCAAAAAGCAAGAATTCCAGCATGAATACTTGAATTGAAGACAGCCACCAATCCTAAATTGGAGTATTGGGTTTCTAACTTTCTAGTATTCTGCGTTTGTGAATGTGAAACCGTGTATCCTCAATGCATATGGTGATATTGAGAGCAACTCATCAAGCTGGAAAAATAAAACTTGGTTTGATACTTGATAGTTGAAGAGTAATTTTAGTGATAGCCAAGCCTTGGTTTGATAGTGAAGAGTAAATTGAGTGATGACCAAATGGTAATTCTTGTCTTATATGAATGTCCAGTTTGGTGTTTGCATAACAATTTCATAAGAATGTCTTATAGAATGGTGATGCCTGTAGCTGTAAGGGCAATCATACGAGTGAGCAATGCACATAGCCAAGCTCTGTTATAAAATCTACTAAAAATTTGGGTAGAGATTAGAGAATAAAAAAGCCTCTCAGTGATAGAGCCATAAAAGAGTAATGTTACAATTATAAATTATTTTACAATATTTTTACAAACGGATGATGTGATAAATTCTTACTAATTTTTATCTGATCCCACCATTAATATTACCTTTTACTTGCTAATAATTACTCACCGTCTGTTAAAAAAAAATTGTAAAATAGTTATACTTCTAGCATTTTTACCAAAAAAAAAATAATAAGTGTTTGACCCGTGACTCTGTGAGTAGTGACTACCTACTATAAAAGAGCTTGGATTCATAAAGATAAAGCTAATGTTTGCAGTTTTTACCCAAAATAAAAAAAAATAAAAAAAAACCTCTAAAATTCATTGCTCTTACTCTATAGTGTGCGTAGTGGATTATTTTTACTAATTTATTTTACTATTTAGTTTATTTTTGTTACTATTTATGGGTTTTACTGCACTTTTTGGTACTATTCATAAATTTTACTGTAATATTTCAACTAATTTTTACATTTATCTATAGTACTTTCGGCAAAAAAGTTTTCAGTTTCAACAAAATAAACATATTCCAAATAGACATTAAAGCACTGTTCACTGTAACCTGTCAAATACTAAAAAAAATCAAAGAGCTTTTCAGTAAGAATTATAGATTGCAAAAGTTCTAAAAGCTAAAACAGAAGAAAGACATGCAATCTACTACATTAATTGCTACTGTTTATGTAGCCTAATGAAACATCAGCTGAGGTCCTTCTGTCTGTTCATCAAAATTTGTTATGGGGATTTCTTTCTTGCATTTCGCCCACCATTATTGCAAGAACTGACAGTCTGATAGTAGTCTTTACACAGTCCACATTTACTGTATTTTTCACAGGATGTGGATGTGGCTGTCCAATCCATCTCCTAGCAAAGTTTCTTAGTCATATGTTTGTAGTCAACCATCAACCATAACCGTGTAGAGGCTTTATCTATCGCAGTAAATGTTATGTATGGACCCATGTGGGGCCTGTTGAATGAGCAGATGATTGTTGGGACCTCATGTAGTTAGCCTATAACGTCTTTTCATTACCATAAATTTTCTAGGCTTGGAACACTGGTTTGGATGCCAAATTTGATTTAAGTTGAGAACCCATTTGATGTCTTTATCTGCTGGAATCTCGTTAAAAACCAGCACAACAATTTTATAAGTGATTTAAAATCCATTTTTAACAAAGGGAATTCTCATTAAGCTTTTGGAAATTGGAACTCCCAACTTCCAAGCCTTTTTATTCATAGAAAGACCATTTTGTAAATATTGGGAAGAAATACATTAATTTTTTGTATTGTATGTTGAAAACGTGGTAAAATCCAATTCATTCATATAAAAATTAATGAATTTGATTTCATGAATTTCATGATAGAGTTATATGAAGTCTAAAGGATGTTAATCCAAGAACATTAAGAAAGATGCTCCCTTGCATCACTAGGTTAATTATATATATGTGTGTGTGAAAAACGTAATTTAATAAAAGATTTAAATTACATAATTATAATATTGTTTATATAAACGGAGAAGGGAAAAAAATGCACATTCCCATTCCATAGAATACATGTAATATGTTACATTAAATATAAATTATTATATAAGTTTAGAATTGTAGCGTTTTTTTTTTTCTTTCCAAATATAAGTATAGTGTTTATGCTACTAAGACTGGAATTATTAGGTAATCTTTTGAATATTTCTCATTTTTATTACTTTTTAAAGACCTTTATCTTTGATTTCTAATACCTATTTATTTGTAATTTTTGGCCCAAAATTAAAGAGTTTGTTCTAAATAAAATAAATTTTCAAATCTTTCAACCCAAAAATTAAGGGAAAAAAAATTTGAGCCGGAAATTGAAAATGCAACCTACCAAAAGAATCAATTTAAAGCCCAATTAGTCCAAAAATAGACTAAAGAGGACTGAATGAACTGAAGTAGACTGAATGGACTAAATTGCACCTAGTGGACCAAAGTAGATCGAATGGGTCCAAAGTGGACCGAATGGACCTAAGTAGACTGAATTGAACTGAAGTGAACCGAAATAGACTGAATAGACCGAAGTTAACAAAATGCTATTCTGATGTGGCTTAAAAAAAGTGTAACAACAATAAATGCTACGCTTCAATTTTTAAATATTATATAAATTTATAAAACTTATATGTGGTAAAATTTATATTAACCACAGTATCACTAAAAAATAATTAGGAATTTATTTATTATATTGTTGATGTGAAACTAATCAGTTATGTCACTTTGTAAATTTTTTAGTTGGAAAATAATCTTGTTTTAAATGTTCTTTTTACTGTTTTAAATGTTCTTTTTACTATTAAAAATTTAATTAAATGAAAACATTCATAAGATGCATTATTTAAAAGATCTTATTGTTTTATTAATATTGGTTTTAAAAAATGCTTAAATGACTTCATGAACTAATAAATTTGGATAAATAATTATATTAACTCAATTAGTTATTTACTAATAGATCTCTTACAATTTTAATGGACTGAAGTGGACCAAATAGAGTGAAATGCTATGTTGGTGTGACTCAACATAAGTGTAGTAACAATAAATACTACATTTTAGCTTTTAGATGTATATAGATTTGAGTGATAAGCAAAGCCTGATATAATAGTGAAGAATAAATTGAGTGATGACCATATAGTAATTCTCGTAGAGCAATGGTTATTACACAGTCACACACTAATGTCCAGTTTGGTGTTTGCTTAACAAGTTTATAAGAATGTCCCATAGAATGGTGATGTCATTAAGGGCAATCATACGAGTAAGTGATGCAGATAGTCAAGCTCTTTTATGGAATCTAATAGAATTTGGGCAGAGATCAAAGAGTAAGAGCCTCTCGGAAGCAGAGCCTTAGGGTCTATTCGGTTGGAGGAGTGAAAAAGTGGAAGGATGGAAAATTGTGGGAGGATGGAAAATATTTAGTTTTTCCTCTTGTGTGTTTGGTTGGAGGGGTGGAAAAGTAAGAATATGGAAAACTCTTTTGTTCGGTTGGAGAGAAAAAGAGAATGATGGAAAATGTAATTTATATAAATTGACTATTATACCCTTGTTACATAATATGTAAAAAATAAATTTATTTGTACTCATTAAAAATTAGATCAGGTCACATTGAAAAAAAAAAAAAACAACAAACAACGTTCAGGTCATATTGAAAAGAAAAAAAAAAACAACGTTTAGGTAACGTTGGAAAAAAAAAATAAGAAAAGAAAAGAACAAAAGAACAACGTTACTAGGTAACGTTGAAAAAAAAGAAGAAGAAGAAGAAGAAGAAGAACAACAACAACAACAACGTAGGTTCAGGTCACATGTAAAAAAAAAAAAAAAAAAAAAAAAAAAAAAAAAAAAAAAAGAACAACGTTACTAGAACGTTGAAAAGAAAAAAAAAAAAAAAATAGAGAGAGAAAAGAGAACTTGAAAAAAAAATGTGGGAAGAGGGCATTTTTGTAAAAGTGCTAATGTAACACTTTTCTTTCCAGATTTTCCTTCCGATTTGGAAGAAAAAAAAATGTGGGCCCGGAGAGAAAATTTTTTTCCGAGTTTCCATCCTCTCTATTTTCCTTCCCCAAACGAATAGTGAAAAACAATATTTTCCACCCTATTTTCCTCCCTTTATTTTCCATCTTTCCTGTTTTCCCTCCAAACGAACAGAGCCTTAAAGAAAAAGAGTGCTTGACTACTTACTATGAAAGGGCTTTAACATTATAGCTAGGGTAAATTTCATTAACATATTATGAGATTTGGGCTAATGTCAATCAAGTCCAAAATTTTTCAAAACTGACCGTTGAGAAAAATGACTATTTGGCCTAATAGCGTTTAGTGATTAAGTTGACTTTAGAGACCAAATTGGTCGATTTTAAAAAATTTTAAACTTGGTTAGCGTTAGCCCAAACCTCAAAATATGTTAATCGAAGTTACTCTAAAAGGCTAATATTTAGAGCTTTTAGGATTAAAGTTGTTCGTGCTTTGTAATCTAGAATAAGGGACTATTCACTATAATTTGTCAAACACACAAAACAGTAAAGGAATTTTCTGTTAAAACTCTAAAAGCTATAACCCAAGAAAGACTTGCAATTTACTACAATAATCGAGACTGTTTATGTAGCCTATTGAAGCATTAGCTTAGGTCATTCTGCTTATCAAAATTTGTTATGGAATTCTTTGTTTACCCTCCATTATTGCAAGAAGTGATAGTAGTCTTTGCAGAGTCCACATTTGCTATAATATTTCACTGTATTTTTCACT
This sequence comes from Lithocarpus polystachyus, assembly GCA_033629205.1. Classification (NCBI taxonomy): domain Eukaryota; kingdom Viridiplantae; phylum Streptophyta; class Magnoliopsida; order Fagales; family Fagaceae; genus Lithocarpus; species Lithocarpus polystachyus. The sequence continues at coordinate 31,135,767 of CM066163.1, read as the reverse complement.
CAATACAGGAATATGGTGTAGTTTTGTGGTCTGTCCAATCCATCTCTTATTAAGCAGTTACACCTAGCGAAGTTTCTTGCTCATGCATGTGACACTGGCTAGTAGTCAACCATAACCTTGTAGAGGCTTTATCTATAGCAGTAAATGTTATGTATGGACCATGAGAGGCAGAAAAATTTAATAGTGAGACACCCATGTGGAGCCTGTAGAATTAGCAGATGATTGTTGGGACCTCATGTTAGCCTATAGCGTCCTTGCCTTGTCTTTTCAAGACCCTTTTCATTATCTAAATTTTCTAGGCTTGGAACACTGGGTTGGATGCCAAATTTGATTGAAGTTGAGAACCCATTTGATGTCTTTGTCTGGTGGAATCCAGTAAAGAACAACCAGCACAACAATTTTATAAGTGATTTAAAGTCCATTTTCAAAAAAGGAATTTCTCATTAAGCTTTTGGAAATTGGAATTCTCAAGCCTTTTTATTCATAGAAGACCATTTTGGGAAGAAATGCTTTAATTTTGTGTGTTGTATGTTGATGACGTGGTACAATCCAATTCAATCATATCAAAATGGATGAATATTATTTCATGAATTTCATGGTAGAGTTATAAGAACTCTAGAGGATGTTAATCTAAGAACATTGAAAAAGATGCTCATTTGCATCACTAGGTTACATGTGAGGCATGAATGATTGATCAGAGATACATGAACGGCCCTTTGGTAATAGATAGCCTCGGATGGATTGTTTATCTCACTATGATGAACGAAATAGACTAATTAAACATTAACTGAAGTTTAATTAAGCTTAAAAAGATTAGCTCTTGATGCAAAGGTCAGGGAATGTTTAGTTGCTTCATCAAATCTCCTTATGTACAACACCCTGTTCCTGTTGATTGCAATGCAGTGAGTTCGAAATTTATATGATCATAGAATGCAAGTCTCCAACCACATCGGTTTACAATTCTTCTTTTTCATGTAGACTAAAACTTTTCAAAATTGTTGATATGATTTGACAGAGGGGTAGTTCATTTATATGTTCCTGTTGAATTTCCTCAAATTGTTTTGACCAAACAGTCAAGTTATTGGCTGGTATATTGGGGCCTCCCTTGCGTTAATCAATCTAGGTGAATCACTGTGAAACTGTGAAAGTGGCCGGTGTGGAGGGGTAAATAAATACTAATGTTAGGACAACATTTTTCAACATACTTTCTTTATTTTTTTTTAATCTTGGTCTATCACTCACATTACTTTAATTATGCACCAATCACCATAAACCATATCAAACACTTATGAGTCATGAAAATTGCAGTCCGAGGGACGGAACTAAGATTCGAAGTCGAGGGGAGCAAATATAATTTTTCTTGAGCTTATTTTTTAAAATCTTAAATATATACCTACTATTTAATATTTTAAAAAAATTTGAGGGGACCACAGCCCCCCTCTAAATGTATGTGGTTCCGTCCCTGGGCCAGTCTCCCTATATTTATTGTGTAAATAAAACAAGAGACATTCATTAAGAAATGAAGGCCACCCCCCACCGCAGTTGGTATTAATAAGGATGAGGTGCATGTGATGTAACTTTTTCCTTTTGCAATACACTACCTGAAAGCAAGTTCCAGGATCAAATGGGCCTACCCCATATGCTTTCGTGAGAGGGAAAATCCCCATTAGAAAAAGGAAAAGAAAAAAAAGGAAGCAGCAAAGGAGAAAGCAAAAGGCTATAAAGAAAAGAACAACACATATAGAAAGAAGAAGGACATGGAGGAGATGATGGTGATGATGATGATCAGTAGCCCAGAAAATCCCAGAAATGAATCCAGTTCTTCTGAGCCCATCACCACCTCCACTTGCCCCAGCTGGAAACTTTATGAAAATCCTTTTTATTATTCTCAGCATCATCAACATAATCAACAACAACAATGTCATAGTAACAAGCACCCTCATCACCTACACCTTCCTTGCTCTACACGTAAGATTGCTGCCTCATTCTGGGATTTAACCTTATTCAGGCCCATCATGGAGTCTGAGCTTGAATTTGCTCGAGCCCAGATCATGGAACTGAAGGCTGAGCTTGAATATGAACGTAAGGCACGAAAGAAGGCAGACTCAATGAATAAGAGGCTGGCTAAAGAGCTTGCTGAGGAGAGAAGAGGAAGAGAAGCAATAGGGAGGGTGTGTGAAGAGCTTGCCAAAGAAATTTCATCAGATAAAGCTGAGATCAATAGGATGAAGAGAGACATGGAAGAAGAGAGAAAGATGCTAAGGATGGCTGAGGTGTTGAGGGAAGAGAGAGTTCAAATGAAACTTACTGAGGCAAAGATTCTCTTTGAAGAGAAGCTGTCAGAATTGGAAGATTCTACAAGGATGCAAATTGAGAGTTCACCTTCCAAGTCAAAGGAAAAGAATCAAGTAGCTGATAATCCACTAGGAACCACCACCACTGCTTCGGATGATGTTGCTTCTTTTTCAAGGAAATTTAAACACTTGGTCTTGAATGAGAAATCGGTTCGCAATGACTATAGTAGTGGTGTTGATTCAAGGGAGTCAGCAAGATTGGTTTTAGACGAGAAATCAACTTATTCTGACAATAATGGTGTTGATACAAGAGAATCTACAAGGCTGGTCTTGGGTGAGAAAGTTTGGAACAATAATGGTGGTGGTGTTTCATTCACGACAGTTCAAAGAAAAGCTTCTCCAGAACCTGAGAATCCTCATATAAAAAGAGGGATCAAAGGGTTTGTTGAATTTCCACGAGTTGTTAGAGCAATTGGATCCAAAAGTCGGCATTGGGGCACAAAGCTGGAGTGTCAAAAGGCTCAGCTAAGGATTTTACTCAAACAAAGGAATCCCAATCCAATCCAACAATCTTATTATGAGTTGAAGATATGAAGGTCTTTTGTTCCCACCTCTCTGCATCTTGATTAATTTTGTTTGTTCTTCTTGTGTAATTCTTATTATTGTTAGTTTGATATGTTTCTGCAATAGGGCCACAACCCAGTACCCCAAATTTATTGGTTTGAACGGTCATAAGAACGGAGTAAATATGTTTTGATTTTCTATCAGTTGAAAGTGTGGTTATGTAAGAATAGAAGTATTTTGTTCAAATGTTCGTGAATATTAAATACAGTTTGCTTCTGATCTGAGCAAGTGTTATTGCAAGATCTGTTAAATAGGCTCATTTATTGAATTCTGAAGACACCTGCACATGTACTGATGTGCATGCTTGACCTTTACCGCAAGGGGTGGTGGCCCTTGCTAGTCTCAACAAGGTATAACTAAGCAATCTTGAAAGAAGCGTTGAAATCTCTAAGAAGGAAAATGTCTAATAAGTTTCTTATGATTTTATTGTAAAAACAAAATCACAATAAATGTGATGAGTGCCACTAATAAATAAATTTTTTTTTTTTAATAATAGTGAGCCCATTGTCAAGACTCCGAATTTTTTGTTGATGATTCAATAGTTGAGGGAAAAATGACTTGAATGTTTTTATTGTAAATACCACAAGGTGCCAAGCAATTCGATTACAAAACTCTTGGTGTCAAGAGCTGTTTTAACTCAACGGCATTGTCTAGAATTTTTTATGGTGAACATCTGGGTTTAAATTCCCTCATCCACACTAATTGTGTGCACCCACACACACACACACACACACACACAAATAAATAATTCAAATGTTTATTTATTATATTGTTAAAATGACACCAGTCACATTAATTGATATGTCAATTTCTAATTCTCTTATAATACAATTGATAGTAACTTCATTATTTTTTTTAAATTTATAGAACCCCTAACATCACTCAAAAAGAAATAAATTATTGAAAAGAAATCAAGAATAAAATTTCTTATGGCTCATGAGTAGCTACAAACAAGTTGAGTATTTAAAAGTTCAAAATTGCTAATTTAAATTTTGAGTACGAGCCAAACTCGAGCTTAATATCAATCTAGATTACATGTTTAAGTTTAATTCATTTTCTTGTCGAATAAGCTCAAATTTATTCACGAGTTCATGCTTGTCTTGAAGCTGTTTTTGAGGGCATTGAGCTTATGCTACTCCGTGATATGATGTAGGTCTTATTTTGTTGTTTGATAAAAAAATATATATATATCAATCTTGATTCTTTTTCTGATGATTTGTGTAACTTGTTTCTACCAAAAAAACAATATCCTCTTTTTTTAGCTAGAAAAAGAAAACAACATCCTTTGCTAACATTATCTCCAGCCAGAAAATGACACAATTTCAAGATGTGTCAGTGTCAACATTGTATAGAACACAGTTGCACGTATTCTTTTGAGTGACATGTCGTTTCCTTGGGTTGATTATACACTATATTTAATTGGGGTGAAAAGAGAAAGTATGGAAAATAGGGGAAGGAAAAAGAAGAGAAAATGGTAATTTTTCATTATTTGGTTGGAGTGAAAAGGAAGAGGAAATGAAATGGGGTGGATTGAGTTTTATATGTAACATTGTATAGAAACACATTTTATTGCATTATATATGATTAGAGGCAACGAAACTTAATTACCCAAAGTTTTTGCTTAAGCTTTTGAGGTTACACTTAACTATGTTATATTAAATTATGTATATACCCAACAATATATTTGCATTTATAATATAATTTTTAAAATGATACTAGAAATATTACAAATTTTACTAAATCTTACTAATTAATGAATCACCAATCACAAAAAAATAAAATAAAATAAAATAAAATTCAGATATTTATTTATTATATTATTAAAGTAACATTAATCATATTCATTATTAAATTAATTCCATAATTTTATATTAAGGTACCCTCTTTGTGGCAGCACTTATTTTGAAATTTCATTAAAAAAAAGAAAAAAAAAAGAAAAGAAAAGAGGTATGATATTATATATATATATATATATATATATATATATATTTATTTATATTCCAGTCTTTTTGTGTGTGTGTGGAGGGAATTCGAGTCAATTGCTTGAGGGCAAGAAGCATGAACTACTATCATTTAAGTGATCATCAGTTGATGCTCCAGCTTAAAAAGGAACATTATTGAGTCTTTGGCTATGATTATTTAACAATGTAATGATGCATCGTAAAGCAAGAAAAGCAATGGCATATGATCAAAAGCCATGAACTTAAGACAGATACACAACCACTCATATAATGAAAGCTTTGATGCCAGCCATCACACCGTGGCATCTTTTCCGTGGAAAAGCAGCCTTACTTTTGGGGTTCATATCCCCCTAATTCAGTTCCCGTTTGCTCCTTTGCCTCTCTCAATCTCGCCTAATCAGAAACATGGGATTAGACATGGCAAAACGGGTCAGAATTTTCTGACCCGACCCGTTTGACCCGCAACCCGATTGACCCGTAACCTGATTAACCCGTTTAAAAATGACCAGTTTTGACCCATGACCCGTTTTGACCCGTGACCCAATTGACCCGACCCGAACCCGAACCCGACCCGCTAGTTTTGCCATGCATACTAACATTGAGTAAATTGAGATTGAGATGTAATTCTTATAAAATATTTACTTATTTTTTTTTACTTAATATGTTATGTACTTCATTATAGATTGTCATTCTTTACTTGTCACTTTCATTTTCTCTTCCTACTTTAAATAGATTGAAGATTATACCAAAATTAGCTTTTAGAAAGTTTGAACAAGAGTTGCACCAAATTTTGGTATCAAGTGTTTAGTGGTAATTGATAAATGGTAACAATATCACTAGTGAGAATCTAATCACAGTTAAGGAACTCATAAACAATTGACAGATTGCATCTATTTCAAAAAAAAAAAACTTGTTTGACAAATACGGGTCAACTCGACTCGACTCGCGACCTGACTCAACCCGTGACCCGATTGACCCGCAACCCGATTGACCCGTTTAAAAAATGACCCATTTTGACCCGTGACCCGATTGACCCGCAAACCCGATTGACCCGACCCAAACCCGACCCGACCCGCCCGTTTTGCCACGTCTACATGGGATAATAGTTTTGTTGCCTCTGATGAGATATAAAATGTTAATAGTGCCTCTTTTAAGTCTAATTTTTCTTTATTGTACCAGCAATTGGGACCCAAGGTACTGTTAAAGGATTTGAGTTTAATATCCTTGATTATGGCCATGACATCACTAAGTGTCCGTTTGGCATGATTAATTTCGTCAACTTATTTTACTATTCAACTTATTTTTGTTACTATTTATGAGTCTTACTACACTTTTTGGTACTATTTATGAGTCTCGCTATACTATTTCAACTAACTTTTACCTTTATTTACAATACTTTCGGCAAAAAGTTTTCAATTTTAGCAAAATAACCAAATTCCAAACAGACCCATATGTTCCCTTGTGGTGAAATAAGCTTATATTTTAAGGGCGTTACTCAAAGCCTTTTCTAGGATGATCAAAAAAGAAAGAAAAAAAAAAAAAAAAAAAAAGAAGAGCCTTTCTACGTGATGTAAATAACTAAATACTCTGTTGCTTCTTTTCTCTCTAGGACCCTATCTCCCTGTGTCCATTCAGTCTGAATTTTTCCCTAAAAGTTAGTGTAATTTTTATTGTTACTACACTCCTGATCAACGTAACACTTTGGTACATTCGATCCACTTCAGTCTATTTCATTCTATTCAGTCCATTTCAATTTAGTTTTGTCCATTTTGATCCACTTCGGTCCATTTGGTCTATTTTAGTCCACTTCAATGATATTTTGGAAGGAGATGTTTGAGTAGAAAGAGAAGCTGCTTCATTGACAACTATGCCATATTCTCAGCATAAGGTTGGTAATAAATGATAGATTTGCTTATATTTGCTTCTTTAGGCCATTGAAGACTTACTCTAGTAACATCCACCATCATGAGCAACCACTATTTAGGTCACGGAAGCATGATTTACAACATACAATAACAGTATACAATGTCCTAGAGGTATCTATTCACTTTCTTTCATATATATTATTGAATATGATTTATTTTGGTTTGAAGGAATTTTTTGATATCACGTTAGTATTATCTTTAAAAGGATTCCTTTCATACTAGATTTTCTGTGATGGAAAAGAAATGACAAGCTTTCTCTCTTAAAGAACCTCTTGTGGACAATTATCAATTTGAATAGTAAGCACTTCTTCTTGGACCCTTCAATCCATATCCCATGTGAGATTTGTTAACTTAAAAGTACCTTTTTGCTTAGATTTTCAAGAATTTAAATTAGCATTACAATTATCGGTATCTCATAAGGTGCAAAGATTTTTACTCTAATGTAAAGTATTTTTAAGAACAAATGACATTGTATAAAGTTCATCATCTTCACATCTGCATCTCACTTTAATAAATAAATAAACATGATAAAAAGGGAGGAGGAAGAACATAACAAGATAAACAAGGCGTGACAAAAGAAGAAACTTCAGAATACTGTCGGCATTGCAAAATTTTCATTGAGCTAAAGCCACAAGAGAGCATAAAAATTCTCTCTTGTTTGTCTATAAGCATGTCTCAAAAGTCTCAACTAAACTTGTTTGGTCATGCTCGAATACATTGTTGATGTTATTGCCTGGTCTACAAAAGCTAAATATACAAAAGCATTTCAGTAACATCATTGAATACCACCACTCTTCCCTCTTTCCTCTTCCTCAAGAAAATAAAAAAGCAAATGATAATGGTAATTCATTCAATCTCTTCAATCAAAACCTTGCCTTTGGTTTCTGACGTATTGTTCATTTTGACAGATTGCTTATTGGCCCCATAATTCATGACTGAACTTTTCTCTGCCTCCACAATGGTTGCTAGGGAAGACCAAGCTTCACTTGGCTGCTCATAAACCCAACACATGATGAAATAAATCTTCCTCTCAGCAAACTTGAGCTTACTCCTAATTTCTACCCTTCTCAACTTTTTTTGTTTCTCTGACTTCAGTTCCCTCTCCCCAGCTTGAATCAACCTTCGCATATCAGAAAGCAAGCACACCAAAGCAGAACTTCCTAAAGAAAGTAAGCTTATTACATCATCAATGAGACCCAATCCAAATTGCAAGCCACCCATGTGTCTGTAAGCTGGAGAGCAAATTTGCCCTAAGCAATAAGACAAAGCTTCCAACACTGTTTCTGGCTGCCCACCTTGACCTAAGACAGAGGACATGCTCAACACCACCAGGGCTGATCCTATGGCATCTGATTGCCAATCTCCATTGTAGAGGCGAAGTGTAAAACAGTAGCTATATAAAATGTCCACCAAGTGAACAGCTAATAGTGGTGATGGCTCTGCAGAACTAAGCTTGCTAACCGGAGGTAGTGGGCTTTCGGGGCCAGGAGGAATCTCATTTGATTGGTAACTTTCTAGATCATCATCTTGCAGTGATACTGACGCTTCGTGTTCCGCATATGGTTGGACAAGTTGAGTTCCTTCCTTGCTGAGAGATATTCTTCGGGCAGAAGGCTTCAACCACCATGGTTCCCATGGCTCAATCATCTTACTCAGTTCTCCAGATGCAATCGCTCTTTGGAACCTTTTTTTCTCTTCTGCAGATAAATCATCAAAACTTATTTGATCTCCTGCAGGGGAAAATCAAATAAATTCTAATAAGGTTTAGGCAACAGCATAAAATCCCGAGAAAATATATATAAATATATATATATATATATATATATATATATATCAGACGATCTTCACACTCCAACTACAACCAAAGGAGTGCAGAGATCTTGCTTTATTTGGCAATGTAGAAAAAGTAAAAAAAAAAAAAAAATAGAAAAGAAATGAAAAGCTAGCATCTAGAATTATAACTGTACCAGACAAAATCTTTTGTATGGTCTCCTCAGTCAGAGTTGAATCTGCCAAATATAAGAGCAAAACTCAGTCAGAGCCTTTTTAAACAATCAGTCAATCAGCTTAACATGTCACAAAGTTAACAAAACAAGAACCAAAAGGTGACAATTTCTTTAGTTTTCCTTGGAACTCTGAAGCAATATACGAACTCAAAAGGAAATTTACCCATGTAGCAGAAGCAACAGCTTATTTACTTTGCTGCAAATATTTTTATGTCAGAATTTTCTATTTTCACTAAGGATGACATAAACAACTACATGCAATTCTTTACTCAACCCGGTTAATGTTGGTCAGCACTGTATCTAACTTTAATCCGATATAATCTGTAATAACCATATCATGAAGCTAGATCACCACTGAATATATCACAGTACTGGTATACCATCTGTCAGGATCACTTTGTTGAATGGTTGTCTTGGTTTGATCACTAACAATAAAGTTTCAAAAACACAGGCATAACCAACCTGTATGACCAGAGAAGCTTTTGCAGACCCAACTCCTTTCAAAAATGACAAAACCACTACTTTCACTAGTTCGTCAAAGGCCCTATAGCACCTTCTATAAGCCTGCTGAAAGCATTATTTCAAATAGTTCTTTTATGAAACTATTATAAGAGCTAGTTGATCTACAGCATTATCAAATACTAAAATAATTTTTTCTGAAAATTCAACCAGAAAGCATTACATAAAATAGCACTCCTATAAAGCATCATCTCAGATATTACATAGCATTTTATCAATTTTAAAAGCATCATTCTCAATAGTTCAATAGAAATGTTATTACTTACAGCTTCTAATTCTACAACTTTTTTAGGACTTCTAGAGCAATTTCAGTCACGGTTCAGATTTTTTGGCAGTAAACATGCCTCAAATATGTGAAGTGGCACTAGCCTGGACTACCACCAAAAAATAAAATTCAAATGATCATCGACTTTAGCTTCCAGCTGTGCTCTCATGATCTCATCCAATGATTTTTTTTTTCTTCAAATGAACTTTGATTATAGAGCAATGCATGTGCTAACAGAGTTGTGAGCTTGGGATTAGACACATTCATCTCGCCTTACTGTACACAGATTTCCTGCATCACAATTAGCCTATTTCCTTCATTGAAACACAGTTAACAGTGCCTACAAAATCTTAACTTCATTTGTTGGTGGTTTTTTTTTTTTTTTACCCTTAACATGGCTGCTTCCTAACCTATATATGAATTTTAAAATTAGTTTCATGTTATATTCTCTCCAACAGTTAATAAGAGCCAACATTCCCAAAACAAACAAAAGTACAATAACATACCATCCACATCCATGCTATCAGTTTCCTCTTCTGAATGGAACCGTTTCAATATGTCCAGCATTTTCTGTTTAGTTTCATCATCAGGTTGCGTATGTTGAAGCTCCTCAACTACATTTTCTCGCATGAAGGACTCAGTACATTGAAGACTATGAGACTGCCAAAAAAAATTATGTAATATTAAACAATAAAACAACCCACCAACAATGTCCACCAAACAAAATAAAAGAATCTCTGAGGAATCTTCAAATGATATAATACAAATCTAGGATAAGAAACTAGAACACACTTGTTGGGCTGCATTCAAAGTGATCAATAGCATCAAAATCCTTTCTTAACTCAAAGCTAAGCATATTCGATACCCTCCTTGCCTTTACAAAAAATTTTCAAAAATGTAACATTTGCTTACAAAAGAACAGGAAGCACATTTAAAAAAAGAACAACATTAAAAAAAAAATGACAACTACATTAAACTTACACCTACCTTATAGCATTGGAGGGAACAGTATCGTGAATTGCATCGGGGGCATGTATATTGTGAAAATTGCTTCTGACAACTATCTCAAAACAAAAAACATACATGAGTATATAAAACAACCCATTAAGACCCCAAAAATAATCCCAATAAATGTAAATAGACTTCACCAACAAGATAAGAGTCTAATATAATTCAACAAAAATAAGCTATAAAAAATATTAAAAAAAAAAAAAAACTTACTGTAACAGAGACACACACTTATTGCAATAAATAAAATCATAGTTTGCTATACTATGAAACCAATACCAACATTCTAAATGCAAATGAACAAATTTCATGGGCAAAAAAACATTTAAAAAAAAAACTAAAATATACCCAAAACAAAAATGTATAAAATAAAAAAGAAAAGAGGGTTTGGGGAGGAACATACACATGGCAAATGGACCTGGAAGGAGGGTTGAGTGGAGACGAGTTGGATGGTTTATCAGAGGTAAGGATTGCCTCGTCCATGACTCGGAAACTCGATTGAGAAACTCAGTACAGTTGCTCTTTGCTCTTTGGTTTGAGCTTCAATGGTTTTCTCTTTTCAAAACTTCTTTCCCCTTCTACTACTTTTCTCTCTTACAACCTAAAAAGCTACACCCAAACGATCACCACCGATTCAATACCGGAACTGAAACCCAGCCAACACCGAACCCAGCAACCACCGAAACAACCCACCACTTAAACCCAGTAACCACCGATTCAACCCAACCAAAAACAGCCGACAAAGAGAAAGAGACAGAGAAGAGAGAAGAGTGGAGAAAGCATTAGAACGTTTCTTTTGCTACTTTTTCTTTTCTTTTTTTTTCAGCTCTCATTTTTCGGTGTGCATTCAACCCGGCCCAGCCCAATGCCTGACTTTGCTTTTTTACCATGGGTTGATTGGATTATTTTAAATTTTTGGGTAAATTTCACAAACCTATCCTGAGGTCTGTGATAATATCTATTAGGTCTAAAACATTCTAAAACATACCAATTTAGTTCTCAAAAGACAACTTTACCCCTAACTTTTTTTTTCTCTCTTCTTTCCCTTTGTCTCTTCTGTCTCTCTTCTTTCCCTTTTTCTTTCAGATATCTCTCTCTCGCTAACTGGCAAAACCCACAGCCCAACAAAGTTTAAAGGATAAAAACCCAAAATTTCTCAATGGTTATAAATGGCAATTTTCTCAATGGTTATAAATGGCAACGCCATATTGTCATTATTCTTGACTTCATCAATCTCCGTTGCATTATGCTCCATATGATTTGTCTGGTTTTGTTTTGCATCCTCTCCATTCTGATTGCCATTGTTCCCATCTCCATCAGCTTCCATAGCTGCAAAGAGAGGAGGATAAAAAGGAAGCCAAAGAAGTGATAAGGATGGAAATAGTACACACAAGAGAGAGAGAGAGAGAGAGAGAGAGAGAGAGAGAGAGAGAGAGAGAGATTCAGAGTCTCCACCTTCTGATTTTACGGCAGGTTTGTACATGGATTTCTGTAATCTAGCTGCCCTTGTAAACATCAATGTGTTGAAGCACTTCAGTTCATTCATCACGGAATCCTCGACTTGTGAAAAACCATATTTCTGTGTCCACATTGGAACGAGATCTTCAATTGATGGAACGATCAATTTCTCGACTTTAAGAAAGTAAAGGACCTGAAAATTAGATCAGCATGAGAGCTTGTTCTCAGAAGGACCAATGGACCACGCCGGATCGTTAAGTAGAAGGCTCAAGGGACCAATGGACCACGCCTAAGTCATATTTGGTTTGTTAGTATCTATTAGATGAAATTGCCATTTATAACCATTGAGAAAATTTTGGTTTTATCCTTTAAACTTTGTTGGGCTGTGGGTTTTGCCAGTTAGCGAGAGAGAGATATCTGAAAGAAAAAGGGAAAGAAGAGAGACAGAAGAGACAAAGGGAAAGAAGAGAGAAAAAAAAAAGTTAGAGGTAAAGTTGTGTTTTGAAGACTAAATTGGTAGGTTTTAGAATGTTTTGGACCTAATTGGTATTATCACAAATCTCAAGGTAGGTTTGTGAAATTTACCCTAAATTTTTTTAATAGAAGTTGGGTTGGATTGGGTTTGGATGGGCTTTTGAGGCCTTGTTTGGATTTTGCAAAACTGAGTTAACAAAAATGAGTTTTGTTAAATCATAACCCATAATCTGCGGGGGCCCACGTAAGGAAACATTGTTTGGATGCATTTTTGTTTGTTCACTGAGCTAACAAAACTGAGTTTTTTGAGTTTTGGGTTACCAATTTTGGAAACTCCCCAAGCTTGTTTTCAAGTTATGGATTTCTTAACTCAATGACAATTTTTGTAATTTTTCTTTCCAAATGGGTCCCACCGCAGTGTGTAGTTACATCATTGCAGACCCACAGATGCTCCAACAGGTATTTTGTAATAACTTTCCCAACTCTTGCTTGCTCACTCCCAAGTGCAAAAAATCGTAGCAATATAATTCTCAGAGTACCGAGGTCGAACCACAAGGAGCGGAGTAAATTCAAAGACAATATAATTAAACAACAATTTGGGTGAAGAAGAAAAATATTTTTGCTTGGTGATTGTTAAAAAGAATAATAATAAAAACTGATTTAAATCAATAATGTAAATATCAAGACATTGGGGTGTTTCCCTATATCGATATGAGATTCTTTGTGATCTAAGAAAATATATATTTCATAATTAATTGTTTTTATACAATTAAAAACTTTTGATTCGGTTGAATTGAGACAATTCAAGAACGCTTGATAACCTCGATTAATAATGCGGTTAAAAAAGTTTTCAAAAAAACTCATTCACTTTAAAACTTGATTTCTATTTGAAACTATTAAAAATTCATCTAAACAATAAGAAAAACATTATTGAACTTATTGAAAGTATGGAAGAACTAATACATCAAAAGAAATCTAATTGAACAATCAAATATGTCGTTAATAAAATCCTAGAAAGAATCACATTAAATATTCATATCATATAGAAGAAACATAACACCTAGCCCTAGCAAAGAGTTTAGGTACCATTAAAGAAAGGAAAATACAAGGTTTTCTCTGCCCAAAATTCGTTCTCACAGCCTCTCTTCCAAACCCTAATGTCCAAGTGTCCAAAGAAAGTAAAACTTTTTCTATTTTAATTTCTGTCCAGTTTATAGCAGTAACTTGTGAGTTAATTTTGGCCTTCAAAAATTGAGAATTTCAAAAAACTTAAAACTAGAAAGTTGTAGATATTTAAGCCGCTATTCCAACCCATTTAGCCTTGTGTCAATTGGATTTTTGAGGAGAGAGATACGCCCAAAATACTGATAGTGCTCAAATCAAATTTTTCCTTTTCAAATTCTGCCACTTTGATTTCGTTCCTTATGTGAAGCTTCCAATCATGGAAGACGATCCAAGCACTCCAACTGCACCTCCTTAGACATTTAAGCATAGTCCTTTAGCTTCACTTTAATTCTAGTTTGACCTCCATTCTCTCACAAATTCCTGTAAACTCATCTTTCTCACATGATATCCTGAAAGTTGAAAATTACACACAATGAATGACATCTTATTCAAGAAATTATGTAAAGATAAATAATAACGACTAATGCAAATCATGGCCTAATTATACAAATTAAGCATAGTAATAAGGAGACAACGCCCACATAAATATATAACAAGTATACATTTTAAGGCGTTAATTGTATAAGAAAAGATTTGACCTTTGATCTGATGCAGTTTAAGAAAGATTGGATTTGTTTGGATACAACAAACTTGAGGAGGAAAAGGTTAGAAAAGAAATGTTAAATTTTCATATTCATCCCTTCTTTTTTATTTTTTCATTATTGCTTGCTCAATCTCCCTTATTGATTGGTTCTTTTACTCTTCTATCTTGCTTCAGAAAACAAAATACCAAAAATTTTGGGTTTTATGTGGATTCTTTTATCATGGGTCATGGAAGCTGCAACTATCATGGCCATTACTCTAGAACATGGAGAGATAAGTCCATATGACTTCAGTTTTTTTTTTTTTTTTTTTATCTATCTTTTATAGTAAGGTTAGCAATATGACCATCAAACCAAGTGACCTAAAAAAATGAAATAAATATGACTCTAGGCTTACTTTTTCTTGAAGATTTTCAGTTTTTTTTTTTTAAGTATAACTAATGGTAAATCTTGCAGTGCTAAATTTATTTTTGCATTAGTCATTACGTAGATGAAGTTGAAATGACATTTTGAAATTTCCTAATTAGTCAAATTCAATTCTTCAATCAAATTATTTGGGAAAAATTTTGAATATACCTTATCTGTGAGGAATAAAAGTTTAGATTATCATTACTTTTTTGGCATCTTGATCTTTTTAATAATGAGAACAATGCTGCCAATGCAGCAGCTGTTCTTATGGCATGGTTGGCCCCAAAAGCCAAGTTCTTCTTTGGCGATGTAATGATATTTTTTTATTTATAATGTTGATGGTTATATAGTTTGCTTTTGGTGATGAAAGTTCTATATTTAAGTCAATTCCAAAATTTTGGGCATGGTTAGTTTTACTTTATGATTTTTAGTACTTGGATTGAATGCCAAATAATATGTTGTTTTGAACATCACATAGGTAATAAAGGAAAAGTAAATATTGAGGCTTCGTTACATACTTGTAGCATTTGCATGCATATTTTGCAGATGGATTTTTGAGTCTTAGATCCAAATTTGATATCGGTAAAATCTTAGAATCATATTATATGGTTTGAATATATATATATATATATATATATATATATATATATACATGTATGGGTGTGTGTGTGTGTGTGTGTGTGTGTGTGTGTGTGTGTGTGTGTGTGTGTGTGTCTTAGATCCAAATTTGCGTGCATATTTTTGGAGATGGATGTTAGTGTCTTAGATTCTAACTTGATATCGCTAAGATCTTAAAAGTATATCATTTAGTATGAACATTTATGTACGTATTTATGTATATGTTTGTGTGAGTCTTAGTGCTAGACCCAAAGAAAGTGTATGTAGGAATTTCCATCTTGGGTGGAGGATCAATTGAAGTTTTTGATTTGGATGATGAGCAATCAAAGAGGAAAGTGAATGATTCAAATAGAAGCAGTGAAACCCCAGTTGAGAATCCAAAGGGAAATTACCTCAACAAGTTGCAATATACTACACACGAGGATTAAGATATGAGAAAGTTTCAAGTTATCTACTCAGCAAAGGATTATTTTTTTTCTAATTATTATTTTTTTTTTTGTGTTATTTTACAAGGTGAACATGTATCATCAGCTTATGTTCATAATGTAATACCAACTTTCTAATTATTTTTTCATGAGTAAGCTACAAACCCAAATGTTCCAACTTTGTATTAGCTTGAACCACATAACATGTCTAAGTGTTTCAACTAGTAACTTTATGGATGCTATTGTACCCAAAAAAAAAAAAAAAAAAAAAAAAAAAAAAAAAAAAAAAAAAGCCCTTAATGGTCACTAAAACATTTCTATAAGCTTGACCTCACATGTTTCATAGCAAAAACTACTCAGATAAATTATTAACCCATGCATCGCACGGTTTGGTAACTAGTAATTTAATAAATATATAACTTATAATACATTTACAAATAACCATAACTAAATGTGTATTAAAGTTTTACCAAGTTTATAAATAATATATAAAATTTTTATTTGAAAATATAAAATACCTACTATAAAATAAATATAAGTTTATTTGAAATAAATGAAAAAAATTATTTACAGTATAATTTATGAGATTCTCAATCTTAGTTTTTTCATCCACTATTTGTATAATACAAATGATCATATACTATATATAATAGCAGAAGCTGAGAGAAAGTTAGTTCCTACATTTAAGGAGGTGATGACAAATAGGAAAAAAGGCACCCTAAATGCTGCCACGTGCACTGCTTTAAAGTAGCACACTCGCACGTCACAACGTTTCCAAATCTCTAATGGTGGCAGATTTTTCAAGTTCTGTGTGCTTGCAATACCGGCAGTCTAAGTCTGGCGAGCGACCCAAATTGCAGTAAACAAAAATCATAGTTATCGCAAGATTTAGGTTTTTACTCATAAAAATTTATGAAAAATCAAAAAACAAAGAAAGCAAAAAAAGAAAACTCACTCTGTAACAGTGTATCGCCGGTTGAGGGAAGCAAGAATTTTGGTGGTAAAAGTCCGACGGTGGTACTGGCCTGAGATGTCTCTGAATCTGCCTCTCTCTATTTCTTTCTCCAGGTCTCATCGCCTCTCTATTTCTCTATCTCCGTGCACCAATCTCTCTTCTTTTTCTTTCTCTTATTTTAAGCGATTAGTTTCATTTTATACCCTCCCAAACTCCTCCGAATACGTACCGTTCGCCATACACATACAAAGATCGATTCAAATCTTATTTTCAAAAAAACTTTAAAATTTGAGGAATTCAATAATATAGAGAGCAAGAAACAAATACGTGAATCTTGAATTGGAAAAAGATTGAATTAAAGAACAAACCTGTAGCCTGGATTGAAGGGATTGAATATTCTTGAAGGAAAATATTAGGGTTCGTGAGAAGAGACAGAGAGAGAGAGTTTGGGGATATTGGAAGGGACGGTATGGCTCTTCTTCATCTTGATTGGTCTCTAATGTTTTGGGTTTCAGTTTCTGATATCTCGACGTCTCTCTCCTTCTCCGTTCTCAGTATCGTAAGTTCTTTTCTAAGAGCACTGTAAGCCCTTTTTTTTTTAAGAGAAGGACTGTAAGCCCTTCCAGGAATTAAAAGACCTCACCGACGGAGACTGCTTAACATTTCCTCTCTCCAGGGAAAAAACCTACCGATCCTGTGATACTACTATTTCCTCAATCCACCGTCCAGAATAAGGGTTTGTTCCAAAAACTCATCTTTTCAGCCTCCGCTTAACAATATCTTCCCCAAAAAAAAAAACCAGCGACACTGCGATATAGAGAAAGGGAAGGAGAAAAAAAAAAAATTACGGCCCAGTGGAGAAAGGAGAGAGAGATCGAGAGAAAAGAGAGACAGAGAAATAGAGAGGCTGAGAGAGAGAGGCGATGAAATCGAGAGAAAGGCTATGAAACCCTCACCGTGTCCACCGTGTCGGACCACTCGACAATGAAACCCTCACCGCCGCCGCCTTATTTGGAAGTCCACCACATGGCGCATAGATCTGGGTATGGGTATCAAATATGAATTAGTTTTGAGAAATTTGGTTGGATTGATTTTTATTTAGGTATTTGTGTAACATTAGGTTTTGATTTGATTTTTTGAAATTTAGGGTTATATATGATATAGGTTTGGAGAGGGCAAAAACAGAGAAATAAGAGAGAAGGAGAGGGTTCTCCGTTCCCATTTATTTTTTCAATTTCTTGGGTTTTGTTTTGTCGATTATTGTTTTTTTGGTTAGAATTTTGTTCCTATTTGGCAATTTTTTTTTCTTCGTTTGCCACTGAAATTAATTTCTGAATTGTTTTTTCCTTTTTCTTCTGTTTCTCCCTCCAGTTGCAAAATACCGTTTCCCTGTGCCAGATAAAGATATTGGGACTTCTGCAATAAAAGAATTAAAAGGTACAGTTAGATTTTAATTTCTTTGGTTCTTGCTAGAATTAAGATCCTTAATGAATGCAAAGATTGAGTGTTCTCTTTACATTTGAACTCACATGACTCAATTTGGATTGTGACTTATCATGTATAAATAAGAAAAAATAAATTTTGAATTGTTACGTAATTAATATTTGCATTCATTGTTACTATTTTTCTTTTACTATTTGTTTGTTTGATGTTTTTGAGTTACTTTCAAATTCCTGAGTTAATATTTGAGTTACTTTCAAACGATTTAGACACGTTTACCTTTAAAAAGCGATACATTACATAGTTTGGTAATGCTACAACACCGTTAAAAGCCCTCATTATAAATAAAAAAAATTAACCAGTTTAAAAGCCACTCATTAAAAAAATAATAATAAATAACCAGTTAAACCTAGACGTACACCAAGATAGAAACAGAGAGAGGCAGTCCCTAGAAAAAGAAGCAGAGAAAGAGAGGCGACGAAATCAAAAAGTTTCAAGAAAAGATTTTGCAGACCCAAAACCTTGGCAGAATGATAAACAGAGAAGGCACGAAGTGGGGACTGGGAGAGAGGCGATGAATATACGGAGAAAGAAACAGAAAAAGAGAGAGGCGATCCTGGGATACGGAGAAAGAAGAGAACGCCTCTTTGTTTCTCTCACTAAGATCAAAATAAAAGTCCCCTCTGCTCACAAACAACGCGTCCGATGGGTTCTATTCTTTCTCTGATTTTTTTAAGGTAAATTAGATCTATTATATGCTTTCAATTTTTTCAATTTTTTCTATTAATATGTGACTTTTTTTTTTAATTTTTTCGGTAATAGATTTTTTTCAATTCGTCTATTTTGGAATTAAATCATTCAATTTCTTTTTCTCCAGAGATGAAGTGGAATCTTTTTCTGTTATATGCTTTCAATTTTTTCAATTTGGTTCTAGATTTGGATTCAAAAATTAGGGCTAAGGAAATCAGGTTTTAATATGTGACTATTCTTTTTTTTAATTTTTTTGGTAATAGATTTTTTTCAATTCGTCTATTTTGGATTTAAATCATTCAATTTCTTTTTCTCCAGAGATGAAGTGGAATCTTTCCACAATGTACTGATTTCTTTTCCCAAAAATCAGGAAAAAAAACGCACAGTGCAAATACCGCAATCAATATTAATTTTCACTGAAACCTTATTAAAGACCACTATCAGGTTCCAATAAATTTTACTTCTACAATGATTGCAATGTGTATATATATTGTTATTGAAATTATTTTAATATAGGCTTAGGTTTGGGTATGATCTATTAAGGTTTCTGATATTCTCATAATCTGTTTTCTTTTTCTTTTCTTTTTTTGTGTGTTGAAAATGTTGTTAGGTTGATCATCGTATAAACATTTACATTTAATGCCTGCTGATTTTTTTTTATTGGTTCTAAGTTTGCATATAATTGTTATAATTATTTTAATACTTGATGCGTAGAATTGGAATATGGGTGAATTAGAAACTGAAATCAAAGATTGATGGGGTTGGATTTGTAGTGGGTTTTGATCATTCAAATTTACTTTGTGCATTGGCATGTTATATTGCTATCTGTGTTGTGATGTTCATACATGTATGTTTGTTGCTTTGATGGACTTAAAACCACAAAGTGTGTATCATTAAATCTACTTTTAGTTGGTAGATCTTAGATCATGTTCAATTTGAATGGTTCCCTTTGCTCAAAAGTCCATACCTTACATAAGATTCATTGGAAAAGTCCATACCTTACATAAGATTCATTGGAACACCACTGTGGATTTTTTTTTTTAATTTAAGCTGTATTTTTATTTGCAGGTATAGAGAGTTGAATGAAAGAAAATTCCCAACAAATCGCTTTGTAATTTATGCCCACCACAACATTTAGTTTAGTCCCTTGCAAACAACGATTTCTTGCATCTATTATTTTATTTTTTGTATGTTTGCTAGAATTTTATTTTATTTTATTTTAAGGACATTGTAATATATAATTAGATTTCATAAGAATAGTTTCATATTTTTTAGCATACTCGAACAGCTGCCTCCCTCAATTACACAAACCCGTCATTTTTTAGTTTTCACCTCCTCCTATTCTACCTCTTCCTATTCTGCAAATCCATTGATTTTCACCCATTAATAAATTCATCAAGTTTTATTTGCTTTTGCTATTTCTATCCGTCCTCTTCCTTTTCTTTGTAAACAGAATAATTACAAATTTATTTCCTCTTCGTGTCTCTCCCTTCTCAAAATTCAATCAAAACCAACATCTTCCAACCCAAGCCCAAAGTCTCTAGCATCACTGCATGTTTGATTATTTTTACCATTATTTTTGTTCTATATCTTTTTAGCCACTTTATTGTAATAGGAAGATCATCTGTAATGTGCAATGTAAGTGGACTCATATTCTTAGGGAGAGGAACAATATGGCCTTCTTTAGTAAAAAGCTTGCACTTAGAGAGACACATTATGCAGCAATATGTATTAGTTTCATTTGCAAATTGCTCTTTTCATAATGTTGCTGCTCTCCATATACAGCCTTATATGTATATGTTTACTTTGCTTGATGAAAGTCATTAACCTTAGGCTGTTTTCTTATATTTGTTACAGCTGTAGTAATTAACTGGAATTTTATTTCTTTCTACAGATTTTAGCCCAAAACAAACTATTTGCTTCTCTTCAGAGTTAAGTGCTTTGCTTGATGTAAGTCATTAAGTTTCAGCTCTCTCTCTCTCTCTCTCTCTCTCTCTCTCTCTCTCTCTCTCTCTCTCACTTTTTTTTTTTAGATTTGATTTCATTTTAATTTTGATTTAGATCTGGTTGGGTTGGAAGTCGGAACTTGAGCTGGGTTGCTTCATCAAATTGGTTTTTGTTCCTTTCTTCAAATCAATTAATCTCTTTTTTGGACATAAATATCTACTTAATTAAGTTTGGACCTCTTAAGTTGTACCGTAAAATGTGAATTTGTAGGTCATGGAAATCTTAACCAATTTTGATTCATTATGATGTCAAAATATCTGAATGGAAACTCCATCCATGGTTGGATCCTTCTTCTCTTTTTCTTTTTTCTTTTTCATTCTCTCTATTCTATGATTTTGTCTTCTTCTTTTTTTCCACATAGACACAGTAATCTTAGTTTGTGTCTTATATTTATTAATGATTATGGTTTTGAGCAACTGTCTGAATATTGAAATGGAATAATATATATATATATATATATATCTATTAGTTGGTCTTTAGGTGAGTGGTTTAGTTTTAAATATGTTACATGCTGATGTGATTAAGAAAAGCTGTCAATCTGTTTGGATAGCCAAGACTGATTTGATTAAATAATCTGCTTTCGTTGGGCATGTAGAAAAATCCGTGAGGGAGAAGCCTAACTAATAGATCGAGCTCTTCCATGTCATGTGCCATCATAGCACAAACCCATGTATCTATATGGATTGGGTCACAATCAAAACTCCAATGGAGGCGAAGCTTCTATAGTGGATTCACATTACAAAGATCCTAGGAGTAAGTATATATTTTATTCAAAATCCATCATGTTTGATAAAATTCTTGAAAGAAAATTGATTAATTATATTTCTAACTTGATGACTTTATAATTTATTTTTGTTTGTTATGTATTTTGTTTGGGATTAGAAACAATTAAATGTGGGTAAAGTTGGTTGAAAGCTCTTGCAAATACATAGCTTGCATTCATTGGATTTCTTTATTGTTGCTCATACCAATGTTGGCTGTATGATGTATCAATTTCTAATTGACATGTGGAAACAAATTAAGTGGTTTTTTTTTTTTTCCCAGGTGAATAATTTGTTTTTAACTATTGAGGGTTAAAGATAATTTGGCAGAAATTTTATAAAAGAATCATCAAAATATACACATACTATTTATGTCCTGCTAAAATGACAAAAACTCACTGCCCAAAAAAAAAAAAAAAAAAAACTCAGAATGGTGTCTCCATTACATGGGCAGCAACAAATTATATGGTTTCTCCATTATTTAACTAAAATGTAGTTACCATTACCTTTAGAACAATATTTCTAACGTAAAGACCATCAAATTCTGCCTGAGTAGTTCTAGGAGGACTGCTGCTTATTCATCTGAAAATTGTGGGGCAATACTATCTGCAATAAGTAAGCACACCATCACATAGCTATTAAAAAAACTATGTACATGTTATGTAATATCTTCTAGATTTCATCCTTGAGAACTTTTGTTCATATTCATTGTTCATAAATGAATAAATCGTTTAGATTTATCATGGTATGGGGGAGGGAAAAATCGAATCCAAACATCACATATTAAGTCTAAAACTATCTGCTTTTGAGACAATGGGCCAAGTCATAACAATTTTCACAAACAAGACAGGCATCCTTATAAAAAATGAAAAGAAAGTAATAGAGTTTCAGCTTGGAAAGGACACAGTAAAGGATGATACTTCTTTGGATATGGTAGGTGACCTCCTTAAACTACTACAACAAGCTTTCATACGTTATGTGGGCAGCAACAAATTATATGGTTTCCCCATTATTTGAAGGTGAGCCCATAATCTGTATTAACTTATAATCTCTTCGTATGAGAATGTGTTTGCTTCTTGGTATTAAAAGTTTGTTAAATATGTTTTACAGGTACACCTTTGCTAAAAATTTATTAAATATGTTGAATCTTTTCTAGCTCAACCAACATTGAAACATCTTACTTTTTTTCATTTCATTGTACCATTGATCTACTTGATTTTCTTATTTTTGCCTTAGTTTATGAAGACCTTTAACATGTAGACCAATTGAACCAAATTATTAGAAAATAGGATGTGCTTAGGTGAAGACATTTGATTGGTTAGCATCCAAATGTTTGATCATTCTGCTATGGACACATCAGGCCTAGACTATAGGATTTGAGTTGGCAGATAATACTTAGGCTCTATAAACCATATCTTTTGTTTATTTTTCCATAAGGATTATGTCAAATAAGAACAAATTACTATATTTGCTAGATGTTTAATGAAAGGCCTCCAATTTTATTTTTAATTCTCATTTAATCTGTCTTCCATTGTTTCTATACAGATGAAATTCTCCTGCAGTAGAGCTTAATGCTCTATAAAACATTGAAAGAGAATCACAAGCAGCATATCCAATTAGTGCTTCCTAAGTCCAACATGTTCTTTTGATTTTTTTTAGCTCTTAGTGCTGTCCTTATTTAACTTCAAGTGAATTGGTGCTTCCTTTTTGTTTTATTGAAGTCATTTGCAATTTTTGGAGTTGGGGATAAATGTTATAATGAGTCATTGCCATTTTCATGAAACTTATGCCATTTTGGGTATTTGGGCTAGGTTGGTTTTGGTTATCTATCTATTATTGATGAGGCCGGGAGCAACAGCTATACAATATGACACTTAAATTTGTTTGGTTAAATAACTCACTTTTCCCCCTCTTACGAATTACCTACAATGAGTTGGGGAAAGGGTATTTCTAAATTTAAGCTAAGTATATGGATGGAGTATCTAATGTAGAAAACATTTGTATACAAATCCTTGGATTAATTTACAAAAAAGTTACTTTGTAATTTCTATATCTTAAATTATGCTTGGTTTATGGCTTTGAGATGAAGCTGAAGTTCTTTGATATGACATTTGATTTTAGTTCTAATGGCACAGTACCCATTGAATGCATACTTTTGAAATTTGCAGAATGTACACATTTAGAAGGTGTCTATCTTTGTGATAAATATTGCCTATAGTGGTTTATTTAGGAGTTTTCTTTGAGCAATTTTTCAAAATTTATGAAGGTTCATAATAACGTTTGATTGTGGTCCTCCACTAAATATGCATGTAGTTCTAGGGTGCAATTTCTTCACTTTATATGTTGTTTAAATAGATAATAATTTTTGAAAGTTATCCCATGTTTTTTTTTTTACCTGTTAAATAATAATTTCATTTCAATAGAAACAAAAAATTAGATATTGATTTGGCATAAATATTGATGTTTATATTTGGTTATAATAAACAAGAATTTTTTTTTTCTAGAATAGATGGTTGTTAAAGGAGGCTTACAGGCAAATAACTCATTGTAAATATGCACCAAGTTCAGATTTTTATGTCAAACTTCTTGCACTGCAAAAGCTTGACATGATGCTCAAATGTAAGTTAAGTTTTATTTTCTTAAAAAGAAATTCATTTTTTAAATAAACGTTATTTTTCCTTAGGTGTGGAAGCTCATAAAATGAAAATATTCTTTGACAGGAAATATTAAATGTTTTTGAAGATATTGCATTAGGAGCATTATGGAGAATTCCCTTTGCTTGAACTCATTTCATGTGTTCCTCCAAGTAGCCCCTTTGAGAAGGGAATGACACACATGACGTGATTCGAAGATACTAATGTTTTAACATTTTTTGGGAATATTGGATACTATATGTCTAAATATACTACTTTATTTAAGTTTGAATGTATGCAGTAGAAATGGGAGAACTAAGTTTATGTTGAATGCAAAGTATTTTAATTCGTAAAATGATCCCGCGCATTGCGCGGATTGCGCGGGTTAAACGCTAGTAATAATATAAGAAAAATGAATCAATGATGGTAATTTTTTTTAATTATTAATATTAACTCTATGGTTGTCTCACTTAATAACTCATTTAGCACAAAAAATTAAGAAAATTAGATTGGATTCCTCAATTTTTGTAGTATAGTAAATAGTTACTCCAAAATTAAGAAAATTAGATTTGACACATGACACAAAATTAGACTTCTAATTTAGATTTTAGTTGGATTTTCCCTCAATATGATATGATATTTTGATTTATTTTTAGGAGTTCATAACTGTTGAGGCTCAACTTTCGAAAGCCCAGCAAGGAGAAGCAGCCCAGCAACACCAACAGAAAAGAATTAAAAAGTGGGTAGAAAGCCCATTAAGCCCAAGCGGCAGGAATAATGAATTATAGGTCCATAAAGCAAATAAATGGGTCTTGAATGAGTAAATGAGCCTGAAAAGGCCTGGAAAGAGAGAAGCAGCAAACCATGGGCCACGGATGTAGAAAAGTGAGAATGGGCCGCGTCAATTGTGGCAGGCCCAAAGTAAAGCAAATACAGAGCCATAGAAAAACCTATAAGCTCTAAGGATGAAGTATGGAGTAGTTGGACCGGGGAAGCCCAACGAATTAGTAAAGGCCCATGGAAAGCATGAAATTAGAAAGGGCCAAGGATGCCTAAAGGAAAATAAATGGGACACGGGAGCCCGCAGGCAGACATGGCAAGAGGGTCCAGTGAGGCTTATTAAGCCCTTAGAAAGAAAGGCAAACAGCAAGCCCAAAGAGGCCCAATGATATTAAGTTAAATTATCATAACATGAATATTAAAACAGTGCGGCAGGAAGCAATAACAAGGCCACGAAGATCAAAACACGAGAGGATGCGAGCGAGCTAAGACCCACAGTCGAGCAAAAACCCAAACCCCAAACGGCATGTCAGTAAAGAAGTAACCTACGCCACAAGAAGTTAGAGGTGAACTGCAGGATGAACGGACAGACACCCAGACCACGGCAAATGCATGAACGACGGGCAGATTTTAGATCGACATAAAAAACAGAGCATGCGCAAAGCCCAGGTCTCGCCAGCCTGTACCCAGCCAATACGGGAAGAGGTGGGCCATGGGTTAGAGGTAAGGGGGGACGTGGTCTGGCGGAGGGGAGAGGGAAAGAACCTATTTCGAGGGTCCTGCTCAAGCTACTTTCGGGCGAGTGTCCTGCTGGGATGACATGCAATCCGAAAATAGCAAAGCTGAGTTGGAACCATTTGGTGCATGCCATGAGGGAAGAGAGAGAGAACACCTTACCGTGGCAAGTAAGAATGCCACGGCAAACAAGTAGACAAACTTTTTTGTCCCGTTTGGTGATGTGGTCTGGCGCGGCCAGCGCAGGTAAGTGGCGTTGGTCGGGCACCTGACCAATCAGTAATGACCGGCAAGGACACACATCAGACAAAAGGTGATTAGAGGGTAAAAAGGTAAAATCCAAGCCACGGTAGGCACTATATAAGGGCACTCACTGTGCGCAAGAAAGGAAAAGAAAAGAAAGAAGGGGGAAAAAGGAGAAAGAAAGAAAAGAAAAAAAAAAAACAAATTAAGAGAAAGAGAAAAAAAAAAAAAACTAAGGAACAGGCTAAATCTAGCTAAAAGGAAAAAAGAAAGGAAAAAGATTGAGAAAAGAAACAAAGATAAAACAGAGGGAAGAAAAATAGTGGGCATGCACCAAAATGGGTTGTTTTCCTCTCTCCCTCTTAAACTCACGCTCTCTATTATTGCCGACCTGAGTACAAGTCATTTAGGACCGTCCCTTCAAAGCCATTAATCTCTCCTTTGAGAAATTATTTGCGTTGAAGGAATGTTGTCTCCTTCCTGACTTGCATCTTTTTAAACGTATTACGGCAGACTAACTGTTTTATAAGTTTTCTTTCATTTCCTTTTTTCTTTTCTTCCGTATTCACTTTCATGTTAATACTCAATGTGTATTGCTATTTCATCAGAATATATATATTCTTTGCAATATCTCAATGTTTAAGTTCGGTGAATCAACCTCTTTGATATTACGTCACATTCGCCTGCTGTAATCATCTCAAGAAGGCCTGCCTGCCACGGGCACATAGTGTAAACTGCGACCGGACCGAGCATGGCTTGCGCACAAGCCGGACCAAAGTGAGTTATAATTGGACCGGTCCCAACTCTCCAATCCAGAATACTTTGGGCTTAGCACAGCAGAAGGGAGCAATCTAGCCCGACGTTGAACAAAAAGCCCATAATACCTGTTACAATAACTTAGTTTAAATTTATTAGTTTGATTTATTTTAGTATTTTTAGACTTAAGCTTTAATGACTGTTAGAATATTAAGGTTAAGGGCATAGATTGTAAATATTTATTTAATAATGAACTTATAATAGTTAATTATAAACCCAATTTTTTATAGACAAGATAAAATTGCCTCAATCCAATGATTTGTGAGTTGGATGAACAAAATTTAAGTACAATTTCTTAGGTGCTGTACCTTATGTGGCGATAGGAGCTCCGAGCAAGCGTGACTATGGGCCATGCCCGAGGATGAACAGAAGCCCGAGGATAGTCAATGGGATTGCTGAGCCAAGATTAATGGGCCAAGGACAAAGGAAAAGAATAATAAGTCAGCTCTGATTTTCGAGGAGCTGGGCCACCTCAGGAGGGGTTTAAGGAGGTAACTGTTATGGAAGGATAAGCTTTCGGGAAAATAGCAAAAAATTCAATCAACCATGAAAGATGAAATATCCGAGAAGAAGGTTGCCACCATCACATTAAATGCACTGCACCTAATAAACTGGCCGCATTTATGGAAAAATGACACTTGAACAGTGGCAACTCAACTCACAGCTACCAACAAAGCTTCCAGGAGGTCCTGATGGAACAAGTATCCAAGGGATTTTCTATTAAATCAACAGATGGAAGGCTATGATGAAGGGTTGAAGAACTATATAAGGAAGTGATCACCATGAAAAAGGAGGCATGTAATCTAAAAAGGAAAAACAAAAGGAGAAGATAGTGTATTCATATAAACTTGAGTTGAATATAAGAACATCTCTTCCTTGGGCTTGACCGAGGAGCGTTATTTCCATTAATATGTGTCTTTAATCTTCCTGTCTTGAGTCCTATCAGCTGTGGTCACTTTTCTTGTAGAGCTGTTCCTTGGCTCAATCCATTCTATTACAAATACATTGTTTTAGGCTTAGTGGGTCATTGTCCATTGTTCTTGGTGGACTTGAGTTCATTTTATGTCCTTACACCTTAGATTTCCCATTTAAATTGAACGATGTGGTTACTTTGACCAATTAGTCACATAAGTAATTTAATTATTCTTTGAGGAAGATAATATATTTTGTATTGCATTGGTCAATACAACCACATGTATGATTGGATTTAATTGGAAATGTATGATTAGATTTAATTGGGAAAACTAAGGTACGCCACTTAAAAAATCATACCTAACTTTTGACCAAATTAGATTGATTTTTTCATTATGTTGATTGGGTTGTTAATTCCTTAGGTTAGTAAAAAATATACCACAAACCCAACATCATCCACATTGCATTGAACATTAAATAGTAAATTTTAGGACATTGTGAGAGGTTCGGGGCAAATCAAGTTGATTCAAAAGAAGGAACTTTGAATTTGTTACTGCTAGACAATTAATAATAATTAATAACCATCTTCATCATCACCTTCACAATTATGTCACTTCATGACTTCAACCACGTTAGATCAGTTGTTGAACATGGAGAAATTTGTCCCCCAAGGCTCTCACTCGTATTATAACAAGCAGACAAGTTTGTATGTTGCTCCATTCCATAATAATAATGCCCATTAAAGCTGGGGCTTCTCAAGTTCTGGCTAAGATTACTGCACTCAGTGCCATCACTACTACGAACCTCATGAACTGGATATGATAAGCGCTTCTTTGCTGAACAAACTCGCTCTCTCTCGGGTGTTGAGGGCCTATGTCTTGGTGTACTTTGTGATGATCGAACTCGAGCCTTTGCAGACTCAGTGGCAGCCATGTAGTTTGGCATTGCAGGACGCATGCCACCATTGCTGTAGCAGTAAATGGAGCCTAGGTTTGGTGTATGAGATGCTGAGTAACATTTCTCTTCTTTTAGGCATCGAGGGCTTGCTGAACGCACTTGCGGGGGTTTGTGTTTACAGGGTGAGGGTGTGAAAGAAAAGTTGTGGTGTGCTTTATGGAGTGGAGAAGCTACAGAACGTGGAGTAGATTGTTTTTGGCGATGATTTAGCTCTTGTGGTCTTTGAAGTATTGGACCAGAATAAGAGTGTGGCATAGAAGTGTCAATTTCTACTGTCTTTATAGGGTCTCTTTTATCAGTCGAAACTCTGTCGTTGTTCTGTTGCTTTGTGGCCATCCACCTTTCTAGCCATTTTGTTCTTTCTTCAAGCTCTTTTTCATCTCCTGCAGATATGTTCCGGCTCCTTCGAGATCCCCATATCTTGATATACAATTGAAGACATGGAAGAGATTAAGTTCCAACTTCCACACAAACACAAAAATAAAGAAACAGCAAAATTATTAGGTGTTATACATATGTTCCCAATTAAATAAAATCATGCGGTTGACCAATGCAACATAAAATGTGTTATTTTCCTTCAAGTACAATTAAATTCAACTTAGTGATGTTAAGTATGTCACCAGCCACACAAAAATAATTAAGACATTTATTTATTATTTTGTTGAAATGACACAAATCATATATATTGTCATGTAAATTTGTAAGTTTTTTGTAATAAAATTGGTACTTATTTTAACAACCGTGTGGCTCATTGGCCACTTTAATCATATGAATTGGAAATCTAAGGTATGAAAACTGTACCTAAGTTTTGTCCAAAAACAAATTGTGAGGAAGAACATACCTTGTGAGAGAAAGCATAAGCAAGAGCCTTTTCACGTTTCAAAGCAGCTTTTTTTCTACTCAACAACATGGCTTCAATCTCCTCACTTGTATGCGGGCCGTCATCCCAATCATCCACATCACAACATGTATCTTTAGACTGTGATACAATAGCAAGTTATAGCACCCATTTAAGAAAAATATGGTGTACTTAGAAGGATTTGAGAAGAAAGCTTAATTACCATGGACTTCCTGTCCCGGATGTCATGAAGATATTTAGACTCCCATAAGCTGTTGGTTTCGGCAAACATGGACCTTCTTCCCCCTTCATGTGAAAGCCTTGCACGTTGATCAGCACGCACCCGATCTTGTGCTCGAACCAAAGCTTGCATGCATTGTAGTGTTAACTTGGCTTGCTTTCGGACATTGTGCCCTCTTACTAGAGCTTGAAGTTTTACTAGCCCCTTTAGTGCCCGAAGAGCTCTCCTTGCCTATAAGAAATCAATATGTACTCTTTAAGTATTTATGTTTCTTGCACTTCTTTTCTTATGCAATTGGTTTAGGGTCACAATATTTTTTTCAATTACTGATATGGTCTGTTATTGATGCATAATAGAAGTGTTGTCAATGACAAGTTCGGATGAAAGTGATGTTGCTGTCAAAACAAGCCTTATCAGCAGACGCAGTTGTGAAAAATATTGTGCCGCTAGCATTATACTTACTAAGTATCCTCTAAAAGCTGTTTGAATAACTATAGCAGCATAATGTTCTCTGACAAAACTGGAAGGCCTAGTTAGCTGAACAATCTCCACCGCTGCTTGGGCTGTTGCCACAGCAGCTTCAGCCACCGCTGCAGTGGCAGCAGCCACTGCAATTGCATGCCGATGCTCTGCAGCCAAAACTGGAACCACGGGTGCAATTGCAGTAGTATTTGTTCTTGCATTTGCTTCACATTGTTGAACATGACTACTTGGCTTTCTGAAAAGCCATCTTCTTTTCTCTCTTTTCTGCACAAATTGACCCAAAATTAAATACTTTAATTAACAAATTAGCTTTTCATATAATAAAATAGTGTTATCTGCATGGTAAAAATAGATAACATTGATAGTATATACTCCTATATATTTGTTACTTTTTCTTCCTCTTCTTGATCATGTTCATCTCTCCTTTTGCTACTCCTTTTCTCATTCTCTTTGGTTGGAGACCTGAATACCCTTTTCACTATTGTCAACCAAGAGCTACTGCTTTTCTTTGCCATATAAAGGTGTGAGGAAGTTTTGCTACATTACAGCTAAAAAGCAAGCATATGAGAGAGGTGTGAGTACTGTATTTGATATCTTTACTATTATAACTATAGAGGGAAATTTGTGAGACAGTGCGAGGGAAGAAACTAGTACGTTCATTTGTGTAGATTATAATTTGTAGAACCTCTAGAGAACAAACTCCAATATATTTGCAAAGCCTATGTGTTTCGTAGTGGCACAGGCAAAAACTAATGGACGTGTCAGAATTTAGAAATCATCAAGAAATTAAAAAAATAATGCGTATTAAGATAGAATTAGATATTGAGAGAGATTGCACAAGAATCCAAAGTCTTGTAAAATATCAGAGGTTTTGATGAGCATGCTTTTATTTTTGTTATAAATAACACTGACGAACTCTAATGGTTTCACGTGTTAGTATCTGCCTTTTGTAAGTTCTTTTGTTTGGCTAAGTTAAGACTTAAAAACGACAAATGTCACAAATCAATAAGAAAAACAACTTAGCTATCACTTATAAGGTCGCCCCAAGAACTAATGAGTTCGCTGAATTAAGAGTCAGAAGGGGACCCCTTTTTTGGTAAAAGTGACTGACTTGGCTTCATTTCCCAGTCGGTGGACTGGTCAAACTGTTTTGATTCTTTGGTCTGCTTCCCTATGCTGATACTTACACAAAGTAAGAGCAAATTACACCTACGCCTCAAACAAAACACAAAATACAAACTCATATAATAGTGCTACTATACATATTCAGCCAAAAAAAAAAAATTACTACTAGACATAAACAATGACAGTATTTATAGTTTACCAGAAAATAACAACTATAAGTTTGGTAGCTCCAATGCTCTCCAAGGCTCCAACAATGGACAAGACAAGTCCTGCACTATTTCAGTGAAATGCTGCGTTTATCAAGTCATTTTTCCTCTGCATTTCACATGGGAAATGAAAGAATAGGAAGAGCCAATCAACAGAAAACAATAGTGAAAAGCTGCCTCCTCCATTTATCCATTCAAAAACAATAAACACCCACTTCTGTCTACATCTTCTGCAACATATTTAAAATTCCTAGTTCACGAATCACAATCCTAAAAGCTTCCCATATTGTTAAAAATTCACTTTCAATTATATGCATGAATCAGGATTAATCAAAGAAAAATTTTAAATTGGCCAAAAAAGAAAGCCACAAAATAATGAAGCTAACCTGAATTTATTGTATTAATATGCCCACTGAAACTTAAGCTATTCCCAGTTGTTTTGTAAACTTGTAACAGGGACTGAAAAATAAGCCCAACCCATTTTAAGTTCCCTTCAGTCTTTTCGTACTCCTGGCCTTACCATCAGCAATAATAATTGCAAGTCCAAAGGCAAAACATAAAGTCTTTTTTACTTTACCAATTCTGATTTTTCAAATTGAATCACTGGACTCCACAAACTCACTTTGCATTTGCATGTGAAGACTAGTACGGTGAAGCACCTTAAAACGTATCGCCCACTTCTGTCTTCGCCTACATTAGCCCAGACCTTCTGCTTTTCTTCTTCTTATCGCTCTGTCTTATTATTATTATTATTATTATTATTATTATTATTATTAATTTATTATTATTATTTTAAACAAGCTGTCCATGTCTAATTTGCCACTAGCTAGAGCATTCTCATTAAGAATGCTAAATGCCATATATGCTAAATTTTAGCATCAACTTTGTAAAAAGCATACTTCATCAATGCTCTTAAATCCTATTAATTTTACTATCTAGCTACAGTGGACTGCTATCTCTAGCAGCCCACTGTAGCAAGATGATGAAAGAAAAAATGATTTGTTTAATAAAACACGTTTCACTTTCCCTCTCACACACTTCCCTTTTCGCACCTATCTTTTCTTGTTTTCTCTCTTTTTTTTTTTTTTTTTTTTTTTTTTTTTTTTTTCTGGTTCTGTCTTTCTCCCATGCCTACGCCTCTGCCTCCTCTCCTTTTTTCTTTTTTTTCTTTGTTCTCCCTCAACCCAAGCCGCTCTTTATTATAATTTTATTTTACTTTCTCTCACATCACACTTTCCCCTCGCTCTCTCTCTCTCTCTCTTTCTCACAATTAGGGTTTGGATCTTACATAGAACGATTACAATGGTAAACAGATCTAAAAGTTTCAAATTGAAGCTAAATTTTCAATCTTTTTGTTGGGTTTTGATTGATTTTGTATTTGGATAAATTTATTTTTCAAGAAGGAGGAGGGAATCTAGAGTCATCGATAGAGCAATTGTGAAATGTGGAGAAGCAGATGAGGCTTTTCGGTGAGGTTGCCGGAACAAAGAAGGCAGTCGCTGATATTCTTCAACTCTACTTCGAAGCTCGAGCATGGAACACTCTCAATGATTAGATTGTTCTCTTGTCTAAGTGTCGTGGCCAGCTTAAGCAGGTAAAAATAACTCTGTTTTGGGTTTTCGATTGTGTAATTTTGATGGTTGGTTGAGTTTAAATTTGTGCTCTTTTGGCTTTTTGGTGTAATGGTATTTGTTGATTGGTCGTAGAAACGGTGGGTTGGTTTAATTTTGTGTGTAGTGTTTGAATTAGGGTTATGGGTGTTTGATAGCCTTTTAATTAAGGCAGCTTAAGAAGGTAACCATTACCAAAAGAAAAGGAACTCTATTTTGGGGTTTTGATTATGTGAATTTTTAATTGCTTTGTTGATGGTTGGGTTTAAATTTGTGTTCTTTTGGGTTGGTGGTGTAGTGGGTATCCATCGATTTGGTCGTAGAAGCAGTAGTTTGGTTCAATTTTGTGTGTGTGTGTGTGTGTGTGTGTTTTTTTTTTTTTTTAATTAGGTATGTGGGTATTTTGATAGTGTTTTCTCTAGGCTTAGCTTAGGCAAGTAACCCACAACTTCTACTTATACTAGTTATCTAAACTGTTTGAATTCTGTTTTATGGTACTAGTAATATTCTATTGTCACTTGGTATCAAAACAGAAAGCTATGTGATTTCTATTTAGAGAAAAATGTAATGGGAAGATCCTGTGTACATGATCCATGTAGTAATGCAGACTTTGCAAATGAAAAATTTTGAGTGACATGCATATGTAGAGGCTTTATTTTGAGGGTTGTTGTTGGGTACAGAAAACATGGTAGTTAATGGTAGTTTTTTGAATACATAAAGAAAAAATAAAGAAAGAATAAAAAAAAGAATATTTAAATGAGGTGGTAAAATAATAGAACCTTTGATATTGAGTGTATTGTAAAGTGAGATATTAAAATGAATAAAGTACTTTTTGAGATGCTAAATGCTAAATTTTTTACAATCTTTGATGAGAATGCTTTTAAACTAGGTAATAACTAGTGACAAATTATAACTTTTCTATCCAATTGTTTAGAAATTCTTTATTAAAAAATAAATGAATAAGTAATACCAATTATGGAATGGAACAAAATATATATAAACATTGACCACTTCAAATTAAAATGGTAAAAAACTTGACCATATAAAATTGAGTTCAAATATTCTCTCCAACTTTCTCTACTCTACTTTATATTACACAAATAAAATCTTCTCATATGTCTATCTACTTTATACGTTTTTAGACCCCTTAACACAAATTGTTTAACCTAATATTAAGCCAAGTTGATTAACAAGTTCATTAGTAAGATCTAGGTTAAATCAACATGTGTAAAACAGATATAATGCAAAAAATAAAGAACACAATGATATGATCACCCAGGAAAACCAAATGGGTAAAAAACTTGGGGAGGATTTAACCTAGCTATCCTCAAGGTAAAAGCAAATCCACTATAGAGAATCGAAGTTTACAATTAGACTTAGACCACTAACATCCTATTGCTATTACATGTAAAACTTACTGACACGATCACGTGCAAGCTCCGAATCCATGGACTATTTCTCTATTAAGCCTTTGCAACAACACAAGCTCCCACACTTGTGACTTTGAGTCTCCACTCAAAAGTTTTGAATCTCCTTAGACGTTAATCTTGTATGCAGCAACTTCTACAACACCAGATCTTGAGATTCTTCAAGGAATAACACTAGTAAAAGACATGAGAGAGCTTTTTGATACAAATCCTAGATACAAAAGAGACACACTCTTCTCTTTCTGAAAAACCTTATTAAAAACATGCTTAGGGTTTCTTTAATATACTAAAAGAAGTAGAACTGAAACCCCAATCCTTTTTAGGCTTGAACTGCTGTTTGGGCCAACTTAAAATGTTGTAGACCCATATTTCGATCGGTCGAGCATGTCTTTCGATCGATCGAACTAGGCTGATTTCGAATTCTTCTTTCTGCAGCTTGTATATTCTTCAATCTTGACTTATATCACCTTGAGCATTGTCTAATAATATCTATAGATTCTAAGATCTATATCTAGATAAGTGTGTGTTCACGATTTGCTAATTGTTCTAAACTTTTAGAATCTAACATACTTAATTAAATCCTAATTTTGTGGCTTCATTATTTTAGTTACCTAAATTAAATAATTAAAGAAAATAAGAAAAACCCAACCGTCAACACATCCCACCACCAGCACTGCCACCATCTTTCGTCGGAGCCACTGACACCTTCAGTCACAAAGTTATAACTATAGTACTAAGTTCCAAGTTCAAAATCCAAAATAAGTTTGCAAATGACAACTAGCTAAGTAGCTAACTATAGTACAAAATCCAAAAGCAAAATCCAATCATGTTGATTTAAAGGGTTTAGGGAATAAGTTTTTAATTTAAAGTGAGGTTTTTTTGATAGTATAGGGCATATTAGGTCGTTTCTATTAACATGGAAGAAAGTTATGGTTCTATTTACATGGAAGAAAGTGTGACTCTTCATGACGTTTGATGGTCTTATACAACGTACATGATATGTAATTCTCATATCCCAACTCCATAGTGATGGATTGTTAACAATATTTTCCCATCTGTTTGTTGTCCTATCACATCGAGGTATCGTATCATACATATGCTTTAAATCTTCAGGATATTCTTTTCAACGCACTTCTTTACATCAACTTTATGTGCAAGCATGACCTCTACCTTCTTCTCAAAATCATACTCTAATAAGAAATTTTGGGGATGCTTGAGGGTGTCATGTTTATATCTTGATGTAGGATATGGTTTCATATTTAATTTTTGTCAAATTCTTTCTCTAGTGGATTCTAGTTTATCACCTTCTAGATTCAAGGAACCCCTCTTGGATTCGAGAAACCCCTCTTGGATTCGAGGTTTACTACTTAGAAACTAACAGTTTAGTTTCTGTCCATCAAAGAGAGCATCGTGTGTACTTTCTTTAGGCATCTATGACATCAGTTGGTATCAGGGCCTTGACTTATCCTAGTCCGATGGCTAACTGGTGAGACGGTGACCACCATAACAGCGACGACGGCAACGACGTCAACAACACAGTCCTTACTAGGGCTGAGTTCCTCGAGTTTCGTAAAGAGACTTGTGATGAGAATCAACAATTTCTTAAAAAGAGTCGGCAAATTATAGGCAAAATCGAGCAAAAGATTGCTACTCTTCTTGCTAGGAAATCATCTCACAACAACAATGTTGAATATATTCAAAGACGCATTTCTAACTACAAGAAAATTCCTTTCTTCAACGGAGATATGTGTAAGTTGGATTTTATTAACTGGTGTATAGTACACCAACTAAGGCATGGGGGAGTGTTGACGTGGTTGGATCCGAACTCTACACGTGGAATGGCTATGAGCAAGGAAAAGGAACGTTGGCTGGGAGAAGGGATCTTTGATCCATGCCAATGGCGTGAACATCTTGGGGAAGAGTGAGATTTGCATCTAACATGGACACCTAGCACTCACAAGGACACCCAGCACTTACAAAAGGGAGGTAGTGACTGTCTTTGGTTAGAGGTTATGAAATCCTTCCCTCCCATTAATTGTGCTTGTGTTGTACCATTGTTGGGGACATGTGCATTACTCTCAATGCACCTAATGTCCCTTTCCTTGTCCAAGGATTGCTCCCCACGTAGTGGCAATGTCACCTTTCACAGCGCTATACTAACCTCAGCGTGCTTCCTCTCTCTCCTTTAGCCACTACATAGTACAACAGTTGTATTAGGGTTCGAATGGGGGAATCACAGTTTGACGTCTGTCTTGTGTACTTAGCAACATTCCTCGAACTATAAGAGGAACATGTTGCTGGACTATTAGGGTACGAACCAGGATAGAACAATAGAGAAAATAGTAGGAAGTTTGTAAGGAAGTGAGGTAGAGAAAATACCTCTCTTTTAGTAAGAACACCACTACTGTACAAGGAAAACCTCCATTTTCATATAATAGAAAGCTTGACAGAGTAAAAGACAT
This sequence comes from Lithocarpus polystachyus, assembly GCA_033629205.1. Lineage (NCBI taxonomy): Eukaryota > Viridiplantae > Streptophyta > Magnoliopsida > Fagales > Fagaceae > Lithocarpus > Lithocarpus polystachyus. The sequence goes on along the minus strand of CM066163.1, from coordinate 31,098,635 downwards.
TCACCCTTACACACTTGTGATATTTTTTATCCCTTTTAAAGGGTTTTTCCACGTACATCCCGTTGTCATCTTAACTTTCCTTGCACTACTTTCTTTTTCTCTTGACGTTATGATGTTAAAGCTTCAATTTTTATTGTTTTTAAGCTTTTTCATCAAAATGTATTGTTAGATATCTCATACACTTTTCATATGAGTTTTACAAATCTAACTTGCACATATAATTGGCTTCTTGATTTGGAAGAGTACTTTAATTTTTGGAAGATCTGTGATAAAGAAAGAGTACGGCTTACATCTTATAAATTGGATGATGAAGCAGAGGAATGGTGGGAAGACATTCAAATTGATAGAAAGTGGCGTGGTAAGCATCCGACCTGCGTTTGGCAAAGAATGAAAAGGGTATTAATTGATTTATGGTTTCCTAATGACTATTATGATATACTGAATTATACAAGTGTTGATTATAAATCTGTATATTCACATGAAAAGCAATATGTTCCAAACATGAAAGGTCAACCACAAAACCAAAATTATCACAACCAAGTCCATGTGTCCAGTAAAGGAAAGGGTTTGAGGGTTCAGAAGAAGCAGCCTATTTCTAAAGAAAATTTTGAAGTGGTTAAAAAAGATCAAGCCTTGCAACAAGCTGTTGAATTGAAACTTGAAGATACCACTTCTCAAAAATTTAATGAAGTAAAAAAAAAAAGAAGGTTGAGTTGAATGTGGAAGATCCAATTGACAAAAATCAAGAGATGGTAATTATTGAGAATATTGTGGAAGATCTTGTAGAGAGGGAAAATTCCCGACCTATCACAAGCTGACACGTCATGCTATCAAGTCCACAAAATACAGTTAATTATAAAGTATCACGCATGGCAACTAGGTTTTGTTATCAATACTCAGAAACCAATAGAAATTTGCCAAGTGTCATTGAAATAAACCAATCACACATCAGCACGTGTAAGCGATGACACAAGCAATCCAGCACGTGTAAGCGATGACACAAGCAATCCAGCACGTGTAAGCGATGACACAAGCAGACTAATCAGGCTGTGACATGTGTCACCAATCAGACTCCGCCACGTGTCGCTCACCTACCTCTAAACTCCTATAAATAGAAGCCTTCCCAAGACATCAAGAAAAGGAGATCGGAGGCCAAGACATCTTAAGAGGAAGAGGAAGCCATCTAGAGCATAAGCAGCATCAAAGAAGATTCAGAAGTATTGAAGCTCTGCTGGAATCAAGCCCTGAAGCCTCCAGGAACTTCAAGAACTTCAAACTCAAATGCAAGGAACATTCAAAGCAGAATCATCTAAACTACCTGCCTAGATCTTCAAGTTCACTGGAATCAAGCTCAAAAGCCTCCAGAAACCTCAACAAACCACAAATCAGTAAAGCTCTACGGATTCAAGCCTCTAAAGCCCCGAAGAACTCCTACCACAAACCTTCAAATACGAAGAATATTCAAAGAGGAATCATCCAAATCATATTCCTAGATCTTCAAATTCACTGGACTCAAGCTCAAAAGCCTCCAGAAACCTCAACAAACCATAAATCAACGAAGCTCTACGGATTCAAGCCTCTAAAGCACCGAAGAACTTCCACCATAAACCTTCGAAGACGAAGAACGCACCAAGAACACGAAGAACACACCAAGAACACGAAGAACACGAAGAACATGAAGAACAAAGGATTTCTAACAAGCTCATAGCCAGAGATTCCTTGTAATTCTGTTTCAAAGATCTTCGATCCATGCTTCAGTCAAATCAAAGTATATTTGGTGTTCGAATCAAAATCACATTACCACAATTCCAATCAACAAATCTTTCAAGGAGATCGAATCAGAGGATCACTCTTTTGTAATCACAGAGAATTGTACCACACATTCATCAATACAAATTCGCATTTGTGAAACTATTTTACTCGTTTGACTTATTTCAAACTAGAAATTTAGTCGTCCACATATTCTGGCACGCCCAGTGGGACATCTCTGCCTCTCATCTCTTTCTCTTTCAAAAGAAAAGAAATTCAATTTGCTACCAGCTTCAATGGCCTCTAGCAAGAATGTCCGAAAGTCAGTGGTTGATGCTTCCAGTACCGACAATTATGTCGGCCCAATCACTCGCAGTCGATCCAAGGCACTTGACCGACACCAACCCCAAACAACCAAAGAAAGCGAACCTCATACTGTCATCTCTCTAGACTTTCTTGCGAATAGGGAAACTACCCCCAAGGATTCATTTGTCTTGGAAGATTTGGAGATTGATAATGAATCATCCACAACAAAGACCTTTTCTATTGACTCTTCACCTATAATGAGAATCTTAAGGAATGAAGTACCTTTGACTCATCCTGTTTCATCACTTTCTCCATCATATCTAGAGGTCATGCCAGTAATGATGACCAACACTTCTACTATGGAAGAAAAGATGGCTGAAATGGAACAAAGGGTCACCCTTCTCACAAAAGCACTTGAAGATAAGGATGTCCAAATTGCAACCCTGATGAACAAACTGGAGGTACAAGATTCTGGGGAATCAGATCTTAACCTTGAGCCCCCACCTGGCTTTACCTCGAAAGGAGATAACGCTAGGGTAGATAAGGGAAAAGGAGGTGAAGGCACTTCACAACACGGACATTCCACCTCAATGGCCTCAATATCTGTCCAACAACTGCAGGATATGATAACAAACACCATTCGAGCACAATATGGAGGTTCTTCGACAAGTTCTCTCATATATTCGAAACCCTATACCAAGCGCATTGACAGTATGAGAATGCCGAATGGGTATCAACCCCCCAAGTTCTTGCAATTTGATGGCAAAGGAAACCCTAAGCAACATGTTGCTCACTTTGTCGAAACTTGTGAGAATGCAGGGACACAAGGAGGCCTCTTTGTAAAGCAGTTTGTTCGTTCACTAAAAGGGAATGCCTTTGATTGGTATACAGACTTAGAACCTGAGTCAATCGATAGTTGGGAACAACTTGAAAGAGAGTTTCTCAACCGATTCTACAGCACACGTCGCACGGTAAGCATGATGGAGCTTACCAATACCAAGCAATGGAAAGATGAGCCTGTCGTTGATTACATCAATCGATGGCGTTCTTTGAGTCTAGATTGCAAGGATAGACTTTCTGAAATATCTGCTGTAGAAATGTGCATCCAAGGCATGCATTGGGGGCTTCTGTACATCCTTCAAGGGATAAAACCCCGAACGTTTGAAGAATTAGCAACTCGTGCACATGACATGGAATTGAGTATCTCTAGCCATGGAAATACAAAGCCTCCCATACCTGAGGAAAGAAAAGAAAGACGAGAAATAAGGAAAACTGACAAGAATGCAAAAGGTAATATCAAAGACTCAATGAATATCAAATCAGCCCCAGTCAAAATTTCAACAAATGTAAAAGCCAATGAGAAGAGGCCTGAGGAAGGCCAACGGCGCGAGGTGCGTCGCTCATCACTTAAGGAATGGGAACGAAAGGTGTATCCTTTCCTAGATGCCGATATGCCCGAAATGCTAGAACAACTGCTCAAGTTGAAATTAATTGAATTGCCAGAATGCAAACGACCAGGAGAGATAGGAAAAATTGATGACCCGAACTATTGTAAGTATCATCGCATCATAAGCCATCCAATCCAAAAATGCTTTGTTCTTAAAGAGCTCATCATGAAGCTAGCTAAGGAAAGGAAAATCGACCTGGATTTTAATGATGTTGCTCAGTCAAACCTTGCTACATTTGCTTACGGGTTGCCTAGTTGCATGTCTCCAACTACTAAGCATGGTGCAAATGCCACGCTCATCCAGTTTGGTTCTCTAGAACCTGTTCAAGTTCAGCTCTCACAAAAAGCATCTGATTATAACTTAAATGAGGATATAGGGTCAACAGTGGATGAGGAAGAAGGCTGGACGGTGGTTACTCGCAGGAGATGGAAGAAGAAACGAGCATTCCCTCTTCATCTGATCACCCAAGAGTCCAGAAGAGCACAAAACCAGATTCAGCCTTGGTCAGGAAGAAGGAGTAATAAGAGGCAAAAGAGACCGGGAACAAAAATGTATGACGATTCGGCACAAACCCAAAAACCTCGAAAGCACATCACATTGGAAGAATTCTTCCCCAGAAAATTCTTTCAAAATGACTCAGCAGAAGCCGTTCACACGGTCTCTCGTCACGAAATTCATGACGAACAGGAGGATGTAGACCATGGTGGTCCAAATGAGGCTTCGTCATCTTTAAAGGAACTCCAATCTAAGGATAATGAAGTCGAATCCTCGCAATCCTCCACCTCATCGAAAGAGGTACCCACCCAAGCTCTTGAAAAGCCAGAGATGTACACCTCTTCTGCCAGTACGCTTCAACAAGCACAGGGATGTTACGCATGCTCTCCGGACTTAACTTTCACTGATGAGGATCTGTTGTTAGGCTCTAAGCCCCACAATCGTCCACTTTATGTCTCCGGTTACGCTCGTGAACAAAAGATCGATCGTATCCTCATTGATGGAGGTTCAGCTGTTAATATCTTACCAAAAATGACAATGAGACGACTTGGTCTTACTATGGAGGAATTATCGCATAGTCGTTTGGTCATTCAAGGTTTTAACCAAGAAGGACAACGCGCAATCGGCATGATACACTTGGAATTGATCATTGGAGAATTGACAAGCACCGTTTTGTTCCATGTCATTAATGCCAAGACAACCTACAACATGTTGTTAGGACGTCCATGGATCCATGGAAACGGAATAGTGCCATCAACTTTGCATCAATGTTTCAAGTTCTTTCAAAGAGGAATAAAAAAGGTCAATGCCGATTTGAAGCCCTTCGCTGAGGCTGAAGCTCACTTTGCCGATGCGAAATTTTATGTAGAAGATGACATTCTTAGTGAAGTCCTCCCGGTTAAGATTCCATCCATGGAAAGCAAGCAGGGTGAAAAGAAGCATGTTGAAGTCATCACTAGAAAGGATATTCCTTCCCCAAAGGAAGGTCCAAAATATGAGAATGATCATTCTAGTGAATCTACCAGTAATTCAGTAGGAGCAGAAATTTCAACTCCTTCCAATAACCCTCCATTCCTCCGTTATGTACCATTATCACGCCGCAAGAATGGACAATCACCATTCACGGAATGCTGTCAATCCACAGAAAACATGGGAAGGGCTCCTGCAAAGCTCACAATGGAGGATGTAGCTGTATTAAAAGAAAATCATGTCATGCCTTTAACTTCATCCACAAATCCTTTACCCTCAAAGCCACTAAATGGATTCGTGAGGTCTTCACAAAGTCTGACAGAGCATGGTATTCTACCAAATGAACGGACAAAAGAATGGTTCGATCCAAAGGCATATAGGTTGTTAGCCAGAGCAGGCTACGACTTCTCAAAACAAGGGGACCTAGGGAAACTAATTCCAGAAGTCACCGGAGAAGAAATGCATGGCCTTAGCAAAACACAAAGGAAAATGCGGCTTGAAGGGCATAGAATTCCTATCCCAAAGACCGGATTAGGTTATACTCCAGAACAACCAGCTCAAATATGGATCAAAAGAAGAAGCAATGCTTCAAGTTCCCAATACATAACAGTGGAGGTCGGCAAAGGTTCAAAACAAAGAGAAGATCATTCTTCATCGCGCGTCTCAGTGTTCGATCGCATCGAGGCTTCATCATCACGAATCACAGTGTTTGATAGGTTAAGTACAACTTGCTTAACACAAAATCGAGACACTCTTGCCTGTAAATCAATCTTTGATCGATTGGGGGCAACAAGAAGGCCTGTTGATAGTCATCCTCAGAATTTAATAAACTCTGAGGTTCAAAAGGAGAAGAAAGCTAATGATGAGATCCGCAGTAGCATTCCTTCACGCATGAAGCGTAACGTTACTCTAGACATTAGCACTGAAGGGTCGCTCAAAGTCAAAAGGCGAACGATTGTACACACTGGACAATCATTTGTACACAATGAACAAATTGAGGAAGTATCATCCTCGTTTCATATTACAATAGAAGAGGGTACACTTTCAGATGCCGAAGCAACCAATGAAGAGGTCGATGAAGCTCCTCCAGCCTTGGAAGATGGAGTAAAGGCTACAGTTGATGAACTTAAAGAGATCAATTTAGGAACTATTGAAGAACCTCGACCCACTTTCATTAGTGCGCTTCTCACTCATGAAGAAGAAGAAGGATACCTCAAGCTCCTGGGAGAATATAAAGATGTGTTTGCTTGGACTTACAAAGAAATGCCTGGGCTCAATCCAGGTATTGCCCTACACCATTTGGCAGTAAGGAAGGGCGTGCGCCCAGTCAAACAAACCCAAAGACGTTTTCGGCCGGAGCTTATCCCTCAAATAGAAACTGAGGTCAATAAGCTAATTGAGGCAGGCTTCATTCGTGAAGTACAATACCCAGAATGGATTGCTAACATTGTCCCTGTCAAAAAGAAGAATGGACAAATTCGGGTATGCGTTGACTTCCGTGATTTGAACAATGCATGTCCCAAGGATGATTTCCCATTACCCATCACTGAAGTCATGGTTGATGCCACTACTGGTCATGAAGCTTTATCTTTCATGGATGGTTCTTCAGGTTACAACCAAATTCGAATGAATCCTAAGGATGAAGAGCTTACAGCTTTTCGTACTCCTAAGGGCATTTACTGTTACAAAGTGATGCCTTTTGGATTAAAGAATGCTGGTGCTACTTATCAACGGGCTATGCAAAAGATCTTTGATAATGTACTTCATAAAAATGTGGAGTGTTATGTCGATGATCTGGTGGTTAAAACAAAAAGGAGGGAAGACCATCTGGCAGATCTTCAATCTGTGTTCAAACGCCTAAGAAAGTATCAGCTTAAAATGAATCCCCGCAAATGCGCTTTTGGCGTAACATCTGGGAAATTTCTTGGTTTTATTGTGAGGCACCGCGGTGTTGAAATTGACCAGTCTAAAATAGAAGCTATCCAGAAAATGCCAGAGCCCAAGAATCTACGAGAACTTAGAGGCTTGCAGGGAAAACTAGCCTACATACGACGATTTATTTCGAACTTGGCTGGTCGATGTCAGCCTTTCCATAGATTGATGAAGAAGGATGTGCACTTTGAATGGGATGAGGCTTGTAGCAATGCTTTTGCACGCATCAAAAAATACTTGCTTAATCCTCCAGTCTTAGGTGCTCCTATCCCAGGAAAGCCTTTGGTGCTGTACATCGCAGCACAAGAAAAGTCTCTAGGTGCTCTTATGGCACAAGAAAATAAAGAGGGGAAGGAAAGAGCCCTTTATTATCTAAGTCGAACTCTCAATGGGGCTGAATTAAATTATTCTCCTATTGAAAAGATGTGTCTCGCTCTTTTCTTTGCCATAGACAAACTGGAGCATTACATGCAAGCATATACGGTCCGTTTAATTGCAAAAGCAGACCCAATTAAATATGTCCTCTCCAGGCCAGTAATTTCGGGTCGTATAGCTCGATGGGCAGTCTTGCTACAACAATATGACCTTGCATACATCCCACAGAAAGCTGTCAAAGGACAAGCATTGGCAGATTTCTTAGCTGATCACCCAGTTCCATCTAATTGGGAGTTCTCCGATGATTTCCCGGATGAAGATGTATTTTTCATTGAAGTGATACCACCATGGATGATGTTTTTCGACGGGGCTGCACGTCGAGAAGGAGCAGGGGCAGGTGTAGTGTTTGTTTCTCCACAACGGCAAATACTTCTATACTCGTTCTCATTAAGCGAACTTTGCTCTAACAACGTAGCTGAATATCAAGCGTTGATTATTGGTCTACAAATGGCCATTGAGATGGGCATATCGCAACTTGAGATCTTTGGGGATTCCAAATTAGTTATCAACCAAATCTTGGAGCAGTATGACGTCAAGAAAGAAAACCTTATCCCTTACTGCAAATATGCGAAGAAGTTGCTAGCAAATTTTGTGGCCATCACATTGGAGCATATACCAAGGAATGAGAATAGGCAGGCTGATGCATTAGCTAATTTGGCTACTGCCTTAGCATTATCCCAAGATGAGACAGCCAAAGTTGCTGTTTCCCAGAGGTGGGTGATACCTCTCTTAGTAGAAGAAGAAGGAGAAGAAGAGCAAGCCAACATCATTTCTGTATGCCTTGTTGAAAAGGAAGATTGGCGACAAGCGATCATTGGGTACCTTCAACATGGAAGACTCCCGGATGATATACGCCATAAGACTGAAGTACGGCGAAGGGCTGCTCGATTCATTTACTACAAAGACACTCTCTTCCGCCGTTCCTTTGATGGTTTGTTTCTCCGATGCTTAGGAGAGGAAGAGGCTAGACAAGCCTTAGAAGAGGCTCATTCTGGAATATGTGGTGCACACCAATCAGGTCCCAAGTTACACTACAGGATCAAACGAATGGGTTACTATTGGCCTACGATGGTGCAAGATTCCTTGGAGTATGCTAAGAAGTGTGAAGCTTGTCAGTATCATGCAAACTTCATCCATCAGCCGCCAGAACCTCTACACCCGACTGTAGCCTCTTGGCCTTTTGATGCATGGGGACTTGATGCAATAGGGCCATTACCAAAATCATCCGGTGGCCACTTGTATATCTTGGCTGCAACTGATTACTTCTCAAAGTGGGCGGAAGCTGTGCCTCTTAGGGAAGTGAAGAAAGAAACGGTGGTCAACTTCATTCGAACTCACTTGATCTATCGGTATGGTGTCCCTCGGTATATCATAACTGATAATGGCAAGCCGTTCTACAACAAGCTAATGACGGAGCTATGTGAGAAGTTTGGATTTAAACAATACAACTCCTCCATGTACAATGCCCCGGCAAATGGATTAGCTGAAGCCTTTAACAAAACGCTTGGCAGTTTGTTAAAAAAGGTGATATCCAAAACAAAGCGAGATTGGCACGAAAGAATCGGAGAGGCATTATGGGCATATCGAACAACATTTCGAACGCCTACTCAAGCAACACCATATTCTCTTGTTTATGGAGTAGAAGCTGTCCTTCCTTTAGAACGCCAAATCCCATCATTACGGATTGCCATCCAAGAAGGGTTGACTGGAGAAGAAAATGCCAAGCTCAGATTGCAAGAATTAGAGGCACTTGATGAGAAAAGGCTTGAGGCCCAACAACGCCTTGAGTGTTACCAAGCTCGTCTTTCAAGCGCATTCAATAAAAGAGTTAAACCACGATCATTCCAAGTAGGTGACTTAGTCCTTGCCGTTCGAAGACCTATCATCACAACTCATCGTACAGGCAATAAGTTCACTTCAAAATGGGATGGACCTTATGTTGTGCAAGAAGTCTACACCAATGGAGCCTACAAGTTGATTGATCATGAGGGTGTAAGGATCGGCCCCATCAATGGGAAGTTCCTCAAACGCTTCTATGCTTGAAAATCCAAGATTGCTCCTCGGTAAGAGCTTAAACTACCCACTGCAACGCTGCAAGGGTACATGATGTCTTCCCATTGCCTTTGAAAGCGTACCAATAAGGAGAAATTAATCCCACTCTATGTCACCAATTGCTAGTGTGGCGTAGTGGTTGGATGCCCATGTCGCCCTTGAGAGGTCTCGGGTTCGATTAGTGGTGATACCCACTATTACACACTGAGCCCCCCTTTTTGCAAAAATAAACAAAAAAAAAAGAGAAAAAAAAAGAGAAGAAGAAAAGATAACAAAAAAAAAGATAAAAAAAAAAAAAAAAAAAGATAACAAAAAAAAAAAGATAACAAAAAAAAGATAACAAAAAAAAGGGATAACAAAAAAAAAGAGATAACAAAAAAAACATAAAAAAAAAATCATTCAAAAAAAAAATCTGTTGAACTACGTGATGACTTGATCCCTCTCCGGGGTACGTAGGCAGCTTAGTACTTGTCACTAAGTTCAGTCACATGAAAAAAAGAAGGATTGCCAATCTAGCTTGAAGAGTTTCCGACGGTCATCAATATGTTTTTAAGGTCCCTTTGGTTGGTAAGGCATTGCTTGAAGACAGTCAACTGTTCAATAGGATGATCAAAGATCGTTGTAGCTGAAGATGAAGACTAAATGAAATTTGCACGGCATTGCCTATCTTCTATAGACATTCTCCCACATTTCTGAAGTATACTTTGCATCACTTATCTCCTGGGGGCATCTTCTTGTACCTTGCAAGTCTAAGCTACATCGTCTCTCTTCCAGCTTCATGACGAAAATGAATGTTGATGCGACTTCTGTGCAAATGATGGTGCGACTTCATAGCAGATGTAAGTGCTAATGTTGCTTCATGGCAAGGATGAAGTGTTGACGTAGCTTCATGGCAAAAATGAATGTTGATGCAACTTCAGTGCAAATGATGGTGCGACTTCATAGCAGATGTAAGTGCTAATGTTGCTTCATGGCAAGGATGAAGTGTTGACGTAGCTTCATGGCAAAAATGAATGTTGATGCAACTTCAGTGCAAATGATGGTGCGACTTCATAGCAGATGTAAGTGCTAATGTTGCTTCATGGCAAGGATGAAGTGTTGACGTAGCTTCATGGCAAAGATGAATGTTGATGCGACTTCAGTGCAAATGATGGTGCAACTTCATAGTAGATATAAGTGCTATTGTTGCTTCATGGCAAGGAGGAAGTGTTGACGTAGTTTCATGGTAAAAATGAATGTTAATGCGACTTCAGTGCAAATGATGGTGCGACTTCATAGCAGATGTAAGTGCTATTGTTGCTTCATGGCAAGGAGGAAGTGTTGACGTAGTTTCATGGTAAAAATGAATGTTAATGCGACTTCAGTGCAAATGATGGTGCGACTTCATAGCAGATGTAAGTGCTAATGTTGCTTCGTGGCAAGGATGAAGTGTTGACATAGCTTCATGGTAAAGATAAATGATGATGCAACTTCATGGCAGATGCAAGTGCATATTGCTTCATCACAAAGATGAAGTGTTGACGTAGCTTCATGGCGAAAATGGACGTTGGTACGGCTTCGATGCAAATAAAATGACAAGGTAGCTTTATGGCAAAAGAAGAGTGCTAGTGCAACTTAATTGCCAAGACAAAGGCCAGTACGACTTCAAAGTCAAGTACTAGTAACAGCATCATTGTATCAGGAATACTGGTGATAACATTGTTGCTTAGATTACTGCCGCTATGAGAACATCAAGGATAGATATTGTTAAGAGATTATTGTTGCAAGGCAATAAATTGATAATATGGAGACAAACATCAATGTAAGAACGTTGTATTCAACGGAAGGTAAAGTTGCCAAAGAAAGATGGACGTCAGGCTAAGAATGTTGATGAAAAGCTTGATGATAAAGCCCAAAGAATAAGGAAAGCATGCTGCATAACAAAAACAAACAACGACAAAGAACTTGTCAGAAGAAAATTTTATGGCACGTCAAAAAAAAAAAAAAAAAAAAAAAATCCTATAAAGAGAGAGAGCTCCGGTTTTAATCTCTGGTCTGTCAAAAAAAAGAAAAAAGGGTTAGTACAAAACCAAGCATGTAAAAAAAAAAAAAAAAAAAAATACAAAAGAAAAAAAAAAAAAAAAAAAAAAAAAAAAAAAAAAAAAACATAATTTCTCTACATATGATGCTACCCACTCTGGAGACTATGCTGGTGCAAATTAAGGCATGCTCTAGGAGGCTTTATATAGAAAACTTCTGAGATAGCAAACAAAAAAAAAAGGAGAGTAGGCAAGTCATTAAATGCTGCCACCAAACAGATTATTGAAGTCAAATTCTGCGACTCAAATACACTCTGCCAGAAAGAAAATGATACACAAGATGCAAGATGAAGTTCTAGCCTGCATATTGTTCAAAGCAATAAGATGCTGCCGACCTTGAAAACAGAGACACAGATTAACTAATGTCAAACACTGTCAGAACTAGTAGAATAAAATGGCAATATGTTTCAACAATGCTTGCCATTTTCTCTTCTGGATTTCTAGCAATTTCTGACAAGATTTCACAAAAATCAACCCACTAAAATCTTCTAAAGACTTCAAGCTTCAGAACCCAGAAAAAAATCATTCACGGTGGAGCCATAACGAGCCGCCACGCGCGGCCACAAAATCCCAACGTCCACTAGATTTCTCATTCAAATTTGTGCAAATCTGAGGAATATTTTACAAAACCAACATCACCACTAGACTCATCGGCCTTCGATCTACAAAACCCAGAAAGACCATCACCAATGGATGTCCCACGCGCCACCACGCGCCACCACAGTCTCACGATGATCCACGGCTTGGTTCTTCAAATCTGTGCAAATCTACTGAAAATTTCACAAAACTAACACCACAGGGACCTTGTACGGCCTTAGATCGACAAAGCCCAAAAATTTCGAGCCTAAACGAGTAGACACGCGCCCCCACGCGCCGCCAGAGGGTTCGGTAATGCTGCCCTCAGCAACACGCGCTCTCACGCGCCACTCTCGGCTTCTTCACGCGCGTACACGCGCCGGCTGGGTGTCACGCGCTTCACGCGCCAATGGCTGACGCACGCTTAAGTCGGATGACGTCATGGATGACGTCATCCTCCAAGGTTTGACCCGGTTGACCAAACCGACCCGGTTTGACCCGCTCATCCTGACCCGGTCCGAACCGCCAGAATTAAAAAAAAAAAAAAAAAAAAAAAAAAAAAAAAAGAGCTTTGACCAAATTGAACTTTGACTTCGACCAAAAAGTCAAAATTTTCAAGACGGACCTGTCCCACTCAGTTTTTCGAGTACATTCCATTTTTGGGATCCGTTTCTTCATTTGAAACTCGAAAATCGTGTAAACAGTCCAATTTCCAAAAGATTGACTTTTGCACAAATCTTGACCAAAAGTCAAAATTTTCAAGACGGACCTGTCCCACTCAGTTTTTCGAGTACATTCCGTTTTTAGGATCCGTTTCTTCATTCAAGACTCGGAAATCGTACAAATAGTCCAATTTCCAAAAGATTGACTTTTGCACAAATCTTGACCAAAAGTCAGAATTTTCAAGAAGGGCCTGCCTTGTCCAATTTTTCGCGTAGAATTCGATTTTGGGGTCTATTTCTTCATTTGAGAATCCAAAATTGCTCAAATGGTGTGATTCTGCAACTGTTGGCTTTAATGTGAACTATGACCAAGAATCATGATGACCGAGCAAGGTTTGTCCTATTCAGATTTTCGCAAAGATTCTGATTTTGAAATTCGCTTATTTGCTTTGGACTTAGTAACCACTAATCTGACCCACTTCTCCGAAGTACTAGCAATGTACAAAACTTAAGCTCCCAAAATCAAAATTGGAGATTCATCCATTTGGTCAGGATTCCCTCAAGATTATCCTCCATACTTCATCAAGGCTTCTCTCTCAAGTGTATCCTAAACTGGGAATTGCTTCGGATCACCAATTCAACCACTCCTGTTCGGTGCCTACCAGTCTCCAACCTACCATTCCCATTCGGTGCCTACCATTCTCATCTGTCGTTCTCACCGAAAATTCCTCATCCGCCATTCTCACCAAAAATTCCTCATCCACCAAAAATTTTTCATCCGCCATTCTCAACTACCTATCTACCATTCTTCATCTCTTCGCTATAAATAGAGGGTTCAGATTAATTGAAACTCATCAAGAAAAAAAAAAAAAAAACACTGAATCATGAAATGAGGATTCGATTCTTTCAAAATTCCAAACCCTCATTCTCACAGCCATTTCTCGTTATAGCCTCATCATTCTCAACACCGAGCAACCAACATTGCTTCATAATCAGTTTGAAATTAACCCTCTCATGGCTCAGTAGAAATCCTCTTCACAACATCATTGTGGTTTTGAGATCCAAACAAATTTTGTTTCTCCCCTTAACGACCACATTTGTTCATAAAATTACACATAACAAGGTTTGCATCGACCTTCCATGCTTCCTCGGATTCGGTTGACCAGGACATCTAAGTCCAGCAGAGACACTTGTTCCTAAACTCATGGCTCTCGTAGTCTCTCTCCAATTGCCTGGTCTTCCAGCAGAAGCAGTGGTTCGGAACAAACAGCAACTTGGCTGGTTTCTAAGACCAGAATCACAAGTTAGCTCCATCTTTCATTTTTCTGTGCTTTTCCAACAAGCGACAACAGATGAAGATGGTAAAAAGTGTTGGGGTATCCTACAGATTGTCTTTTATCCAACACTTACGATGACCAGCAAGGTGCCAGCTCATCAGAGATCAACCTTTGGGGCCGGTAAATGGTCACCAAAGCCTTGTTCCATGTCCCCATCAGTGTGGGACCCAAAGATCATCGTTGCTGGTACCGCAGAACCCACTTTTCTGAAATTACTCCAACTTAAATTCTGCTTGAAGTATTTCAGAAAGTACTCTTCTGAAATTACTTCAACTTAACGTCCGTTGGCATGGTCCCATCACACATGCACATTCGATGACTTGCCGCCGGACCTCACCCAGCATGCAGTCGGTCCCATATCCCAAGGTGTGCTCCCTAGAAACATCTGCACTAGAGAGTCCTCAACATACAGGACCAGCACCATGGAGTTGTGTGTTTCACCCATTCACTTAGCTTCATCCCCATCTTCTACACCCTGTGATCGCCACCAACGATCCAAAATACTCTTCTGAAATTACCTCAGCTTAACCTCTGTTGAAATGATTCAATTTTGCAAGCATATCCAACTTCTTGCAAATAATTTTCAGCCTCACCAACCACTCCAAGTACCATGGAACACTCTTGTGAAATTACTTCGACTTAATCTCTGTTGAGAAGGCTCGGTCACGCAAGTGCATTCAAAGACAGGCAGACCCCTTTTCGGTTTCATCAAAGCCTTTCATCTGGGTGGGTTTACTCTTCAGAAATTACCTCATCCTGTTGAAAGCTTCACCACCTTCAGGTACTTCACTTAAAAAGTCAAATGTAAAAATTTGTTTTCGAAACTCATTCCCGCGCCACACTCCGAAGCTGTGTGCATGAACGAGTCTCGAAGGGGCATTTGTAGAGAGGGAAAATTCCCGACCTATCACAAGCTGACACGTCATGCTATCAAGTCCACAAAATACAGTTAATTATAAAGTATCACGCATGGCAACTAGGTTTTGTTATCAATACTCAGAAACCAATAGAAATTTGCCAAGTGTCATTGAAATAAACCAATCACACATCAGCACGTGTAAGCGATGACACAAGCAATCCAGCACGTGTAAGCGATGACACAAGCAATCCAGCACGTGTAAGCGATGACACAAGCAGACTAATCAGGCTGTGACATGTGTCACCAATCAGACTCCGCCACGTGTCGCTCACCTACCTCTAAACTCCTATAAATAGAAGCCTTCCCAAGACATCAAGAAAAGGAGATCGGAGGCCAAGACATCTTAAGAGGAAGAGGAAGCCATCTAGAGCATAAGCAGCATCAAAGAAGATTCAGAAGTATTGAAGCTCTGCTGGAATCAAGCCCTGAAGCCTCCAGGAACTTCAAGAACTTCAAACTCAAATGCAAGGAACATTCAAAGCAGAATCATCTAAACTACCTGCCTAGATCTTCAAGTTCACTGGAATCAAGCTCAAAAGCCTCCAGAAACCTCAACAAACCACAAATCAGTAAAGCTCTACGGATTCAAGCCTCTAAAGCCCCGAAGAACTCCTACCACAAACCTTCAAATACGAAGAATATTCAAAGAGGAATCATCCAAATCATATTCCTAGATCTTCAAATTCACTGGACTCAAGCTCAAAAGCCTCCAGAAACCTCAACAAACCATAAATCAACGAAGCTCTACGGATTCAAGCCTCTAAAGCACCGAAGAACTTCCACCATAAACCTTCGAAGACGAAGAACGCACCAAGAACACGAAGAACACACCAAGAACACGAAGAACACGAAGAACATGAAGAACAAAGGATTTCTAACAAGCTCATAGCCAGAGATTCCTTGTAATTCTGTTTCAAAGATCTTCGATCCATGCTTCAGTCAAATCAAAGTATATTTGGTGTTCGAATCAAAATCACATTACCACAATTCCAATCAACAAATCTTTCAAGGAGATCGAATCAGAGGATCACTCTTTTGTAATCACAGAGAATTGTACCACACATTCATCAATACAAATTCGCATTTGTGAAACTATTTTACTCGTTTGACTTATTTCAAACTAGAAATTTAGTCGTCCACAGATCTAATTAAGGTTAAATATGAGGATGAGTCCATCACACACAATCCCCAGGTTCCAGTTGATTTGTTAAAAAAGACTACACAATATGTTGATTTTCTTCGAGTAGAAAATTTTAATTTTATTATCAAACCTTTGTTGATTGATGTTGCAAATAAATTGAAGGTAAATGAGAAGAAATTTTATGCTACACTTTATGAAGAATTCAGGTTTCAAAACCGAATTAAGTTATTAAAGCATTCAAAGTATTTGTTTATTTGGAGCGGAAGATTTTAGATTCCGACCATCAATTCGAGGACAAGTTTATTTCAAGTGGAGGTGTCTGTAGGACACAGTTTAATATTTAATTTTTGTAATTATTTAATTTTAGAATTTTTATGTAATTTTTGTTATTTTAGGTTTAGATATTTTATTTCCTTGTTTTAGGAGTTTTTAATTTTGTTTAGTCAAATTAGAGTTTTATATGCTTTCGTAGCCACCTTAGGGATTCTAGCCACCCTAAGCTTTCTTTTTACTATTTAAACGCATTGTAGCCTCCAAAAGCAATTCAGTTATAGATTATTAATAAAATACAGACTTTTTCTTTTTCAATTCTTTCTCTAGGGGATTTCAATTTATCACATCGTGGATTCAAGGAACCCCTCGTGGATTCAAGGTTTAGTACCTAGAAACCAACAATTTAGCTTATGTCCATTAAAGAGAGCATTGTGTGCACTTTCTTTAGGCTTCCGCAACATCATATCCACTCACATGTATGGTGGCAACAACAATTAAAATTGCCTTAATAATGACATGGGCCACAGCAGATGAGAGATAACAAGTCTTTCCAAAGTCCTCAGTCGTCAACCAATTCCATGGGTGAGTATCCAATCAGACACTCAGTATACTACAAGGAAAAAATTTTATTACAATGAAATTTTTCGTTGCAATAAGTCAAAGTCATTGCAATAGGTTGTTGCAAGAAAAGGTTTTGCTGCAAGAAATTTTTTTTGCAATAAAAGGTTTTTAAATTTTTTTTTAAAATAAGGTTATTACAGTGATAGTTTTTTTTTTTTTTTTTTTTTTTTTTTTTTTTTTTTTGTGTGTGTGTCAAGATTAATGTTGCACAATCAATTAAATGAAATAGTAACAAAAATTTCTTTATTGCTTTGATAGGCTGCAACAATAAGGACTCGTTTATTATTGACATTTGGCAGATACTTATTGTGAAATATTGACATGGACAAAGTTTCATTCTTCATGGAAAAATTAAATTGTGGTCCAAATCATCTTTAATCTAGCCGTATTTCATTTTGTAGAAGAAGTAAACACAACACTTGGCATACTCGTTGAGCTTTAGTAGTAATATATTATAGTAGATTTTAAGGGAAATGCTAATGTTATTACAATTTTTACGACATAAATTATAAAATGTTGTAGAAAGAATATGATTATTGCTACTTAAATACCATAATGAATTAATAATATATGAATTACTGTATTATTTTTGGATTGATGATATGCTAGCTTGTAAGGCTTATATTGTAGACTTTTATGATATCCCTAGAATCACTCAAATTTTTTTTTTTTTTTTTTCTATAGTAGTCCACAATCATAGGTATATATTTTAGAAAGAGAGAGTTGATCTAAGTTTAGGAAACGAAAAAAGATAAAGGAAGACCAAAAATAATATTAGTAATAGTAATTACAAAAAATTTTCAATTAAAGAATTAACCGAGAGTATGACTTTAAATAGAATTGAATGGAAAAAAAATACATATGCCCAACCATAACTAATTTGTAAAGGATTTTTATCCCAAAATTTTGGGATTAAGACTTATTATTGTAAATTGTTGGGTTCGAGGTAGACAGATTAATATGTGGACTAGAGAGACATTAGAGAATGTGGTGGGCCTTTTTATGTACTAGGCTGGGCTGCACCCGCTGCACTACGACCCAATGACTCTAGGGTAGGAGAGTCAGGACTAGCTTAATTGAAACTCACCTTAGGCTAGCTTGTGTGCAAGTTGGAACCCTTGGTAGGAATATTGATGAAGTCACGAGCCCATGGCAAAAAACATTGTCACAAAAATGTTATAGCAGGAGAAACATAATACAATAGGATAGCTAAAATATTTTAACAAAAGTGCTTGCTACCGACCAAAGATAATATTTAAATAATTTTGCAAAGGAAAACACGATAATATAAGTATTGCAGGAATGGATTAGTAACAAGAAAGATAACCTTAGCACTTTAACAATTGTAATAAAAGAATGAAGGGGGTTAGTTTGCTAAACTAGGCTCCTTGACAGATTTAAGTTCAAGAAGGGAACCAATCTCCAATGTGGGTAATCTCACAGAGGAATCCAGCCATAGAAATTACCTACTTTGGAAAATGTACCTAAGTGGCTTAATCTCATATTTGTAACTTGCTAGAGAGCAGGCTGTCTTTGCCTAATTACCATATCCTTTACTTTTGGGTTTATTGGCCTTTGAACCAATCCCATTTAATAATTCCTTTCTTGGGGCTCCTCCAGCCTGTCTTTGCTTTCTACTTCTTATAATTCCCATGGGCTTACTACTTCATTCTTTGGAGCTTCCTTGGACCGCTTGCTTGCTTTAGAGCCACTTTGTTATTTTGTGGGCTCGTGGACCATTATTCCTGCCATTTAGGCTTCAATGGGTTTTTTTTTTTTTACTTTACTACTTTTTCTTTCTTCTCCTTATATATATATATATATATATTATTGGGCTTCTTCTATCATTGGGCCCTTTTGCTAAAATGGGCATCAACATTCAGCCCCCTGAGCATATGAACTGCTCTTGTGGTTCATATGTGAACAGAAAAGTCTCTTTTTTTTGCGGGTTTTTTGAACAATGGGACCCGCCTTATTTTCTTTCTTGCTGTGAATAGTGTTATCTTTTCGAATTTCCCAATTTTGCAGTTATTCTGAAACACAGGTTCTGCTTCATTAATACGATGCTTATTTTAACGGCTGACCTATTGCATCCTTTTGCGTCATCTTTATTGTCATTAGTACTTAAACTTATTCCTTTTCATTATTCGCTCTAAACATCTTTTCATTCCTTTTCCTTGACCGTGTCTTCTTTCTCAAAATATCCCTACCAATCTACTCCGATCAAGTAACCCATCATGACACCAGCGAAAGGTGAGGGTTCTTCTTGCCGTAAGGGAAAAGAGATTGCCGCCGATGATCCTCCTGCCAAAATAGTGGGTGAAGACGCTCCTCTCTCCGAATTGGAACGCTCCAAGGAGGAGGAAGAGATTTGCGACCCAAACAGCGAGTGCGCTTCCCTCATCGATCCATGGTACAACACCTACACCCATTTACCGATGGCATTCGGTGACTACTTGCCTCTGTCGCCGCCGCGTGTTGCTCTCCATATGCCACCGTGACACGGAGGTGTCTTGGGTCCCTTTGGCTTCCTCGATCCCGGATCTCGATATATGCCAAGAAAATTCACTTCTCGTGCCCATCCTCTTTGAATTTAGGTCGGGTACTTTTTGGTTGGAAGGAGTGGATATACAAAGTTTCATGACCC
This sequence comes from Lithocarpus polystachyus, assembly GCA_033629205.1. Lineage (NCBI taxonomy): Eukaryota > Viridiplantae > Streptophyta > Magnoliopsida > Fagales > Fagaceae > Lithocarpus > Lithocarpus polystachyus. The sequence goes on along the minus strand of CM066163.1, from coordinate 31,078,995 downwards.
AAACCTGTACTTCAGAATTTAGAGCATGACCGGCATGTTAATATCAAGTTTACCTCAATACTAACACGAACCAACCTAAACTGAAGGTGCTTATCAAAAATTTGTTTCTTGAATTCTTGCTTATTTTCTTGCATAAAAACCATAATATACAAAAATGATGAAAACCTTGAACTTCATCTCATTTAAACTTTGCAAGATTACCACTTGGCTGAAACCTCAGGTATTCATGTAAATATTACATAGCTAAACGTTTAGCAAAACTCTTATTACAAACCTAACCCCAAAGGCATACAACTGGGGTTCAAAACAAACTAAGGTTTCGAATTACATCTGTGCTCAAGAATCAAGTACATCTTGATCCCTCTTATACAACAAAAGAGCTAAACTACTATACATCCTAACAAACGAGATTCACATAATTCTTGCCACCTCTAATACTCTCGCTGCTTCCAGGAAGAACCTGTGCACTGAAATATAATAGGGTGAGTTGCGAAGCCCAGTAAGGTTTTAAGCTCCATGGGCCCTTAATAAGAATGCATGTAAATCAAATATTTTATGGATATGCCAGCTTGATAAAATAGCCTTCATACTATTTACGTTGTTCTTAAAATAACTTATGAACTTTCAAATAAAAATACTTCATTTTCCTTTCATATAATAGTACAAGGACATGATAAGGAACGTAAACATAATTCAGTAATCTTATCTTTGAATAGACTATGAAATACTTTATCATAAACTTATCATCAAACTTATCTTATAATTTCCAAATAGCTTAATAATTCATTTATATACATATTAGTCAGTCCAATTGTAAGTCTGTCACAACTTTGGGAGGCTTCTAGTACAATGTGTTAGGCATCCAACATTCCCCACAATGCTAGGTAATCCCAGGATCATATCATAATACATATCTTCAACCATGGGGGTAGGATGGCATCCTCCACAAGTTGGCTATTACCAACAAGGGAGGGTATAGCAGAGCCAGTCCCACTTTTAATGGCTAACTAAAATTTCCATTGAAATACCAGTACTATAACCCCTATTGGCTGAGTTTAGATCATAACAATGGAATAACTAAAAACTATATTTTTCTGATAACTTTGCTTTTACATAATTGTTTCACAACAGTAGCATATCCACTTCATTTTTAAAAATTATGTTTGTGATATAAATAATAGCATTAATATGCTAAAATTATCGTGTATATAAGATTAAACAACTCACGAACATATATTTTACTTAAATCATGCTTATATGTAATATCTCCAATTAAAAGGTTTTAATGCATAATAGTTTTCTAAACAATTTTTATACTAATCAAACGCACATGTCACAAATTCCTTACTTGAAAACTGAAGACGCGAGAGATTTGTACAAAAGGAGCTCAAGTGTCCATGTTCTCGTTCTCGTCACCTAAATGAAAGACCAAAAATTATTACTGACAAACTCTTCCTAAGTATATAAACTTATACCACAATCACAACCTAACACTCAAACTCAAGAAAATCTTAATTCCCATCACATAAAGCTTCCCCAAAAACAAGGTACATTCATCAAACACATTACCTACCAAAACATAGAGAAACCAAGGCATAAAAATTCAACCATGATCTAGACATACCAAAATATAAGTATATTTAATTATAGCTTAAAACATTCACCCTAGCTTCAAAATTCAATCCACAAAGTCAGGTGTGTCATATGCTATTCACTGCTCATTTCAGCAGCATAAGCCCCATTTGTAAAATACAAATGGGCTGTCCTTACACATCCAAATGTCATTAAATTTTACAGAGCTACTCCGCTGGATGTCTAGTATATACCATAAAAATTTCCGATTCAAAGCATAAAACAATGATTTATTAAAAATTATACAAGGAAACGTACTCAAATCTGTCCTGACAGAATTTCATGTAACTTAGAAATTAAACCATTATTTTTATATCAATTCAAATGCTGTGAGACCACTTTCATTACAACCATATGTGTCTTAAGATTCATAAAAACTACTCCTAGCATCCTAATTCACAGAAAATGATTTAATACATATTTTTCTTCTTGTAAACATGAAATCTGTCACAGTGACAGCTTCAACAGATTTTCTTACAAAATCATCAACTAATAGCAATAAGCCTTCATTTCATTTGGGTATTTTTTTGCCTATAATAAACATATTAAAATAACTTAATAAGCATCCAAATGACCAATTTCATCAATCTTTCAAATTACTAAAACAGAATCACAAGTTCAGCTCCTACAATTAAAACAGAGAATAAAGAAGTGAAACTAAAGCAACCATTACACCATTAAAATACCCATAACAGAAAATAAACATATATACTTACCCACAATTGAAGCTAAATCTTTGGTAAGAGTTTAATTTCTTCTTATAGAGAGATGTCTATGATTTTTGGTGAGAGAGTGAGGGCTGATGGTGAGATGGTGCTGCCGTGTAAGAAGGGAAGAAGAAAGAAACAAGAACAAAGAAGAAGGAGTAGAGAAAGAAGGGCTGAACCTTCTGGTACAGCCAAGAGAAGATAAGGAAATTGACTTTGGAGTGGAGGCACGTGTAATGCTAAGGAAGGAAAAGATCACAACCCACTTTTTCAACTATTACATTTATACTTTTCACCCCCTTATAAGCTTATATTTCTAGAAAGGCCCAAACAATAATATAACTTTACATATAAGCCCTTACCTTTATAGATTTCTTTCCATAACATTAAAAGAGCATAGTTGTTTTATAATATCACAATAGCAAAGCTTTATGCACTTAATTAAGATAATACTAAATATATATAAACTTGTAATTTAATTATGCAATTAGGTTGGGGTGTTACATGAAGAGTTATCCGATATGAGTTTCATGGAGGTGTTGTAGCAAGCCGGCGTGTTGAAGGCTATTGTTTCATTGCGTTGCCTATCCAACTATAGGGACTTGTTCGACCTTTGTCATTTAGTCCGCCGATGGTGTAGCGCCACCCATACCTTTTTCATTTCTAGTGACGACATCACTGTGACCATGGAGGATGTGGCGAATCAACTGTTGTTGCCCATCCTCGATGATGTAGACCCGAGTAATATTGACCTTCCCCCCGAGAAGGAGGACGTGAAGGCTGAGTTGAAGAAAGGGATGAGCGGCAACGCGAAGTTGTCGCATTGGGTTGGGGCTTTCTCCAAGGCTTCCGATGTAGTCCACCGTGCGGCCTTTGTTGCGTTCTGGCTCTGTAAGTTCATCTTTGGCTCTCACCCTCATTATGATGTAAAACCTCTTTATTTTCGATTGGCCAGAAACATTTCTGCCGAGGTGAGTCTGCCATTGGCCCCTATGTTTCTAGGTCATTTGTACATGCCGTTGGACATTTTGCAAAGTGCTGAGAAGCAGGAAGGCTTCTACCACATAGTTACTACCTTTGCCCATAGTACCATTTTGCAGCATCTGCTATGGGAGTGTTGTGCTAGGCACTTGGCTAAATGCAAGTCTGTTCGTTTTGCCAAAGAGAAGTACCGTTCGTGTCCGAAGGTTATTACTTATTTTTGTAATCGTTATGTATCTAACTTTCCATCGGCTTACCACTGTGTTGGGTTGAAGCCATTTGGGCATCCTGCCGTAGAGTTTTTTGATAAAGGAGTTGGCTTTTGTTGGAGGGCATACAAGAATTTGGGCACTAGCTTTACATGTACTGATTCGGTTATGGGCCCCTTTACTGACACTGCTAGGACCACCACCCCGTTGACTACCTTTGATGAGAGGGCAATTACTTACTTGGCAACCACTAATGCTGGGTGCTTGCCTTACCTTACTGATGAAGGCATTCTCTTTGTGCACTATTCTGCCAATAGAGTGAGGAGGCAGTTTGGGTTGGATCAGGATATACTTGATGATTTATTTGCCATTTTAGAGTCCGCTACTTCTATTCGACCATTCCTACAGCCTAGTGCTTTTGAGTTTTGGAGCAGGTGTTTCACAGCAGTCACTATTTCGGGTTCACAAAGAAAGGGTCTTTGCACAACTGTGATGCATGGGTATTGGCAGGCTGTGATGACTTCATTTAAGCAGGAGTTGTTGGGTAGCCGTGTGTTTTCTTTCATTCCTCTTGATGGTCTTCATGCCATCATTTCTACCAACCCACAGTTGTTGCTTCCCATTAAGTCTGTGGTTGCATATGCTAGAAAGCGGAGTCGGTCTGATATATTTGAGTGGCAGGTAAAGGAGAAAGGGTGGTATTTATATGTTGGTGAGTACCCTATGGGTTGGGAGAAAAATGTGAAGGTGGTAAACCTTATTGCACCTGCAAAGAAGGGCTCGGTGTCTCGATCCGCTAAGCCCAAGTCTACGAAGAGAGGGGATGATTCTTCTAAGACATGTTCTGACATCATTCCCTATGAGGGTGGCCTTCCTCCCATTGGTAACATAGTTCTTGAAGGTTCTCCTCCTCCTTCTGCTCGTACCCATTCTAGCAAGCGTCCTACTGCAAGCAAGCCTAAGCCTTCCGTTCCACGGCCATCCAGGGATGCTCCTCCTTCTAGTAGGACCCATGATAGCAAGAAAAGACATCTCCACCACTTTTGTCTGCCACTACTGAAAGAAGAGTATGTTATCTCTAACCTTGCTTTTTTTTTTTTCTTATTCATGAGGCCTTCTTGCGGCTAACTCTACATATATACGTATGCATCTCACCATTTTTTGTTATTATTTCTTGGCAGTCTAAGCATAAGGATGATACTTTTGCCACCCACCCCATCTTACTTGACGAGCCCGAGTTGGAGATATATTCCTTCTCTCCGCATGCGTTCTTATTGCCACGTGTTGTCATCTACTTTCTTTCATCTTTTTCATCACTTCATTCTTTTTGCATTTTTATTTATTTCTTCTTTCTACCTTAACACTTGTCTTCTTTCTTTCTCTTCTTCCCTCTTTTTTGTTTTTGTTTTTAAGCTGATCCCGAGCCCCTTTCTATTTATCACCCCATGAGTGAGGAGGTCTCTGCTACTATGGGCATGCCTATGGAGGGTTTCTTTGATGGGGCGGACATAATGGCTAAGGCCATGGCCTCTGCTTCTACTGCTGCATAAAGAGCTCCTGCCAAGGCCCTGATTCTTTCACCCAGACCTGGCCCTATTGAGGAGAGTGCTCAGACCGAGAGGGTGGGTGAGTCTGTTCCTATTCTTGCCAAGATTCCTACTCCTCAGAAAGAAGTCACTCTTGCAGGTGCATTGCAGACTGGGAGCCCTTCTCTTGTTACTTCTCCTGTCATCTCTGCTAGCAATTCCTTTGTTGCCCTTTCTCAGGCCATAAAGGATGTATCTTCCTTCGTGGTTACTCCTTCATCCATTCCCAGTTCTACCACCTGTAGGCCTAATGCGGATTTGTCTATGGGTATGCGTTTCTTGCCCTTTTTAGATTTTCTCTCTCTCTTTTTTTAACTTCCTGTAATAATTCTCTGATTATTATGCACATTAATTTCCTTGGCCACAGATATTCCCAAGGGGCCCAAGACTACAGCAGACACCGTGACCACTTTTGCCACACCTGTAGCCCTCACTCCTACGGAGCTTGGTACTTTTCTTTCTCTCATATCTTCTTTAATATTTATAACGAATTCATCCCTTTACTTCATTAATCCCTTGTGAAATCATGCTATACTTTATGTTTCTACCCAGGTCCGACTCCTGTCGAGGTGGCTCCATCTTCTAGGTTTGAGGTTGGCAACAGTTCTACCTAGGTCCGACTCCTGTCAAGGGTTTCTTTTTGGCTGATCCACGAGGGAGCACTTCCTCAAGCTATTAGGAAGCGTAATGAACGACATCAAGCATAACTTCATCGACACCTTGTCTCCTGAAAGGATCCTGCAGTGGAAGGCCACGATTCAGGAGTTCCTGCTGGATAACCTGTGAGAGATTGCTCAAGCTTTCTTTACGAAGAAGGTTCGGCCTATTGTGGAAGCCATAGATGCTCACATCGAGATTTTGAAGAAGGAGGTGGCAGACCTAGAGGCACGTTGTGAGTGCCTTCTCTCTGGTGTTGCTGGCCCCAGCCGCTCTAGAGATCAGACCCTTATTTCAGGCCTATAATGAGACTTATTATATTGTGCAGTTCCTTGTTTATTTCCTTCCCCTATGTTTATTTTCTTCCCTTCTTCATCCTACCTATTACACTTCCTTATTTTCTCTAGAACTTATTTGATAAGTCTAACATGACTTATATATTTTGGGTTTGTAATGTATTATGCTACTTCTCCTATAGTTATTACTATATGTTTTACTAATACTCCATGGTCTTCATTACTTTTTACAAATTGAAACATACTACAATACTTTCTTGTGATAGCATCCCTTGCAAGGGCAATCACTTGGACAAAAAAAAAAAAACTAAACAAGAGAAAGGAATAACTACACAATGTTTCTTAGGCATAATATCGCTTTAACCATTTGCCGTTAATGGGGTCCATTAGATCTTTTCCATTCATTTGGGCCAAACGATAATACTCACTTGTATGTGCTTCACTTACTACAAAGGGTCCCTCCCATTTTAATGAAAATTTAGATGGTCCTGCCATACCTTGTCTAACGTGGTCTGCCATTTTTAGCACAAGTTGTCCTTCTGCGAACACCCTTTCTTTTGTTATCCTGCCATAGGCTTCAGTCATCTTTTGTCTGTATTTGTGGCTACGCTCTTAGGCCTTGTTAGGTTCTAAGGAATTAGGAACTAATGTATTAGAACTTCAATTTGTAATGTTGGCAAACCATGATCAAAACAATCTTTAGTCTTGTGTTAGACTTGCTCAAAGTATGACTTTTTATGTAAAGTTGGAATCGAGTTAATTGCAGAATTTACTGTGCACTTCTGCCTGACTCGATCGATCGAGAATTAGACTCGACCGATCGAAAGTCGTGCCAAACATTTTTCTGCAGAATTTTCCAACTCAGCCCTAGCCCATTTAATGTGTAGGGTTTTATGTTTTGCCCTAAGTATATAAGGGAAAACCCTAGCCACGTTTTTAGAGTTCTGAATGCTGTTTTTGTGAATCTAATTGTTAGATCTAGAGGTGTTTACCTTCACATACACTTAGGGTTTCCAAACTCAAGATTCATGTCAAGAGATTGGTAAATCATATAGTTGCAGAACAACAAAAGAGCTTCAAGATATACAAGCAGGTGTTGCTTGTGCTTTGCTAAAGAATTCAAGGAAAGAAGGAGTCTGTGGTCTCGGAGTTGTCACGTGGTCATAGTAGTAAGTTTCCTACAGGCAGGTAACAATAGGATGTTAGTGGTCTAAGTCTCTATTGTGTAAACTTCGATTCTTTCATAGTGAATTCGTTTTACCTTGAGGATAGCTAGGTTAAATCCTCCCCAGGTTTTTTACCGGTTTGGTTTTCCTGGGTCATCATATCATGTGTTCTTTATTATTCTGCACTTTTGCATGATTTGATATATTTGTGTTAACCTAGTTTTTGTTTAATTTACCTAAGTTAATCACTTGGCTAATTATCTAGGTTAATTTTTTTGGGTTTAAGGGGTCTAAACAAACTTTCAGGCTTTCTCCTTTTTCTCATCTAATCCTTCTAAGTCTTCGCATCTTTATGCCGCAAAAACTCCCTTCTCTTTTTCCTTCTTTCATTCCTACATGACCCTTAAGGAGGGTGTCATTACTTCAGCTGGGCTCATTACCTTCGTTCCATAGACAAAGGATAAAGGTGAAAATCCCATGGTAGACTTGGGTGAGCTTCGATAGGCCCAAAGGGCTTCTAGTAGATGCATTGCCCATCCTCCGGTGTACTCCTAACTCACCTTGCTAATGATCTTGATGAGAATCTTGTTTGTTGCCTCTGCCTGCCCATTCCCTTAGGGGTAATAGGGTGATGACTGGTGGTGTTTGATCTGATATAACTCCAACATCTTTCTCACTTCACTGTTGACAAATGGAGTGCCATTATCATTGATGATCCTATGGGGTACTTCGAATCTAACAATTATGTTCTCCTTGATAAAATTTGTCTTTGCTCTTCCTGTGGCCTTACGAAGCGGCATGGCTTCTACCTATTTTATAAAGTACTCTGCAGCTACAAGGATCCATATGTACCCACACGATAATGGATTAACTGGTCCCACCAAATCAAGCCCCCAAGTATGGAAGGGCCATAGGGTGACCATGCTATGTAAACTTTGTGAGTGTGAATCAAGTTTGCCTACACCTGGCAGCTGTGGCATTTCTTCACAAATTCTGCTATATCTTTCTTCATAAAAGGCCAATAATAACCCATCTGCAGCATACATCGATATAGCTTCTTCTTCCCTTGGTGCTCTCCGCATTCCCCTGCATGTATCTCCTTTATCATTTCCCTTGCTTCTTCAAGACCTAGACATCGTAATGGATCTCCATCATATCCTTTCTTAAAAAGAATTCTCTCATGTAAAAAGTAGCACTTCGCCAGCTTTTTAAGTTTATATCTTTCACTATGCTTCCATGGCAGGACACCTTCTGCCAGGTATTGCACGAATGGGCTTTTCCAGTCTTCACTAGTGAACACAACGTAACTTTCCTCCCTGTTTGTAGCCAGATGGCAGGCTTCGCACTGGGTTTGGACTAGGTCTGCATCCTTACCCATGCTTGGCCAATAAAACCTGCCCTCTAAAGTCTGTGGTAAAGGCTGATTTCGTCGTAGAACTCGCAGGTTTTACCATGCACCTCCTTCAATTTTCTTTGGGCCTTTTCTTGCCCTACACATCTTAACAGAATTCCTCCTAGCATTTTGCGATATAGGTCCCCTTTCATCAGGGTGTAGTCCTTCAATGTCTTCAAATCTGCCATATCTCCTTATTTCAATAGGGATTCCTTAATGGGAATTCTCCAGTCCTCCTCACACCCTTGTTCATCTTGGAACCTTTCTTGCAGTATTTCAATAATAGATTCCCTTCGTTTGCTGACTTTGACTTTGGTACTACTCCCTTCAAAGGCTATTTTTAAGCCCAACGCGGCCAGCGCGTCTGTGTACCGATTCTCGCTTTTCTGAGCATGCTCTATCTGAAATGGTGAAAACCTTTCTTCCATTTTTTGGGCCAACGTACTAAACTCCCTTTGGCTTGGCAAACCACCAGGTTGGAGTCACCTATCACCTTCAAATGCTTGATCCCCATCTTGTGGGTTGTGGCCAACCCAGTAAGATAGGCCTCGTACTCTGCGATATTGTTTGAGCAAGGGAACTCCAACTTGAATGTGAGCACCACGGCCTCTTCTCTTTCATGATAGGGGACTATTCTTGTGCCTCCTAAGTGGGCTGTAGAAGAACCATCGAACTTCATCACCCATTGCTCTTCAATTACTTCTGCCATGGCCACTTCCCCCGAAACTTTATCATCCAGCGGGAATTCCCCCTCTCTTGGGAATTGTGCTAGCAAATCTGCTATGGCCTGACTCTGTATTGCTTTGGGTGTTCCTGCCTTTAAGTCATATTGTGATAATTGTAACAACCACAAAGATATCCTCCTAGAGAGAATTGGCTGCTGAAGAAGAGCTTTATTTGTGTGAGACTTCGTCATCATGTATATCTCGTAGGCTAGGAAGTAATGGCGCAATCTTTGTGATGAGTATACTAGGGGTGTGCTCGGTTTGGCTTCGGTCGGTTTTAATGGGTATGGCCAACCGAAACCGAATATTTCGGTTTGTGAAATTCTCAACCGAAATCGACCGAAACGGCTGGAAATTAATCAGTTTCGGTGTATTTTGGTTTTAGTCGGTTTCGGTCGATTTTCGGTTTTCCAAAGAGAGAGTTATTGATATTTTCAAAACCCTAAGTCCCTAACAAATCAAAACGACAGAGAAAGAAAAACTTCCAACAATATTTGTTGAACAATTTACAAACAAATTCCAACATAAAATTGAAAATATTTTGAATTAGCAAAAGAGTCCAAATAGAAAAAATCAAGAAGAAAAGAAAAAAAAAACAAACAAAAGAAGGATCAGCGACGCTAGTAGATCAAAGCCGGATCTAATTAACTTATCCTATAGAAAGAGAAATTTTAGAAAGAGAGAAAGAAAAGTAGACCAGCATTGAGTTTTTTGACCATGCAGAGCCTCTCAGCCTCTCACAGACTTAGCCATGACAAAAAGACCCAACAAGCTTCAAATCTGTTTTTTTTTTCCCCCTTTTTTTTGTTTTGTTTGTCTCAGACGGCTCACTCATCATGACTTAACCAAACGCACGCTTCTTGGTCGAGTGGCCTTCTTCGATTCGGCCTCTAACTGTGACATCTTCTAGCCCTGGAAGTAAAAATCAAGTCTTGAATAAGTTTTTTAGGTTCTAAAAGCTTAGAACAATTGGCAAATCGTGAGCACACAAGAACAAGTAAGCTGCAAAAAGAAGATTTCAGAATCTGCCTGGTGCGATCGATCGAAAGACAGGTTCGACCGATCGAGAATCGTATCTGCAGAATTTTAAGTTGGCCCAAACAGCAGTTCTAGCCCATTAAGGATTAGGGTTTCAGATCTACTTCTCTCACTATATAAAGGAAACCCTAAGCACATTTTTTATAAGGCTTTTTAGAGAGAGAAGAGTGTGCCTCTTTTGTATTTAGGGTTTTGTTCCTAAAACCTCTCTTATTATTTCTACCGGTGTTGTTCCTTGAAGAATCTCAATATCCGGTATTGCTGAAGTTGCTGCCTTCTCTAGTCATCAAAGGTGCTGATGATCTAAACCTTCAAGGGTGGTCTTGGAGTCACAAACAGGAGAGTTTGTGTTGCTAAACCTTTGAGTGGAGTCTCAAAGTCACAAACGGTGGTGTTTGTATTTTGCAAAGATTAAAGAAAGAAGGAGTCCGTGGATCTCGGAGCTATCATGGGGTCGTGGTAGTAAGTTTCCTACACTTGGATAGCAATAGGATGTTAGTGGTCTAAGTCGCTATTGTGTAAACTTCAATTCTTTCTAGTGGATTTGCTATTTTACCTTGAGGATAGCTAGGTTAAATCCTCCCCAGGTTTTTTACCGGTTTGGTTTTCCTAGGTCATCATATCGTTGTGTTATTTATTTTTCCGCTGCTTTACTTGATATGATTGTTTTGTTTTAACCTAGATCTGAATAATAAACCTAAGTATTCACTTGGTTAATTAATTAGGTTAAACAATCTAGTTTACAGGGGTCTAAATGAACTGACAAGTGGTATCAGAGCGGGTAGCTCTTCTGTTGTAGATCTTTTGATCTAAGAGTTGATCCTTGATCCCTGTTTTCATGGATAATTTTAAGTGTCTTACTGTTTTTGATTGTGATGATTTGAATAAAAAGGACACTGTTGTTTCTGTTGATTTTATTGATGTCTGTGAAACTCTTCGTAAGGAATTATCTAAGTCTTTGAAAATTACTAAGAAATTTAAAGAAGAGTTAAAATTGGCTAATCTTGAAAAAGAGGAATTGCTTGTTAGATTAGATGAATCTAATAAAAAGAATGAATTTTTGAGAAATCAAATTTTCTCTCAAGATGAGAAGATGAAAAGCTTGGAACAAGAGTTAGCTGAATCTAAAGCTAAAATTGAAAATTTGACTAGTACCAAGCCTGCTGTTGATAACAGAAGTGTTTCTGTTTCTCTTAAGCCTAAAGCTGAAAAAGTTTATATTCCTCCTTTCAAGAGGAATAATAAAGAAAATGCTTATTTTGCTAGGTTAGACAAAGGTAAAAGTTTTGATGTTGACGCTGAAGTTTCTAAACCTAAGTCTAAACCTACTGTTAGAGAGCATAATAAATCTGTTTTTGTGCCTACCTGTCATTTTTGTGGTGTTGTTGGTCATATTAGACCAAATTGTTATTTGTTGAGGCAAAAACCAAAATCTGAGACTAGACTTGCTGTTAGGAATACTGAGGTTCCTAAATTTGTTCTTGTTTGTCACTTTTGTGGTGTCTCCGGTCACATTCGTCCTAATTGTCATAAATTGAAATTTAAGCATCCTGTATTTCAATCTAGGACATGTGATGATATTTCTCCTGCCATGAGTCCAAATAAATTGTTTCATATGCTTTTGAAAAATTTAAGCTTGTTGGCTTGTGAAAGGAATTTGCAGGATTTCAGTCTTTCTCAGAAGATTGGTGTAATTCCTCAAACACACTCAGCTTCTCATGGATTTTCACCTACAAAGCCGAAGACTCGTGCTATATGGGTGAGAAAAGATTCTCTAAGGTGAGTGTTGTTGACTTGTCCCTGTTTTAATTCTTTCAATTATTTGTGGACATGTTTTGTTTTCGTTTTTGGTTGTTTTGTTTTTTAGGTTGTTTTTTTATTAAAAAAAAATCCAAAAACATTGAAAAATTTCAAAAAAAAAACAAAAATATTTTATTTTGTGTCTAGTTTTAATTTTTCTTGAGGATTACATGAATTATGATATCTCTCTTGATTTAGAACATGCTTGACATTGTGGAGAAACTTGAATAGCATGTGTTATATAAGTGCTAAGCTATTTTTTAAATTTTGTTTGAGTATGTACTATTTTGTACATGTACTCATGGGTTAATTAAGAAATTGATATTTCTTGTTTGTGTACCCTCTATAGCTTAGTTAAGCACTGTCATGCATTGCACTTGCATTTTTTTTAATCATTTAACATAATGTGTGCTTTTTGTTTTTGGTCATAAAATTTCTTTTAAATCAAAAATAATTTTGTTTTTTGCATTAATTGTTCTTGGATTTGAAATCAAGGATTGGCCATATTATCTTTACATAACATATTTATGTACTTTGTTTAGCTTGGATGAGCTTATTTTATTGCACTTTACTAGCTAAAGTTTTGTTGTGCATGTTGTGTGGGAAGATGTTTATAGTTTTTGATCACTTTATCTTGATCTTGAAGTCTCATGCCTTTGATTGTCGGACTTGAACTTAATGAGAAAGGCATAAATAACCATCTCACCACTGTTTATTAGCCAATCATGAACACCTTAGTGCATATCGCAAGATTTTGTGCTTGAGAAAGTGTAGCACATGCACAAAAAGAACATAAGGTGTAGCCTCGGATTAAATTGTTAAAGTTGGTGTGTACATTATTGGGCTATAATAAGTTTCTAATCAATTAAAATTGGTGTGTATATTATGAGGCAAATCAAGAAACTTACATAATTGCAAGTTTTTATTCTAGGAGATGTGAGAGTTATATGATGTAACTCTTTAGGTGATAGTCTCTTTCCAATTTATGTGATGAATTTTGTAGACTTTGTGATTAATTACTATTCACATATCACCTCACATGTTTCTTAAGCTTTTGCTAGTTGCACACACTACACAAGTTACTCTTTGCTAAACTTGGTACATTATATTGTGTGTGATCTTGTTGTGGCCATCCAAGATTATGTGTTCCTTGATTTTGATACAAAATTTGTGTTTTTAAGGACAAATTGATTGAAAATTTTAATTTTGGAAGATCTGGGCTGTATTCATATGTTTTTGAAAAACATTTAGTCTCATACTCATGCATTTCATTCATGAAATATTGTGCTTTGAGGAGTTACTGCATTAAATTGCTCTGTTTTTCAAAATTTTAAGTTTTCCAGAATTTCGACCGATCGAAGCTGTTTCTCGACCAATCGAAATTGCGATTAAAATTTTTGGTTTGATTCTGTCTGACTCGATTGGTATTCGATCGAAACTCGATCGATCGAAACTGAAAAATTTTCAGTTTTTAGAGTTTTTGACCAAATTTTTTTTCATGCATCGTTTATGGTTAGGATTCACATGAGTTGCATTGTTTTCTATGTCCATCTTGCAGTTTTGCAGTCATATCTCTCATTGTTTTCACACATAACATGCATACACTTTGCTAAATTGGGTACTCAACTTGAATTAAAAATTGATTGATTAATTTTTGAGTCCTTTGTACATTTTAGTATATGCTATTTTTTCTTGATGTGTGAACTACAGAAAATATTTTTCTTCAGAGATATGATGGATAATCAATGTGCAAATATTTTCTCTACTCATGCAACTGTTTATGGGTCATATAGTGTCAAGTTTGCATTTATTGAAAGAAAGAATATTTTTCTTCATGTGTATCTTCAACTTTAATTTTTTTTGGTTTGTGTGTTTTTATTTTTCCCCACCTCCTAAATTTTTCCCAAAATTGTTTTTCCCAAAACTTGTTTTGTTTTTCCTATTTTTATAAGGGGAGAAAAGTTTTTTTTTTAACCTTTGTTGTTCATAGGGGGAGTTGTTGCTCTTCATAGGGGGAGTTCTCTCTATTTTCTATAGAGCTGACCTGTTTTTTGTTCCCTTGATTCTCTTTTTTCTCTCATGTTTACTGTCACTCTACTCTTTGTTTGAGTTGTTTTTTGTCAATACGTGACAAAAAGGGGGAGAAATAGATGAAATGTGGGAATACTGTTTGTTTTGTTTAGGGGGAGATGCAATTGTTTTTAAAATGGGGAGAATATAAAATTTTTTTTGATGTATCTAACTTAGGGGGAGAGTTAGAATTTATTTTTGTTTTTATATTCAGTTTCATATTATTATTTATATGTCTTTCTTTCCACACATGCGTTGATGTGTTTGTTGAGTGTTTCAGGAAAGACAGGTGCATTCTGATTAAGACCTTCTACCTCTTCTTGGCAACTTCTAGGTTAAGAGTCTTAGATCGGAATTTGTGATGTAATTGGGCATTTTATTGTATTGGGTTGTTCTTGTATTTTAACATTTCATTTTGTATGAAAGTTTTGTCACGAATTGCCAAAGGGGGAGATTGTTAGGTTCTAAAAGCTTAGAACAATTGGCAAATCGTGAGCACACAAGAACAAGTAAGCTGCAAAAAGAAGATTTCAGAATCTGCCTGGTTCGATCGATCGAAAGACAGGCTCGACCGATCGAGAATCGTATCTGCAGAATTTTAAGTTGGCCCAAACAGCAGTTCTAGCCCATTAAGGATTAGGGTTTCAGATCTACTTCTCTCACTATATAAAGGAAACCCTAAGCACGTTTTTTATAAAGCTTTTTAGAGAGAGAAGAGTGTGCCTCTTTTGTATTTAGGGTTTTGTTCCTAAAACCTCTCTTATTACTTCTACCGGTGTTGTTCCTTGAAGAATCTCAAGATCCGGTATTGCTGAAGTTGCTGCCTTCTCTAGTCATCAAAGGTGCTGATGATCTAAACCTTCAAGGGTGGTCTTGGAGTCACAAACAGGAGAGTTTGTGTTGCTAAACCTTTGAGTGGAGTCTCAAAGTCACAAACGGTGGTGTTTGTGTTTTGCAAAGATTAAAGAAAGAAGGAGTCCGTGGATCTCGGAGCTATCATGGGGTTGTGGTAGTAAGTTTCCTACACTTGGGTAGCAATAGGATGTTAGTGGTCTAAGTCGCTATTGTGTAAACTTCAATTCTTTCTAGTGGATTTGCTATTTTACCTTGAGGATAGCTAGGTTAAATCCTCCCCAGGTTTTTTACCAGTTTGGTTTTCCTGGGTCATCATATCGTTGTGTTATTTATTTTTCCACTGCTTTACTTGATATGATTGTTTTGTTTTAACCTAGATCTGAATAATAAACCTAAGTATTCACTTGGTTAATTAATTAGGTTAAACAATCTAGTTTACAGGGGTCTAAATGAACTGACAAAGTTGTTATCATTCAAACAGCGGAGAAAGAAAAAAAAAAGAGAAAATGAATGAGGAGACGCTAAAGCGAGAAAGGTAGAGAGAGACATAGAAAATTGGGGAAGGGGACAGCTGAAGTAAAGAAAAGAAAAGAATAGGGGGTATTTATATCATGTTACTACTAGGGTTTCAAAAAAATTAAGTAGCAAAAACCATGCGAAGGCTCGAACTGGGGATCAGTAAGCCAAAAAGCAGGGTGCATACCACTAAGCCACTAATTAGTTATGTTTTAAAGTTACATAAATATATACATATATAGATATCGGTCGGTTCAGTCAGTTTCGAGGTGAAAAAATCCAGAACCGAAATCAAATCGAAATATTTCGGTTTTCTAAAATTCAAACCGAAACCGAATCACACCGAAACCGAACCAAAAAATTGAACTCAGTTCGGTCGGTTTCGGCCAGTTTTTTTGGTTCATCAGTTTTTTGCACACCCCTAGCGTATACTATTGTCAGGCATGCTTTTTCTGCTCTAGGGTAGCAGGTCTTCGCATCCTTTAGAGCGCAACTCACGTAATAAACTGGTTGTTCGATTACCCCTCCATCTTCTTGGGCGATCAAGGTGCCTATGGCATATGGGCTTGAGGCCAGATAAAGCAACAATGGCCTTTTTTGGATTAGGGCTTGCACTGTAGGGAGATTTGTCATAATCTGCTATAGCCTCTGAAAGGCTGTTTGTTGTGCCTCTCCCCACTCGAAGCTTTGTCCCTTCTTGAGTAATTTGGCGAAGGCTTAAGTGATTGATGCTAAGCCCGGGATGAACCTCTGGATGTAAGAAACTTTCTCAGAAAACTCTTCAATTCCTTTACTGTGGCAGGTGGCATCATGGTTGCTATAACTGTGGCTTTGACTAGGTCCACGTCTATCCCCTTGCTGTGGACCAAAACCCCCAAAAATTTCCCAGCAGACACTCCAAAAGCACATTTGAGCGAATTCAATCTTAGCTTAAAAAGTCTGCATCTTTCAAACACCTTTCTTAATACTTTATCATGGTCCTCTTGCCTCCTCGACTTTACAACTATGTCACCCACATATTCTTCTAACTCGCAATGCATCATGTCACAGAATATGGTGATCATCGTGTGTTGGTAAGTTGTGTCTACATTTTTCAACACAAATGGCATCACAGTGTAGTAGAAATTACCTATGGGTGTTCTAAAAGTAGTTTTCTCTGCATCTCTTGGCGCCATTCGAATCTGGTTATATCCACTAAATCCATCCATATAGGAGAACATGGCATTCCTTGCTGTAGAGTCTATTAGCAGATCCATGTTGGGTAGCGGGAATTCGTCCTTTGGGCAGACTCGGTTGAGGTTTCTGAAGTTTATGAAGCATCTTATTTGTCCATTTTTCTTCTTTACTGGCACGATATTAGACAGCCATCGCCGGTGTTGGATGGGTTTAATGAAACTAGTAGCCAACAACTTTTCCACTTTCTTTACTATCTATTCTTCTATTTTGGCATAGAACACTCTAGCAGGCTGAGCCACTGGCTTAGCCTCGAGATTTACGTTGAGCGTGTGCACTACCAATCCTAGGTCTAGCCCAGGCATCTCACTGTAGTCCCATGCAAAAACATCCCTAAACTCTTTCAACAATAGTATCAGCTCTAACGTTTCCTCCCCCGACAGTTTTGAACTATCGAAATGGGTCTTGGCTTTTGTGGGTCAATGCCCAAATAAACTTCCTCTAATTTCTCTTTTGTCGTTACTTGTGTATCCTTTTCTGCTGTAACTTCCTCTTCTTTTTCTATATTGTTTTCTTCTCTCGAATTTTCCTAGGCTACACAGCACACCAAACTTTTATGCTGTGACCTTTGTTTGGGACCGCCTTGTGCACCACAGGTGGGCCCCGCACACCTTCATAACTTGTAGACTATTCTACCATCAGGGGTCCAAACCCTGACGCATCATGGTGCATCACTTGACTCTAAAGCGGGTGCTTCTTTCCTTTTCTTTCTCCGCATTAGCAGCCCTCTCAGATCAGGCTCTGAGCCATTTTGAATATCCTCCAATCTAGGGACGAAGGTGCCTTGTGGTTTGGACACCGAGCTTTCACCAGATGGCGCCCACTCATTGTAAAACATGGTTTGTACTAGATGAGCTTCTTCTTGTTCGAAGGGTGAAAAGTTTGCCGCTATTCATATCATTCTGCCGTTTAGCCTTCCTTTCACACATTGATAGTAGGTGGACAGGACCAATCGGTGTTTATGCAACCATGACTTTCCCAAAAATATGTGGTATGAGACTTCTATCTTCACTACATGGAAGCGGGCCAGGGAGGCTATTGGTCCCACTTCCAACCATAACTGGATGTGTCTTGCGGTATATTCACCTTTTCCCCAAATCTTGTTACCTCCATTAGGCATCCTTGTATTTTCCATTTTGAAATTCTAGCTGCTTGCAGCGTGCCAAGTGGAATGAGGTATATTGAAGTGCTAGTATCGACCAAGGTCCTTTTAATGGGGATTTGATTTATGGAGGCCGCCAGGTAGAGAGCTCTCTTATGATTTGAATACCCTACTTCCATTTCTTCGTCATTGAAAGTGATCTCGTTGGTGTCTTATAAGAAGGCTTTGTCAGCTCTAGTTTTCGTTGACAAGCATTCTACTCCTGCCCCTGAGGCAATGCTCACTAGAGTCTTTGTGGCAATTCTCCGTTTGTCGACTGTGAGTTCCAACTAATTAAACAAGTTCTTGAACCTAGAGCTTTTCTGCAAGGTGGTAATTATTGGGGTAGGCAGGGCTGACCTTTCTTCTTCGTCTTCTCTTGGACTCGCGTAAATAATAACTATTGCTACTCCTTTTCCCTTGTGGTTCGAGAGTAGGTATCTTTGGACTTCTGGCTGAGATAACTTGAAAGTTCCTTCTTTGATTCTACAACGCACTAGTCTACGAAGAGCCTAGCATTCTGTGGTAGGGTGTAGCACATAATTGTGTAGACGGCAAAAACACGGGTCTCTCTGCTCTTCTTCGGCAGGTTCCCTGGAAACTTGGTTGGGCTTGAAGACCCCATCTGCAATCCATTTAAGTAGGAGTACATCTAGCACATTTGGTGTACATGGCAGTGGCGGAGGGGTCTCGTACTCCCTCCTATCCGATTTCCTCTTCCTTTCGCCAGTAAATATCGCCATAGCTTGCAAAGTGGACCTCCATTCTTTTGGCCTGTCAGAGCTTGGCCTCACTGAATAGGCGGTCTTCCTGGCTTTCTGTAATATCTGTGTGAACTGGGAGATTTCCAAGTTCTCCAAAACAGCTTTGTATTCCATAATCATGTTACCCATACACATTTCCACCAATGTACTTTTCTTCACAATGATCATAGCAGTCAAGAGTTATGTCCTTGAATCTCTTGATGTATTCCATCAAGTCTTCGCCGCTCATTTGCTTGATCGCTTACAAAGTTGCAAGCGTTACTGTCTCTTCTCCATGAAAGTACTTAGTGCAAAACACGTTTACCATGTTGTCCCATTTTGGGATTAACCCTGGCTTCAAATCGGTGTACTAGGCGTACGCTCACATAGGGATTTAGAGAGTTCTCAAAGGCATAAGTCCTCATTAGCTGCGTATGGACTGAGGGTGTCAATAAACTTGCTCACATACTCGATAGCACTTCCCCTTCTGCCATCGTATTATGCAAAAGTTTGCGGTTCATATCTCCCAAGATATGGATTGCTGAGTATTCTCAGCGGATAAGGAGGCCTTTGTGCATAAAATCTTTCCTTAGGCGCTTTGGCCCTTTCCTGCTCTAGAAGCGCTGCAACTTCGGCCATGGTAATGAAACGCTGCTCTGCATTCTGCAGACCACCCCCTACAGGGGTTTCTTCCTTGTCTGCTGCATGCTTTAGGTCATGCTGGCTTCCTTTTTCTTTCGTCTTGTCCGCCTTCATCTGGCAAATCTCCTCAATTATTTGTTGCTAGGAATACTGCATAGATTGTAGCACTTCAACAAAAATGTTGGCATTATCAGCAGGAACTCTTTGTTTCTGCTATAGTCCAGCCCCCCACTCCGTTAACACCTTCTGCCTGGTTGGGCTGGTGCTGGTGGTGCGTTCCTGGTCTTGACTTTACCTATGAAGGTACGGTGCATGTTCTGCGTCCTTTTCGATCTTGGGGGCATAACTTGCGAGGGCTTTATCTACTTTCCTTGTCTTCTTCCCAACTTCCCAGCGGAGTCGCTAATTTAAATGTGGTGGGCCTTTTTATGTACTAGGTTGGGCTGCTCCCGCTTCACTATGGCTCAATAATTCTGGGGTAAAAGAGTCAGGATTGATTTAATTGAAACTCATCTTAGGCCAGCTTGTGCACAAGTTGGAACCCTGGTAGGAATCTTAATGAAATCACGAGCCCATGGCAAGAAACACTGTCACAAAAATGTTATAGCAAGAGAAACATATTACAACTAAAATATTTAACTAAAGTGCTTGCTACCAACGAAAGATAATATTTAAATAATTTCGCAAAGGAAAACACAATAATATAAGTGTAGACAATATTTAAATAATTTCGCAAAGGAAAACACGATAATGTAAGTGTAGACAACCAAATTTTTGTTCGAAAATATAAGTATAGACAACCAAATTTCTAGTTCAAAATAAATCAAACAAGTAGAATAGTTTCACAAATGCGAATTTGTATTGATGAATGTGTGGTACAATTCTCTGTGATTACAAAAGAGTGATCCTTTGATTCGATCTCCTTGAAAGTTTTGTTGATTGGAATTGTGGTGATGTGATTTTGATTCGAACACCAAATATACTTTAATTTGGCTGCAGAATGGATCGAAGATCTTTGAAACAGAATTACAAGGAATCTCTGGCTATGAGCTTGTTGAAAATCCTTTGTTCTTCGCGTTCTTCGTGTTCTTGGTGCGTTCTTCGTCTTCGAAGGTTTGTGGTGGAAGTTCTTCGGTGCTTTAGAGGCTTAAATCTGTAGAGCTTTGTTGATTTATAGTTTGTTGAGCAAACCTTCGATTCCTGCAGAGCGTTGAGGTTTCTTGTCTGCTTCGAATATTCTTCGATTTTGAGGTTGAAGTTTCTTGAATTTCTTGAAGGCGTTGAGGCTTGATTCCTGCAGAGCTTCTGTACTTCTGAGTGCTTCTGAATCTTCTCTGATGCTACTTATGCTCTAGATGGCTTTGTCTCCCCTTGAATGCCTTAGAAAGGCTTCTATTTATAGGAGTTTGGAGGTAGGTGAGCGACACGTGGTGGAGTCTGATTGGTGACACATGTCACAGCCTGATTGGTCCGCATATGTCATCACTTACACGTGCTAGACTGCTTGTGTCATCGCTTACACGTGCTGGACTGCTTGTGTCATCGCTTACATGCGCTGATGTGTGATTGGTTTACTTTAATGACACTTGGCAAATTTCTATTGGTTTCTAGGTAGTGATAGCAAAACTTAGCAGCAGTACGTGACACTTTGTAATTGGCTGTATTTTGTGGACTTGGTAGTATGATGTGTCTGCTTGTGATAGGTCGAGAATTTTCCCTCTTTACAAATGCCTCCTCGAGACTTGTTCATGCACACAATTTCGGAATGTGGTGCAGGAATGAGTTTCGAAAATGAATTTTTACACTTGACTCTTTAAGTGAAGTACTTGAAGGTGGTGAAGCTTTCAGCAGGATGAGGTAATTTCCGAAGAGTAGACCCACCCATATGAAAGGCTTTGATGAGACTGAAAAGGGGTCTGCCAGTATTTGAAAGTACTTGCGTGACCGAGCCTTCTCAGCAGAGGTTAAGTCGAAGAAATTTCAAAAGAGTGTTCCATGGTACTTGGAGTGGGTTGGTGATGCTGAAAATTATTTGCAAGAAGTTAGATGTGCTTGCAAGATTGAATCATTTCAGCAGAGGTTAAGCTGAGATAATTTCAGAAGAGTATTTTGGATCGTTGGTGGCGATCACAGGGTGTAGAAGATGGGGAAGAGGCGAGGATGTTGGCTGGGTATAGCATGTAGAGCTATGGGGCTGGCCTCACATTTTTAAGAACTCCTGGTGAAGTTATCTCGGAGGAATCTACTTTGGATTACAGCAAAGACATGTGAGAAAGTGGTTGAGTGTGCATGTGTCATTGTATCACTCAGGTTAAGTTGAAGTAATTTCACCGGCATATGATTCTGGGTTGGGGGAGATTGTGAAAAGAAGACGATGAAGATGAAAAGGAGATGGTGACTGTGTGAAACATACAACACCATGGAGCTGGCCTTGTACATCAAAGAATTTCTGGTGTAGATGTTTTTGGGGAGTATATTTTGGAATGTGGGACTGATTGCATGCTGGGTGGTGAAGAAGACGGGGATAAAACAAAGTGAATGGGTGAAACATATGATACCATGGTGCTGGCCCTGTACATTGGGGACTCTCTAGTGTAGATGTTTCTAGGAAGTGCATCTTGGGATATGGGATCGACTGCATGCTGAATGAGGTTCGACGGAAAGTCATCGAATGTGCATGTGTGATGGGGCCATGCCGACGGACGTTAAGTTGAAGTAATTTCAGAAGAGTACTTTTTGAAATACTTCAAGCGGAATTTAAGTTGGAGTAATTCCAGAAAAGTGTGTTCTGAGCTACCAGCAACGACGACCTTTGGGTCCCACACTGGTAGGGACATGGAATAAGGCTTTGGCGACCATTTACCAGCTCCAAAGGCTTATCTCTGATGAGCTGGTACCTTGGGGGTCATCGTAAGTGTTGGATGGAAGACAATTTGTAGGATACCCCAACACTTTTTACCATCTTCACCTACTGCCACTTGTTGGAAAAGCACAGAAAAATGAAAGAATGGAGACTGGTAGGCACCGAACGGGAGTGGTAAGTTGAATTGATGACCCGAAGTAATTCCCAGTTTAGGATACACTTGTGAGAGTTCATCTACTCTTTGAAAGAGAAGCCTTGATGAAGTATGGAGGATAACCTTGAAGGAATCCGAACCAAATGGATGAATCTCCAATTTTGATTTTGGAAGCTTAAGTTTCAAACACTGTTAGTACTTCGGAGAAGTGGGTCAGATTGGTGGTTTCCAAGTCCAAAACAAATAAGCAAATTTCAAAATCAAAATCTTTGCGAAAATCTGAATGGGACAAGCTTTGCTTGGACATCATGATTCTTAGTCATAGTTCACATTAAAACCAATAGTTGTGGAATCACACCATTTGAGGAATTTTGGATTCTCAAATGAAGAAATAGACCCCAAAATCGAAATCTACGCGAAAAATTGGGCAAGACAGGTCCCTTTTGAAATTTTTGACTTTATGTCAAGATTTTTGCAAAAGTCAATCTTCTAAAAGTTGGACTGTTTGCATGATTTTCGAGTTTCGAATGAAGAAACGGACCCCAAAAACGGAATGTACTCAAAAAACTGAGTAAGACAGGCCCTTTTTGAAAATTTTGACTTTTTGGTCAAAGTCAAAGTTCAATTTGGTCAAAGCTTTTTTTTTTTCCAGGCAGTTCGAACCAAGTCAAGATGAGCAGGTCAAACTGGGTCAGCCTACACAAACGAGTCAGACCGTAGTGGGTGATGACGTCAACCATGACATCATAGCACTGGAGTGCGTGTCAAAGTATGGCGCATGTGGCGCGTGTAAGTGTGTGGCAGATGCTCCGACGCGTGTGAGTGCGTGAGATTGGTGGAGGTGTGTAGTTCATTAAGTAGCTTTTGTTGGAGCTTCTAGCGGCGCGTAGCTTTGGGCCTGAAATTTTCAGGTCTTGTAAATTGAAGGTCGAAGAAGACCATGGTATTGCAAATTTCTAAAATTTTGAGCGTATTTGCATAGATTTGAAGAACTAAGCTGCGGGTCACTGTGAAATTTTGGCGGCGCGTGGTGGCTCCGTTGCTGATGATCTTTCTGGGTTTTGTAGATCGAAGGCCGATGAATCTAGTGGTGGCATTGGTTTTGTAAAATTTTTCTCAGTTTTGCACAGATGTGAAGGAGTAGTCCATGATCCTCCGAAGCTTTTGGCGGCGCGTGGAGGCGCGTGTTTCCTCTGGTGAGAGTGAGCTTTCGTGGGCTTTTTTGATCTTTGTCGGCTTAAGATCTCTGTGGATTCAGTTTTGTGAAATGAGGTCAGGATTTTCACAAGTCTGAAGGAGAAGTTCGCAGGCATTGTGGAACTAGTTGCCATTTTAGTCTACTGGTTCTGACAGTGTTAGACATTGGTTAATCAGCAACTGTCTCTACTTTCAAGGTCGGCAGCATAATTGCTTTGAACAATATGCAAGCTAGAACTTCATCCTAGGTCTAGTGCATCATTTTCTTTATGATAGCGTGAGTGTATTTGAGTCACAAAATCTGACTTCAAATAATATCTGTTTGCTGGCAGGCTTGCGTAGTCTTTTTTTTTTTTTTTTTTTTTTGGTCTATTATCTCAGAAGTTTTCTATATAAAGCCTCCTGGAGCATGCCTTAGTTTGTGCCAGCATAGTCTCCAGAGTGGGTAGCATAATACGTAGAGAAATTATGCTTCTTCTTTTTCTTTTATAATTTCTCTTCTTCTTTTTTTTTTCTTTTTTTCACATGCTTGGTTTGTATTAACCTTTTTGCTTTTGACAGACTAGAGATTAAAATTGGAGCTCTCTCTCTTTATAGTTTTTTTTTTTTTTTTTTTTGTTTAGATGTGCCATGAGAGTTTCTTCTGACAAGTTCTTTGTTGTTGCTTGTTTTTGTTATGCAGCATGCTTTCCTTGTTCTTTGGGCTTTAGCATCAAGCTTTTCATCAACATTCTTAGCCTGACGTCCATCTTTATTTGGTGACTTTACATTCCATTGAATACAACATTCTTACAGTGATGTTTGTCTCCATATTATCAAATTATTGTCTTGCAACAACAATCTCTTAGTGATATCCATCCTTGACGTTCTCATAGCGGCAGTCATCTAAGCAACAATGTTATCACCAGTATTCCTAATACAATGATGCTATTACTAGTACTTGACTTTAAAGTTGTACTGGCCTTTGTCTTAGCAATTAAGCTGCACTAGCACTCTTCTTTTGCCATAAAGCTGCCTTGACATTTTATTTGCATTGAGGCCGTACCAACATTTATCTTTTCCATGAAGCTACGTCAACCCTTCATCTTTGCCATGAAGCAACATTTGCACTTACATCTGCTATGAAGTCGCACCATCATTTGCACTGAAGTCGTGTCAACATTCATTTTTGTTATGAAGCTGCGCCAACACTTCATCTTTGCCATGAAGCAACATGTGCACTTACATCTGCTATGAAGTCACACCATCATTTGCACTGAAGTCGTGTCAACATTCATTTTTGTCATGAAGCTGCGCCAACACTTCATCTTTGCCATGAAGCAAAATTTGCACTTACATTTGCTATGAAGTCGCATCATCATTTGCACTGAAGTCGTGTCAACATTCATTTTTGTCGTGAAGCTACGCCAACATTTCATCTTTGCCATGAAGCAAAATTTGCACTTACATCTGCAATGAAGTCGCACCATCATTTGCACTGAAGTCATGTCAACATTCATCTTTGCCATGAAGCTACGTCAACACTTCATCTTTGCCATGAAGCAACATTTGCACTAACATCTGCTATGAAGTCACACCATCATTTGCACTAAAGTCATGTCAACATTCATTTTTGTCATGAAGCTGCGCCAACACTCCACATTAGCATTTGCATTCACATTGAAGTTGCACCAATATTTAGAGGCAACATAGCTTAGACATCGAAGGTGCATAACATTGTAGCCAAACATCAAGATTTCAAAGACATGATGCGAAACGACACCACTCAGAAGGGAGATGAAGTGGTTCAAATTTCAGAGCTATGAAGTGGCACAACCTAGAAGAGAGACGATGTAGCTTAGATTTGCAAGGTCCAAGAAGATGCCCCCAAGAAGTAAATGATGCAAAGCATACTTTAGAGACATGGGAAGATGTCCACAGAAGAGGGGCAATGCCATGAAGACTTCATTCCCAATTCTTTGTAGCTATCATCTTCTACCACAATGATCTTCGAGCATCATGTAGTGAGCAATTCACTGATCTTAAGCAACGCCCGCCAATCAAAGGGATCTCAAAAGCATATTGATGACTTTTGGAAAAACTCTTCAAGCTAGACTGGCAATCCTTCTTCTTTTCATGTGACTGAACTTAGTGACAAGTACTAAGTTGCCTACGTACCCCAGAGAGAGATCAAGTCATCACGTAGTTCAATAGATTTTTTTTTGATGATTTTTTATTTATTTTTGTTTTTTATTTTTATTTTTTTATTTTTTTGTTTTTTTGTTTTGTTTTTTATTTTTATTTTTTTTATAAAAAAAAAAAAAAAAGAAGGGCTCACGTGTGTAATCCTCGCCCCACGCCCCACGGCATTTCATGGGTACCAATTACGCAATAGTGGGTATCACCATTAATTGAACTCGAGACCTCGGCCTCAAAGGCGACAAAGGCATCCAACCACTACGCCACACTCACAAATGGTGACATAGAATGGGATTAATTTCTCCTTATTGGTACGCTTTCAAAGGTAATGAGAAGACATCATGTAACCTTGCAGTGCTACAGTGGGCAGTTTAAACTCTTACCAAGGAGCGATCCTCTATTTTCAAGCATAGAAGCGTTTGAGGAACTTCCCATTGATGGGGTCGATCCTTACACCCTCATGATCAATCAACTTATAAGCTCCATTGGTGTAGAGTTCTTGTATAACATAAGGTCCATCCCATTTTGAAGTGAACTTATTGCCTGTACAATGAGTTGTGATAATAGGTCTTCGAATGGTGAGGACTAAGTCACCTACTTGGAATGATCATGGTTTAACTCTTTTATTGAATGCGCTTGAAAGACGAGCTTGATAGCACTCAAGGCATTGTTGGGCCTCAAGCCTTTTCTCATCAAGTGCCTCTAATTCTTGCAATCTGAGCTTGACATTTTCTTCTTCAGTCAACCTTTCTGGAATGGCAATCCATAATGATGGGATTTGGCATTTTAAGGGAAGGACAGCTTCCACTTCATAAACAAGAGAATATGGCGTTGCTTGAGTAGGCATTCGAAATGTTGTTCAATATGCCCATAATGCTTCTCCGATTCTTTCATGCCAATCTCGCTTTGTTTTGGATATCGCCTTCTTTAACAAACTGCCAAGTGTTTTGTTAAAGGCTTCAGCTAATTTATTTGTCGGGGCATTGTACATGGAGGAGTTGTATTGTTTAAATCCAAACTTCTCACATAGTTCCGTCATTAGCCTATTGTAGAACGGCTTGCCATTATCAGTTATGATATACTGAGGGACACCATACCGATAGATCAAGTGAGTTCGAATGAAATTGAACACCGTTTCTTTCTTCACTTCCCTAAGAGGCATAGCTTCTGCCCACTTCAAGAAGTAATCAGTTGCAGCCAAGATGTACAAATGGCCACCGGATGACTTTGGTAATGGCCCTATTGCATCAAGTCCCCATGCATCAAAAGGCCAAGAAGCTACAGTCGGGTGTAGAGGTTCTAGCGGCTAGTGGATGAAGTTTATGTGATACTGACAAGCTTTACACTTCTTAGCATACTCCAAGGAATCTTGCACCATCATAAGCCAATAGTAACCCATTCTTTTGATCCTGTAATGTAACTTGGGACCTGATTGGTGTGCACCTCATATTCCAGAATGAGCCTCTTCTAAGGCTTGTTTAGTCTCTTCCTTTCCTAAGCATCGGAGAAACAAACCATCAAAGGAACGGTAGAAGAGAGTGTCCTTATAGTAAATTAATCGAGCAGCCCTTCGTCGTACTACAGTCTTGTGGGGTATATCATTCGGGAGTCTTCCATGTTGAAGGTACCCAATGATCGCTTGTCACCAATCTTCTTTTTCAACAAGGCATACAAAAATAATGTTGGCTTGCTCCTCTTCTTCTTCTTCTTCTTCTTCTTCTTCGTCTTTGGGCTTGTTTGACTGGGCGCACGCCCTTCCTTACTGCCAAATGGTGTATGGCAATACCTGGATTGAGCCCAGGCATTTCTTTGTAAGTCCAAGCAAATACATCTTTATATTCTCCTAGGAGCTTAAGGTATCCTTCTTCTTCTTCAGGAGTGAGAAGCACACTAATGAAAGTTGGTGGGGGTTCTTCAATAGTTCCTAAATTGATCTCTTTAAGGTCATCAACTGTAGCCTATACTCCATCTTCCAAGGCTGGAGGAGCTTCATTGACCTCTTCATTGGTTGCTTCAGCATCTGAAAGTGTACCTTCATCTATTGTAATATGAAACGAGGATGATACTTCTTCAATTTGCTCATTGTGTACAAACGATTGTCCAGTGTGTACAATCGTTCGCCTTTTGACTTTGAGCAATCCTCCAGTGCTAATGTCTAGGGTAAAGTTACACTTCATGCGTGAAGGAATGCTACTGCGGATCTCATCATTAGCTTTCTTCTCCCTTTGAACCTCAAAGATTATTGAATTTTGAGGATGACTATTAACATGCCTTCTTGTTGCCCTCAATCAATCAAAGAGTGATTTACAAGCAAGAGTGTCTCGATTTTGTGTTAAGCAAGTTGTATTTAACCTATCGAACACTGTGATTCGTGATGATGAGACCTTGATGCGATCGAACACTGAGACGCGCGATGAAGAATGATCTTCTCTTTGATTTGAACTTTCGCTGACCTCCACTGTTTTGTATTGGGAAATTGAAGCATTGCTTCTTCTTTTGATCCATATTTGAGCCGGTTATTCTGGAGTATAACCTAATCCGGTCTTTAGATAGGAATTCTATGCCCTTTAAGCCGCATTTTCCCTTGTGTTTTGCTAAGGCCATGCATCTCTTCTCCAGTGGCTACTGGAATTAGTTTCCTTAGGTCCCCTTGTTTTGAGAAGTTGTAGCTTGCTCTGGCTAACAGCCTATATGCCTTTGGGTCGAACCATTCTTTCGTCCGTACATTTGGTAGAATACCATGCTCTGTTAGACTTTGTGAAGACCTCACAAATCCATTTAGTGGCTTCGAGGGCAAAGGATTTGTGGATGAAGTTAAAGGCATGACATGATTTTCTTTGAATATGGCTACATCCTCCATCGTCAGCTTTGTAGGAGCCCTTCCCATGTCTTCTGTGGATTGAAGGCATTCTGCGAATGGTGATTGTCCATTCTTGCGGCGTGATAATGGTACATAACGGAGGAATGGAAGGCAAGAAGGATTTGAAATTTCCGCTCTCCCTGAATTACTGGTAGATTCACTAGAATGATCATTCCCATATTCTGGACCTTCCTTCAAGGAAGGAATATCCTTTCTAGTGATGAATTTAACATGCTTCTTTTCACCCTACTTGCTTTCCATGGACGGAATCTCAACTAGGAGGACTTCACTAGGAATGTCATCTTCTACATAAAATTTCGCGTCAGCAAAGTGAGCTTCAGTCTTAATGAAGGGCTTCAAATCGGCATTGACCTTTTTTATTCCTCTTTGAAAGAACTTGAAACATTGATGCAAAGTTGAC
Source organism: Lithocarpus polystachyus (assembly GCA_033629205.1). Taxonomy (NCBI): domain Eukaryota; kingdom Viridiplantae; phylum Streptophyta; class Magnoliopsida; order Fagales; family Fagaceae; genus Lithocarpus; species Lithocarpus polystachyus. The sequence continues at coordinate 31,049,932 of CM066163.1, read as the reverse complement.
CGCACTATTTCGTTTCCATAGATCCATGGACGTCCTAACAACATGTTGTAGGTTGTCTTGGCATCAATGGCATGGAACAAAACGTTGCTTGTCAATTCTCCAATGATTAATTCCAAGTGTATCATGCCAATTGCGCGTTGTCCTTCTTGATTAAAACCTTGAATGACTAAACGACTATGTGATAATTCCTCCATAGTACGACCAAGTCGTCTCATTGTCATTTTTGGTAGAATATTAATAGCTGAACCTCCATCAATGAGGATATGATCGATCTTTTGTTCACAAGCAAAACCGGAGACATAAAGTGGACGATTGTGGGGCTTAGAGCCTTACAACAGATCCTTGTTAGTGAAAGTTAAGTCTGGAGAGCATGCGTAACATCCCTGTGCTTGTTGAAGCGAACTGGTATAAGGGGTGTACATTTCTGGCTTTTCGAGAGCTTGGGTGAGCACCTCTTTTAGTGAGGTGGAGGATTGCGATGGTTTGACTTCACCAACCTGAGATTAGAGTTCCTTTAAATATGACAAAGTCTCATTTGGACCACCATGGTCCACATCCTCCTTTTCATCATGAATTTTGTGATGAGAGACCGTATGAATGGCCTTTGCTGAGACATTTTGAAAGAATTTTCTGGGGAAGAATTCTTCCAATGTGATGAGCTTTCGAGGTTTTTGGGTTTGTGCCGAATCGTCATACATTTTTGTTCCCGATCTCTTTTGCCTCTTATTACTCCTTCTTCTTGACCAAGGCTGAATCTGGCTTTGTGCTCTTCTAGACTCTTGGGTGATCAGATGAAGTGGGAATGCTCGTTTCTTCTTCCATCTCCTGCAAGTAACCATCATCCAGCCCTCTTCCTCATCCACTGTTGACCCTTTATCCTCATTTAAGTTATAATTAGATGCTTTTTGTAAGAGCTGAACTTGAACAGGTTCTAGAGAACCAAACTGGATGAACGTGGTATTTGCACCATGCTTAGTAGTTGGAGACATGCAACTAGGTAACATGCAAGCAAATGTTGCAAGGTTTGACTGAGCAACATCATTAAATTCCAAGTCAATTTTCGTTTCCTTGGCTAGCTTCGTGATGAGCTCTTTAAGAACAAAGCATTTTTGGATTGGATGGCTTATGATGCGATGATATTTACAATAGTTCGGGTCATCAACTTTTCCTATCTCTTCTGGTCATTTGCATTCTGGCAACTCAATTAATTTCAACTTGAGTAGTTGTTCTAGCATTTCGGGCATATCGGCATCTAGGAAAGGATACACCTTTTGTTCCCATTCCTTAAGTGATGAGCGACGAATCTCACGCCATTGGCCTTCCTCGGGCCTTTTCTCATTAGCCTTTACATTTCTTGTTGAAATTTTAACTGGGGCAGGGTTGATATTCATTGAGTCTTTGATATTACCTTTTGCATTTTTGTCAGTTTTCCTTATTTCCCGTCTTTCTTTTCTTTCCTCAGGTACGGGAGGTTTTGTATTTCCATGGCTAGAGATACTCAATTCCATGTCATGTGCACAAGTTGCTAATTCTTCAAACGTTCGAGGCTTTATCCCTTGAAGGATGTACAGAAGTCCCCAATGCATGCCCTGGATGCACATTTCTTTAGCAGATATTTCAGAAAGTCTATCCTTGCAATCTAGACTCAAAGAACGCCACCGATTGATGTAATTAACGATGGGCTCATCTTTCCATTGCTTGGTATTGGTAAGCTCTATCATGCTTACCGTGCGACGTGTGCTGTAGAATCGGTTGAGAAACTCTCTTTCAAGTTGTTCCCAACTATTGATTGATTCAGGTTCTAAGTTTGTATACCAATCAAAGGCATTCCCTTTTAGTGAACGGACAAACTACTTTACAAAGAGGCCTCCTTGGGTCCCTGCATTCTCGCAAGTTTCTACAAAGTGAGCAACGTGTTGCTTAGGGTTTCCTTTGCCATTAAATTGCAAGAACTTGGGTGGTTGATATCCATTTGACATTCTCATACTGTCAATGCGCTTGGTGTAGGATTTCGAATATATGAGAGAACTTATAGAAGAACCTCTATATTGTGCTCGAATGGTATTCATTATCATGTCCTGCAATTGTTGGATAGATATCAAGGCCATTGAGATGGAATGTCCGTGTTGAGAAGTGCCTTCACCTTTTTTTCCTTTATCTACCCTAGCATTTTCTCCTTTCAAGGTAAAGCCAGGTGGGCGCTTAAGGTTAAGATTTGATTCACCAGAATCTTGTACCTCCAGTTTGTTCATCAGGGTTGCAATTTGGACATCCTTATCTTCAAGTGCTTTTGTGAGAAGGGTGACCCTTTGTTCCATTTCAGCCATCTTGTCTTCCATAGTAGAGGTGTTGGTCATCATCACTAGCATGACCTCTAGATATGATGGAGAAAATGATGAAACAGGATGAGTCAACGGTACTTCATTCCTTAAGATTCTCATCATGGGTGAAGAGCCGATAGAAAAGGTCTTTGTTGTGGATGATTCATTATCGATCTCCAAATCTTTCTAGACAAATGACTCCTTGGGGGTAGTTTCCCTATTTGCAAGAAAGTCTAGAGAGATGACAGTATGAGGTTTTCTTTCTTTGGTTGCTTGGGGTTGAAGTTAGTCAAGTGCCTTGGATCAACTGCGAGTGATTGGGCCGACATAATCATCAGCAATGGAAGCATCAACCACTGACTTTCAGACATTCTTGCTAGACGCCATCGAAGCTAGTAGTAAATCGAATTTCTTTTCTTTTGAAAGAGAAAGAGATAAGAGGCAGAGATGTCCCACCGGGCATGCCAGAATATGTAGATGACTAAATTTCTAGTTCGAAATAAATCAAACAAGTAAAATAGTCTCACAAATGCGAATTTGTATTGATGAATGTGTGGTACAATTCTTTGTGATTACAAAAGAGTGATCCTCTGATTCGATCTCCTTGAAAGTTTTATTGATTGGAATTGTGGTGATGTGATTTTGATTCGAACACCAAATATACTTCAATTTGGCTGAAGAATGGATTGAAAATCTTTGAAACAGAATTACAAGGAATCTCTGGCAATGAGCTTGTTGGAAATCCTTTGTTCTTCGCGTTCTTCGTGTTCTTGGTGCGTTCTTCATCTTCGAAGGTTTGTGGTGGAAGTTCTTCGGTGCTTTAGAGGCTTAAATCCATAGAGCTTTGTTGATCTATGGTTTGTTGAGGTTTCTGGAGGCTTTTGAGCTTAATTCCAGCAAACTTCAAGATCTAGGTTGATAGCTTGGATGATTCTGCTTCGAATATTCTTTGATTTTGAGGTTGAAGTTTCTTGAAGTTCTTGAAGGCGTTGAGGCTTGATTCCTGTAGAGCTTTTGTACTTCTGAGTGCTTCTAAATCTTCTCTGATGCTGCTTATGCTCTAGATGGCTTTGTCTCCCCTTGAATGCCTTAGGAAGGCTTCTATTTATAGGAGTTTGGAGGTAGGTGAGCGACACGTGGCTGAGTTTTATTGGTGACACATGTCACAGCCTGATTGGTCAGCATGTGTCATCACTTACACGTGCTGGACTGCTTGTGTCATCGCTTACACGCGCTGATGTGTGATTGGTTTACTTCAATGACACTTGGCAAATTTTTGTTGGTTTTTGGGTAGTGATAGAATAACTTAACAGCAATACGTGGCGCTTTGTAATTGGCTGTATTTTATGGACTTGGTAGTATGATGTGTCTGCTTGTGATAGGTTGAGAATTTTCCCTCTCTACAATAAGTATTGCATGAATGGATTAGTAACAAGAAAGATAACATTAGCACTTTAACAGTCGTAATAAAAGGAGGAAGGGGGTTAGTCTACTAAACTTGGTTGCCTGACAGATTTAAGTCCAAGAAGGGAACTAGTCTCCGATGTGGGTAATCTCACAGGGGAATCTTGCTATAGAAATGACCTACTTTGGAAAATGGACCTAAGTGGTTTAATCTCATATTCTTAACTTGCTAGAGAGTAGGCTATTAAGAGGGAGAGAAGTGGGTAACCTATCGGTGCATGCTTTCCATTCCTCACACTCCTGTTTTGCTTCTTCTCGGTTACCTCATTTTCTTTGTTTATCTTTATGTTTTCATTGTTTCATACTTCTCTATTTTTCTGTGTTTTCTCCTTGTTGTTGTTTACTATGCATGGCTAAGGCCTTTTTATACTGCCTGCTGTGACAAGATTTACCATTTTACCCCTTAACTACTTTTGGCTTGTTGTGGGTGTCCTTCCCAGACTGCCCACTAGTTTGCTAGCTGCCCAGCCACAACCACTACCCTGTGTTGGCCGCACCATGCTTCATTCTTAGACAAAAGCAATTTTGTTTTGTTTTATTACTTCCCGTGGCACTCCTATCCGGTTAAAAGCTAGGTTTCTCTCTTACTAACTCCTGTAACATGCACTTAGTGATTCCAGCTTATCTTTGCCTTTTTTAAGTGGTATATCATTCCAGCAAGACATTTCTCCCAAAAGAGTTTGAGTGGGAACCCCAAAATAGGGTTCCCTCTTCTCCCCACCCCCAAACCATACTCTCTCTTACCTCTAACTCATGGCCTACCACCCCTATATTAGCTGGGTATAAATGGGTGGTGCTTGAGCCTTGTGCGTGCTCCACTCTCATATGAGTCCATTGCTTGTCTAGTGTTCATGCATTTGCCATTGCCTGCGGGTTTGTTTGGTCCTGCTGCATGTTCTGCTGCTCGTTTAACTCTTTTTGGCATGGATGAGTTATTAGGTCTTTGTTTTTTGCATCTCGTTTCTTCTTTGGGCTGGGTATTGCTTGGGTATGAGCTTTTTCTCCTTTAATTCAGTCCCTATCTCCTTTCACTTTTTGGTTTGTGAGCTAACTGGTACTCTTGCCATGCCACTGCATTGTTTCTACCATGATATCGTTTAATTTGTGTTTGCTAGGCTCCCTCTGGGCCTGCCATGCCAGTTTCATGCGCTACTTCTTCCTCTAGCCTATGTTGCCCAATATTCTTGCTAGATCAGTCCGTATAACATCTTGGGCTTCCCCGACCCATTTTCTTCCTTGGGCATCCTCGGCCCGTTTCATTCCTTGGGGCATCCTTGGCCCATTTCATTCTTTCATATTTCTTACATTCCCATAAGTTTTTGCTAAATATTTTGAGCTTCCCGGGCCCAAATACCATATCCTTTACTTTTGAGTTTATTGGCCTTTGAACCAATCCCATTTACTAATTCCTTTCTTGGGGCTCCTCTGGCCCGTCTTTGCTTTCTTTCTACTTCTTATGATTCCTATGGGCTTACTACTTCATTCTTTGGGGCTTCCTTGGGCCGCTTGCTTGCTTTGGATCCACTTTGTTATTTTGTGGGCTCGTGGACCATTATTCCCGCCATTTAGGCTTCATTGGTTTTTTTTTTTTTTTTTTACTTTACTACTTTTTCTTTCTTCAACTTTTTTTTTTTTGTTGGGCTTCTTTTGTCGTTGGGTCCTTTTGCTAAAATGGGCATCAACAAAGAACAATATCACTTGGTCAAGACAGGTTGGACTTGATTCATCTCAATCTAGGTTGAATGAACGTACACCTGGGCTATGGTTTGACTTTCTAAACAATTAGTTTTGATGTTATTTCATTCTATCGCTTGAATCAACTTAAAGGATGAAATTCCCAAAGATTACATAAGAAAATTTAAGCAATGTAAATTAGGGGTTTTTTTGGGGTCAACGTCGGAATATTTTACAAAAATCTAAGGCGAACAAAATACAATATCAACATTAGGCATTGATGATATACATTTTTCAATTGAAAGCCCAAGTTTCTTCTTCTTCTTTCCATCTCTCGTTGACTTGGACAAAATCATGGAAGGAAGAGATTAGAAGGAAATGTTCCTCTAACATTATAGGAGGAGCTGAACTAGAAGTTCTCATAATATAGAACACCACGCAATAATAAAAAAAGAGACCTTTTCCCTAATATCATAAATAATAGGAGCTAAGCTATAGACCAATGCCAATAGAGCCGGTAACATTAGAGGCGTCTCCTGTTAGGCTTTATGGAGCCTAGTTGTGTTTGATCCAAATTATGACCCGAAATTAAAGTGTTAAGGTTTTTAATGGGATTTTTTTTTGAGGCTTAGTCTATGGAGCAGAGGTTTGGACCGACACCCCCAGGAAAATTTTTTGGCCCATTTTTTAGCCCATCGTGAATCCTATACACATGATAGAAAAATTGTTGTTTGGAGATTAGGGTTTTTGGGGGGTGTTGTTTTGAGAGAGAAAACTATACTGCCGCATCTTGTATTTTTCCATTATAATAGTGAAATTCCTACAACTTTGTGGACGTAGGCAAATTGCCAAACCACGTAAATATTGTCTTGTGTGATTTTTTTCTTTAGTGCATATATATATATATATATATATATATATTTTTTTTTTTTTTCTATTTTGCATCTCACAGATCTGAGAATTTCGTGTATATTCCCTACATTTTCTCCAAAGTAATGGTAGAGAAGCCAAAATCCATGGCCTTCAAGACAGCAAGCAAAGCAACTTGAGCCTAAGCCCAAACGGGTTCATTAGGAAGTAGGAAGATCAAAAGCAGTTCAAGCATGGAGAACATTAATTGACCTTGTTCATGATGATCAAAATTAACAAAATATTAACTTCTTTAATATAGAATATAGTCTATATTAAATTTATAGTAATTCTAATTTCTCTTATGTATAATGTCTTATTTGGAGAATTTTCATAGCATTAATTGAAAATATAAAAGAGTGGAAAGAATATACTTCAATTATTATTTTTTTGAGTTACTTTTTATTTTAGATAGATAAGATAGAATTCAATCTATGAGATCTACTCTAGGATGATTACTTTTTATCAGCAGACTAATATGCCAATTGGTTTTTGGCATAAGCGGGTTTGAGCTCAAATATTTTTATTTTTTATTTTTCATATTTCAATAGGTACAATGGGGGAAGGTGAATTTGAATCTTGGAGGTCATGGACATGTCTAAAGGTGCCAACCACTTAGATTACAAGGCTTGTAGCACTAAAAAATATCTTATTTGATGACAAAAGATTTTAACAGTTAAGCTAATTGAAATTTACAAATATAATTTGAATTTAAAATACCATTAACAATAACCTAATCACCAAAATGTGGACCCATCTTTGACATACCATAAATTGTAATTTGTACATCTCAATTCAAAACTAATGCATGCCCAAAAAAAGAAAAAAGAAAGAGGATTATGGGCAGTTTGGTTTAAAAAAAACCATTACTCATTACTCCTCACTCAATTTTCGTCACTCATCACTCAAAATGCCTCAATTTCCTAAACCCCACACATTTGGCACACTATTTTCAACTTCTCATCACTCAAATATTTCTACTTTTTGTGGGACCCATACCTGAGCACTTGGTCAGAGCCTTTTGTTAGCCTACCTGCGAAACCCTCATTCCCCACCATTTTCTTCACTTCTCATTCCCCTTTACCCCCCACTATTAGGCTACCTGCGTGATGGAAGAACCCTAGACCCATTTCACCTCTTTTATTTCCTACATCCATCTAATTTTTTTGCACTCATATGTTCACCTTTTTTAAAATCTATTTTGTCAATTTGTAAAACATTTTCCCAAATTGCTATAAATTTTATATAGTTCAAACCAATCGGTTCCCACCCTTCTTGTGCAAAAAATTGACAAACAATGGTTCGAGTTTAACATACCAAACATATTTGCACTTTTAAATTTTGGGAATAAAGCTACCCGGCCAAACATCCACATTAGAAACTCAGAAAATAGATGGAAAAAAAAAAAGGAAACCTAGCACCCAAACCGACACATCAAGGAAGAGAACATCCACATATGAAACCGAGAATAACCGAACAAAAGGAAATAAAAAAGAAAAGAAAAGAAAAGAAAAGGAACCCAGCACCCAAACCGACAGATCAACGAAGAAAGGGTGTGGATCTACTTTGTGGAGACCACCGTTCGTGCTTCATCGTTGTTCGTGCTTGACTCGTACTCCTTCTTGACCGTCGTTTAGCTAGCCCATTGTCTGATGAAGGAGATCGGTAGTGATGAGGGAAGTGGCGCTGGAGCTCTTAGGCTACGAATCAGCAAGCTGTCTTTTCCTTCTCAAGCCGTTGAGTGCTAGAACAAAGTGAGAGGGAGCAGTGGGTACGGATCAAATGCTCAAAGGTTATGGTCAAAATCTCGCCGTCATCGTTACCGGTTTGAGCTGTGGCTGTCGCAGGTTGGATGACTTCCTCGGCTCGGTAGACGTGGTTCGGCTGAGGGGATGAAGAATGAAGAGGTCCTCTGCATGCTGCTCTAGGAATAAAGAAAAGTGATGAGTGTTGATTTTTGGTGTGAAGGGAACAACGCTCATTAAAGCCGTTGGTGGGGTGAGTGAAAAGGAGAGCCGAATTTGATAAGGCTCTAACCATGGGCCCCTAAGTTGTGAGTGTATTTACAAAAATGCCATCATTACTCAATTTTCATTACTCAAAAACACCTAAAACTTGTTTCTAGTTTTTGTAACTCATTATTCAAATATGTAAGAATTGAGTCATGGAAACAAATTTAGAAAACAAAGCCAAACAAGCCTTGCCTCTGTGGGACCCACTATTTTTAAGTAATGAGTAAGGAAAATAGAGTTATGAGTGATGGAAACTCTTAAATGCAAACAGCCCTTTATGTTTTCCTTTGCCAGTCCAAAATGACATCATTTGTTTAAATAAAATTGTTAAGGTTAACAAGAGAGAAAATAAAATTGATAATTGTCATACATAAATATGAAAAAAATACACCATTACTTACTTCCTATAATTTTATAAAATTTATGGGTGAAATTGGACACATTTAAGATATTTCCACCGAAAAAAAAACTCCCCAATGAATTTCTCTGTTCTATAACCCTAAGTATGAGCCCAAGACCAACAAAACCCAACCGGCCCAAGACCGTCAAGGATATGATTTGTCTCAAAACGTGTCCTCGAGTCTTCATTTATCAATTTCATCTCACCAAATTTTGAATTATAAATTTTAGCGCTCAAAGCTCGTGTACTCCAGCGCCTACACGCTACACCTACACAGTTGCCAAAAGCACAACATTCAAGAATTCAAAAAAAATTGAATGCAACAAAAAAGGAACCACACTGCTCATTATTTTATTACTAACTTTCCCAAAAAATCAATAGTCCCAAAAGTGTTTCCCTGTATCTCAACCTTTTGTCCTTATTCTTTCTCTAACTTTCTCACTCTATTTTTTTTTTTTTTTTTTTTTAATTTTTCAAAATCAGAATCAGAGACAGAGAGAGAGTTTCATCTTTCATCAAATCAAAATCATGGGTTGTGTGTCTTCCAATCTGCTCAACCATGATGAAGAGTTCACCCAACTCGGCAGTTCATCACTGAGTCAACACATTGTTTCTCTCACTTCCACCACCTATGGCCTCCTCACTCTTGACCCACCGCCACAAAACTCAAACCCCACCACTCCTCCTACACCCACAACCCCACCTACTCGTTTCACCCTCTCTGAGCCCAAGTCTTTATGGTCCGAACCCAGGTCTCTCTGGTCTGAACCCAAGTTCCAGCCTGCTGACGTCATCAACTCGTGGGAACTCATGGCAGGCCTCGACAACCTCAACAACTCCGAGAGTTTCCGTTTCTTCAAAAACCTTAATAGCAACAAAGAAAACTCAAACCCCAACAAGCCTAATACTAACTCAAACGACAACGTTTTTGTTCTCGACAAGTTCGAGAAACTATGTCCACCAAACGGAGAAAACAAAGTGGTTCTCTACACGACGACGTTGCGGGGCGTACGCAAGACCTTCGAGCAATGCAATGCTGTGAGGGCAGTGTTACAGAGTTTAGGAGTGTTGTTTACAGAGCGAGATATATCTATGGATCGTGGGTTCAGAGAAGAGCTGAGAGAATTAATGAAAGGGAAAGAAATGGTGCCTCCGAGGGTTTTTGTGAAGGGAAGGTATGTGGGTGGGTGTGATGAGGTGTTGAAAATGGTGGAGGAAGGTTTGGTTGGTGAGATTTTTAATGGTTTGCCTAAGAAAAGAGGTGGATTTGGGGTTGGTGGGGTTAGTAGTGTGTGTGAGGGTTGTGGGGATGTGAGATTTTTGCCTTGTTTTAGGTGTAGTGGGAGTTGTAAGATGGTTATGGTGGTGAAAGAAGAGGTGGGTCGAAGGGTAGAGAGGACTGTAGTGGTGAGGTGCCCTGATTGTAATGAGAATGGCTTGGTTCTATGCCCTATTTGCAGCTGATTCATCAGCTTGATTGGGTCTCATAGGGTAAGAATATTTGCCTATTTAGTGTTAATGTATGTATTGTTGATGAGAGTCTGTTTCATGGTTGAGATTTTATTTTCAGTATCTAACAGTGCATATGGCATTATGTCATTTAAAGTTTTATATGATGTGATATTAGATTCGCTTTTAGATTCTATATTTAATCTGAACTATGAAATGGATGAATTTGAAATTATAAGGATCTGTTTTTATGATATTATATGGAATAATGGGAAATTAAGCATAATTGTGAACAGGGAAAGAGGCTAGGCTGCTTATTTTGTGCTGTTTAGTTATAACTATGTTAAACTTTAATGTGGCTGGTCAAATTACAATGTTCTGAGCTGAATATAATTGATTGGCAATTATAAATTAAGTTATGCATATGGAGAAGAATTTGGAATTGGATGATTAGTATTGCAGCAATATATGTTTGCTTGCCGCCAAGATGAACCGTAGACATGATTTTCATGGGATGATATTATGGTGCATATGGAGAAAACTGTCGGTGCTGGCTGGCCTTGTGGGTGTTTCAGTCAGAGAAAGATGGGAGTTTTAAAACTTAGTATTCACCATAATCCTGCCGTAGATCTCATATAGAGAGTAGTAGGGAGCTCAACCCTCTTTCAGAAGGTGATTTTGATGCACCAACAGGAGAAAGTCCTCTTTCTGAAAAGGCTATATTTGTAATTGTACGCTCCACAATTGTAAAGATATTTGCTTCAACATGTATCAAAATTTTACAAGCAAACTCTTGCTTTAAGGAAACAATGCAGAGTATAAGCTGATAGAGAATGAATTTTTGATTGATTTCTCAACATTGTCGGACAGCTTTCTACTCACACTAGAAAAAATCTGTCCTAGGAAAGCCTAGGATGAATGTACCATAAGCAATTAAGCATTTAAAGAGGAAAAGATCTTTTTTTATGGTATGATATGGAGTACTGAAAATTAAGCACAATTGTAAATTAGGAATGATGCTGGACTGTTTATGTATGCTATTATATTGTTAAACTTTAGTTGATGGTAAAATCTTTTGTTGTCGAATAAGAGATATGGGGTTTGATTCCCGCCAATTGGTGTCTTAGTGTCCGTTTGGCAAAGATTATTTTTACTAGCTTATTTTATTATTCAACTTATTCCTGAGTTTTACTCCCTGAATCTTCCAATTTGGCTGGAAAGTAATTGCAAATCTATTAAAACCCCCAACCATCTTCAAATTCCTTGGAGCACATTATTTGCATTTAGGATATGGACTATTTGGAACCACAGTAACAGTGTGATATTTAAAAACAAGCCAATCAGTCACTCCATCCACAATAAGATTATCCACAGAGCAGTAGGGTATTTGTTCATTGTTCAAAACTTCTCAAATTGTAAGCCTCAGATTGAAAGAAGCATTCAATGGGAGAGGCCTAATAAAGGTTAATACAAGTTAAACACAGATGGATCTTCTCTAGGTAATCTTGGTTTGGCCAGTGGAGGTGGTATAACCACTAGCTTTGTAGCTGAGCTCTGGGCGCTTAGTGATGGCCTTAGCATGTGTGTGGATATGCAGATTCTAGCTTTAGAAGTTGAATTAGACGCAAAAGTGGTCGTTGGCTTGATGAACAATACCACAAGTTTAAATGCTGATTATGTGGCCATTGTGGCTGACTGCAGGCAACTCATATCTCAAATTCCCCAAGTTAAAGTCTTCCATTGCTACCGAGAAGCAAATTGTTGCGCCGATGCCCTCGCGAGACTAGGCTACTCTGCTTCTCCGAATATTATGTTTTTCAATTCCCTCCCCCCCCCCCCCCCACCTTAGTGTTTTGAATGTTTTTCTTTCTGATTTGGGATAATTACAGTAAATCCACCTGTGGTATGACCCGTTTTCACTTTGCTTACCCGTGGTTTAAAACTTTACACTTTGCCCACCTAAAGTTAGCTCCGTTAGCCTTTCGTAACCCACATCTCCGTTTGCCATTAGGAAAACACATTTTTAGACAAAAACAAATATAACAAGAATCAAAAAGTTAGAAATTTTAAAAACTGAGCCTGAGTTTTCATATTTGAACTTCTATAGTACACTTTTTATCAAATCTCTATCCCCCTCTTCAACACAACCTTCTTTGAGAGGTCTCGTGGACAGAAAGCAAGTCGAGCTGAGAGCCATCACGCTTATTGAAGAACAACTTGTTCCCGACCCTTTGGACCACAATTTCCCATGAGTAAACTGACCTGGGCGCACACATGAGGGTGGAGAGGATGGTGTTGGTGGCGAAGACGGTGGCTTTGTCCTCGCTGGCGAGGCGGCGGATGACAGGGTCATCAGTGGTGGTAACCTTGAAGAAATTGCGGTTTTTGAAGCGCTCAAGGTGGCGCTCGTTCTTGGGAGTGATGCAATCAAAGGATCGATCGTAGAACTCGAGTGCACCGCAGAGGAGGAGATCCTCGGGTTCGGGGACTGAGAAGGAGAGCTTGGAGAAGGTGGAGAAGGGGATCTGATCGAGCATGTTCCATTTGGGTTGGATATCGACAGAGGATTTCAAAGGCTCTCGGCGCATCATGTTGTTGGCGTTGGAGCAGTTATTATTGTAGTGACGGTCGCGGCGAGCGCGTTCCTTCTCTGCCTCGCGCTTTTTGGCTCCGACTTCCTTGTCGCGGCATTGAGGGAGCTGGCGCTGTTGCTAGAACCTCCACTTGGGGCCGAACTTGGGCTTAGGTGGAGGCTTGCCGTCGATGAGACGGAAGGAGGAGTCGTCATCGGCGGCGCCGGAGGAAGGGAAGGAGTCATCGTTGGAGAAGTCGAAGACGGAATCGGAAGGGTTCTTGGAGCGGTTCTGGTTGGGGTTGTTGAAGTTGGTGCGGGTCCAGTCGGCGATACGGCCAAGCTTATCGGAGCGGGAGAAAGGGGCGAAGGGGACGTTGACAGGGAGATTTAGGTTGAGATGGGTTTTGGTGATTGGGTTCTTGAAGAAGAAGAAGAAGAAAGAGATGGGTTTTCTATAATAAATTTCTTTATTCTATTAGAAATTCTTAAGTAATAAAAAATCCACACTTTTTTATCTTTGTTACGTGAACTTCTATGTTGTGAAATTGTGAATATTGTTATAGATTAAAAATAATTTTATTGACCATTTGATTGGTGTGTTTTTTCTCCATTTTGTTCTTATTGAAGTTCATGAACAATGAAATATCCTAACTTTTTGATTCTTGTTATATTTGTTTTTACCTAAAAATGTGTTTTTCTAACGGCAAAGGGAGAGGTGGGTTACGGAAGGCTAACGGGAGTAACTTTAGGTGGGCAAAGTGTAAAGTTTTAAACCACGGGTAGGTAAAGTGAAAACGGGTCTAACCACAGGTGGGTTTACTATAATTATCCCTTCTGATTTATATGGTCTGACTCAAATCAAATTTTGCCTTGTAATTGATTCTCCTTCTCTTTAATTGAATATTTTTCCAGGTTACAAAAAAAAAAAAAAAAAAAAAAAAACTTATTTTTGCTACTATTCATGGGTCTCACTATACTTTTTGGTACTATTCATGGGTCTCATTATACTATTTCAGCTAACTTTTATCTTCATTTACTGTATTTTTAGCAAAAAGTTTTCAGTTTTAATAATAAGTGGATTCTAAACGGACCTTTAGTTTGATAATAAAAAATAATTATCAGGAGTTATATGTTAAAACTCAAAAAAAAAAAAAAAAAAGTTAATGGTTTGAATTGCATTTTATATGGCTAGTCAAATTACAATACTTTGAGCTGTATATAATTGATTAATTGGCATGTCTAAACACATGCCTCTGGAGAAGAATTTGGAATTGGATGGTTTATTGCAGTACAATATGATTGCTGTTAAGATTATCCATTGACATATTTATCCTACAATCATATGGTGAATAACAATGCTTTTGGAGCTTGTGTTTATATGATAATCTTGTAGGCTGTTTTTGTAATGGTTTATACCATACAAAGGCACCCTTGTATGTATCCTTGGAGATAGTCCATTTTACGGCAAAGTTTTTATTTTTTGAATCTTTACATGGTGTTTTGTCATTTGAAATTATAAGTGATGTGATATTAGATGCATTTTTAGATTTGTAATATTTAGTATCAACCATGAAATTGATCTATTGAAATAATGGGAAATAAAGCATACTTGTAGACGGGAGGAGGCTGGACTGTTTATGTGTGCTGCTTAATTATAACTTACAACTACAGTGTCAAACTTTTAGTTGATGGTCTAAATTCCATTTTATATGGCTATTCAAATTGCAATATATTGATTTGTATATAATTGAGTGGCAAATATAAAGTTGGAATTAATTAATTTGCAAAGCAGCAAATATAATTGCTGTTAATATTAGGAATTTAGCCCAATTCCTAGATAAGATATGGCGCTAAAGAAAAACAATCATACAAGATAATATTTACGTAGTTTAGCAATGTTTATGTGGTTTGGCAATGTAACTACCTCTACAAAGATCTAGTGATTTTGCTATTATCAAATCAAATACAATATCCTCACAAGTTTATGTCTAACTTGAGATCCACACCAAATACAATAATATAAACTACGAATACAACTACATGTGGTTGTAGATCTCTAGAGAAAAACCTAAATTAATCTTCTTTTTGTGCATATCTCCAGCTAAAGAAAATCTCCGTGTCTTTACTGCATCACACATACACTTGTCTTCTGTTCTTTTTCATGCAACTAGCTCTCTCTAGCTTTCAAGTTTCAACGGCACTAACAGCTCCTCTCTTGGCTGCTTTCTACTTTATGCGGCACAAACACTTCTTATTCTTATATAAAAGACTTCAAGCTCATTTTATAAAAATAAAAATAAAACCCTTGCTGCCTTGTACTCTAGTAGCACACAACTTCGTAATTTAAGTATAACTAGTCGCTAACTTGTGCGATGTACGGAAAAACTATTTATTTAATCTTTGTTTACTAGATATGAATGTTTTGCAAATGTAACTTTGTAAGAAGAAGATTTAAAATTTTTTTTGTTTTTTCCTCTCTAATTGTTCATTAGGATTCTAATCTAGAAGATTCCTATCTTCAATATGAAACATTAAAAAAAATGTTTCAATCGATGCAATGCTTTAAACATAATGATTAACTTAACGTTTCTAGCATAATTCTCCCAAACATGTAATTTTCCAAGTAGCAATAGCTTCATCATCACCTTCAACAACATGAGCAATCATGTCCCATACCCTAAGATTCAATGTCAAAAGCGTTTTCCCTAGGGCCAGATGTAGCGGTAGTATAACTTTTAGTATACATTATAATAACAATATAGGGAGTCTATTCAACAACCAAAACAATAAAAACCAATACAAAAGATTTGTAAATAGTGTACGTCAATTGCAAAATCACTAATCAAAGAATCAAAGTATGTGAATTGGATCCTAAATAGCAGCAACACTGCTGTATTTACTATTTATATAAAGAGAGCAACACAGAATCTCACCAATAAATATGGAACAAATTTGAAGTTGGTTAAACACTTTATTCAAATAGTATGAATGCTAATATATATATATATATATATATATATATAAAGAAGCTTTTAAACCGCAGTTTTAGTTAACAAAACAAAATGGACTAAATTCACAAAACAAAAATAATGTTATTTATAAGACAAAACCAAAGAAAAAATCTAAAAAATAGTAACCTAACAATTGATAAAGGAATAAATATAAGTTTTTGTTTAACAATTGCATAAACAATTGACTAAATTTCACGCAACAGTGTTTTTCTAAATTTCAGGAATAATATTGTTCCTTTTTTTAATTGACTAAAATTCAAGAATAATTATAAAATAAAAGCTGAATATAAAAACAGTACCTCACGCTAATTTTGTAATTCCCTTTTTGGTTGTTCCTTTGTTCTTTTATTCCATGGATCCTTCCTTCCAATTTTTGTAATTCTTTTGTAGAATTTTACTTCTAGCAAAAAATAAATAAAAAGAGGAGGAAGACTATTGACGGTTAGAGAATGCGTTAGGTTTAGGGTTTTTGTGTGGAGAGAGAGAATGGGCAGCTGTGTTTGAAACTTGAAAGAGATAATTGAAAAAGATGGAGATAGCAGAAAGGGAGTGATAGAAGAAGAAGGAGATGGTCGTTTCTACGTATGAAAGAGTTGATTTTTTTTTTTTTTAATGAAAGTTGAATTTGTTTTTGGGAGAAAGAGAATCAGGTTTTCTTTTTTATTTTATTTTACTGGATTTTATTTTACTTTAAAAAAAATATTGGTTAGATGATATTTGTGAGGATAGGCAAACCAAGCACGTTTATTGGGTTATGGGCCGTGCCCGAGGACGAACAAATACCTGAGGATGGTTAAAGGGATTGTGCAAACCTAAGTCAATGGGTCGAGGATAGAGGAGGAGAGTGCTGAAGCAACTAAGGTTCTCGAGGAGCCGAGCCACCTCGGGAGAGCTACAGGGAATTAACTATTCTGGAAGGATAAGCTTCAGGGAACGTAGCAGAATTGAGCTAACATCCAAAAAAAAGAAATATTTGAGAAGAGACTATCACCACCACATTAAATGCACTGCACCAAATGAACTGGCCGCATTTATGGAGAAATAACACCTGAACAATGTCACCCTAGCTCATAACTCCTCACAAAGCTTCCAGGAGGTCCTGATGTGGGAGTGAGGGACTATATAAGGAAATGACCACCAGGAAAATTGGGCATGTAATTTGAGAAGGAAGAAAAAAAGAAGAACACATTGTACACAGATAATCTTGCATAAATATAAGAACATCTCATCCTCGGACTTGACCGAGGAGTGTTATTTCCATCAATTTGCATTCTTAATCTTATTGACACGAATCCTATTTGCTAAGGCCTGCATGTAATTTGTTGGGCTATCATCCTCTGTTCTTGGTGGGCTGTAATTCAAACCACGGTCCTTACAAATGCATATTGTTTGAAACTAAAGTATTATAAAATGCACATGTATATATAAAATGCACATGCACACACACACACACACACACATATGTAGAGCTTTAAGGCTCATTTAATCACCAATGAATATTTAAATAGAAAAAATTGAATTTAATAATTAAAAACTATCCAAAACAATAATTGAAATCATATTTAAGTGAAAACCTCAATTCAATAATTAAGAACAATCTAAATTACTAAAAATTTAAAATAATGACAAATTTTGTAAAAATTTAAAATAATGACAAATTCAAATCACATAAGTTTGAAGCAAAGCTTACAAATTTTGCTTCATAATATTGGCAAAAAATAATATACGAAAAAAAAAGAATAAATCATCTTATGCATTCTAAAAACAATCATATTTATTGCACTCTTTTAATAAGTTATGTGTGTGTGTGTGGGGGGGGGGGGGGGGGGGGGATGGAATAGTCTCAACTTGGACTTAGAGCCTAAGAAGGTACTAGGCCACGGGAAAGTAGTTGGGCTTGGCCTTTGTGCAGAGGGGAAAGCTCAAAGAGTGATAATCCTTGAAAGAGTTGAAACGTAGATCGCCTAGGATGTTGAAGACAAAGTTGAATACCACAGTCAACCCACTCCTGCGGAAAGGGAAAGCACTAGCTTATCCGAAGCACGGATAATCAATGTATAACATCCAAAAGATATTGGTAACCACGGGAAACAACTGGAATGCCCAAAAAGAAAGAAGATTTTTTACCTCCGCATTAATGAAGGGGTTTTTACCTAACCTCTGTTGCATTAATTGTGCATAAAACAACCTGAACAGTACATGTAAACTCTGGGCAGTTAGATTTCTAAGATAAGAAGGAGAAGAAACTAATAAAGTAAGGAAAAATATCCCTGAGACTCTGAAAAGAAACAGGACAGCTGTCGTGATAAGAACAAAGACGGAAGCTATAAAAGGAAAAGAATGGCAAAAGGTGAAGCAGACAAAGGGAAGTAGAAAAATCTATCTGAGAAGAAAAACAAAGTAAGAGTAAGAAACATTAAGTGTGATACCATGGGAATAAAAGAAAAAGAAAAAAAGAAAAACTTCCTATAGTCATCTTAGCATTTGTAATAGTTATGGGGTAGCATATTAATGATCAATGAAATCCATTGTTTGTGTTTCCCATTGCATATTGTTTATTCCATATTGTTTATTTGTATCTTGATTGTGTGGGTCATTATAACGAAAATTCCGAGGAGTATTCCTCGGAGACTAATTTCAGTGTCCCTACAATTGGCGCCGTCTGTGGGAATTACTCTATCAAGCAGAAAACTCAAGAGTTGGATTATCTGTGACCATGGCCACTCGAACATGAAGTGGTCCTGCTAATCTAAAGCAGCCTAGCATGTCAGAAGAATCTGTCCATGCAGATTAACGTGTGAGGTTTGAAGTTCATAAGGAGACTTGATAGTGACCTAGCCCTCCTCCGTAAGGAGAAGGGCCGGCTACCAATATGGAGGGCCCATCTTATGCAAATAGAGATATGGAGGTGGAAAGGTTGAGGAAGCAATTAGCTCTATTGCAAAGAAATGCCGAGAATGACAAAGAATTGCTTCGCCGTAAAGACAAGAAGCTACATCATCAGAGAAGACCGAGTCCAGCACCCAGTCACTCTCGAGGAGATGAGTTCGGAGTGGGTGATAGGAATTGGAAAAGGGATAGGAGATCACCCCCTTCTTAGGGGGAATGAGAGAAGACTCCCCCCCAAAGAGAGAACATTATCTCCACCTCTTTATAAGAGTAGAAGGGAAGAGCAAGTGGGAAGAAGCTTAAAGGCTCAACTTCTTATACTTAAGTCCCGGCAACTTCGAGTATGTCTCCATTGAAGAGTTTCTAGATTGGGTCAATGAGATGGAAAAGTTTTTCTATTATATGGGTACTGCAAATGACAAACAGGTGTGTTTGGTGGCCTACAAATTGAAGGGAGGAGCATCTACTTGGTGGGATCGTGTTCAATTAAACCGTACTCGTAAATAAAAGCTTCCAATACGATCATGGAGGAGAATGAAGAGAGTAATGGCAGAACAATTCTTACCACCAGATTACTAGCAAGATTTGTTTAGACAGTACCAAAATTGCAAGTAGGGTACTCAGATAGTTAATGAGTACATGAAGGAGTTTGACGAGCTGGAGAATCGCAATGATTTGAAGGAAACTGAAGATCAACGGATATCCAGATTTGTACACGGGTTGTGAGTTTCCATCTGAGATTAGGTATCCTTACAAACTCTATATACTTTAAATGAGGTTGTAACCCTATTTAAGAAAATAGAATATCAGCATCTCAGGGCAGGTTCGAAGTGTTCCAATCGTAGTTCGAAGTCCTCGAATTCCACTACCAACAAAGGTAAACAGCCCATGTTTATGCCACGATCACAACTCGTGGTTAGGGAGAATAGTGGTGTCAACCAGTCCACAGTGGTAGTAGTAGGTTCTACAGCCCAGCCAATAGTGAACTCCAACCCTTATGCTAGGCCAACTGGGAATAAATGCTACAGGTGTAGAAAACCAGGACATTGATCTAGTACTTGCCCTAAGCGAGTCGCAGTGAATCTGTTGGTGGTAAAAAAGGGCAAGACAAAAGGTGAACAGGAAGGTAAAGAGGTGTATAATGTTGCGAATCCATATGCCTATGATCCCAATGAGGTCCAAATAGATGAGGAAGACGTGACATTAGGGAGGTCTTTGGTGATTCAAAGGTTGTTGCTCACACCAAGGGTGGAACACGGTGGTCAGGGGAATGAGATCTTTCAAGCACGATGCACCATTAGTAAGAGCGTTTGTGATTTGATCATTAACAGTGGCAGTGTAAAGAACATCGCGTCGAAGAGTTTGGTTACCAAGCTGGGACTGAAAACAGAAAAGCGTCCCTCTCCGTACAAGATAGGTTGGATTAAGAAAGGTACAGAAACTTTTGTTACTTAACAATGTCGTGTTACTTTTTCTATGGGTAAATGTTATGTAGATGAATAGTTTATGATGTTGTTGACATGGATGCATGTCATTTAATATTGGGTAGACCTTGGCAGTATGATGTAGATGCTACTCATAGGTGTAAGGATAATATATATGTGTTCTTTAAGAATGGTAGAAAATTGTCCTTGGTCCTATTAAGGAAGGCAATGTACCCAAAGCTTCTAAGGTGGAGGGGAAGCCATCACTTCTTATAGTCAACAATGAGGATGAGTTTGACAGGGAGTGTAAGGAGTTGAAACAAGTATATGTTGTAGTGGTGACAAATGGCGAGTCGAAGAAGGTTGTTGAGATACTTAAGTCAATTCAACCATTGATCAAAGAGTTTGGAGAGCTTTTCTAAAAGAGTTGCCTGCAGGTTTACTACCAATGCGCGACATTTAGCATTGCATTGATTTAGATCTTGGAGTTAGTCTACCAAATTTGCCACATTACAGGATCAATCCTCAGGAGGGTCAGATTCTACAGGGGTAGGTGATTGAGCTTCTGAGTAAGGGGCAGGTGGATGAGTTCCTAAGCAAGGGGTCAATCAGGGAGAGTATGAGTCCATATGCAGTACCGGCATTGTTAACACCGAAAAAGGATGGGAACTGGCATATGTGTGTGGATAGTCGAGCCATCCACAAGATCACAGTCAGGAATCGATTTCCTATTACCCAACTAGATGACATATTTGATATGATGAGTGGGACTAAGTGTTACACCAAGCTGGATCTCAAGAGTGGGTACCACTAGATTTAGATCCAACCTGGAGATGAGTGGAAGACAGATTTTAAGACAAATGAGGGGTTGTATGAATGGATGGTGATGCCTTTCAGATTGTCCAATGCTCCCAGTACTTTCATGAATCTTATGAATCAAGTATTGAAACCATTTATTGGAAAGTTTGTGGTAGTTTATTTTGATGATATCCTGATTTACAGTAAGACAGAAGCAGCCCACTATAATCATGTGTGAGAGTATCGGTGGTGTTGTAGGCCAATGAGTTGTATATCAACTTGAAGAAGTGCAATTTCTTGACTGATAAGTTGTTGTTCTTAGGGTATGTGGTTAGTGTGGATGGGATTCATGTTGATGAGGACAAGGTCCGTGCAGTCAGAGAATGGCCAACCCCAAAAACAGTGAGTGATGTGCGAAACTTCCATGGGCTAGCAACCTTCTATCAAAGGTTTGTTCGAGATTTTAGTAGCATAGTAGCCCTTATCACTGAATGTCTGAAGAAGGGGAAGTTCTCATGGGGAAAGGAGGCTGAACAGAGCTTTGCCTTGATCAAGGAAAGAACAGCCTTGGTTTTGGCATTGCCTAACTTCGTTAAGGTGTTTCAGGTGGAGTGTGATGCATCTATGGTCAGGATAGGCGTTGTCTTTCACAAGACAAAAGACCAATAGCATTCTTCAGTGAGAAAGTTTGTGAAGCTCAAAATAAATGGTCAGCCTATGAGCTAGAGTTCTTTGCTGTAGTACAGACTCTTAAGCATTGGGAGCACTACCTGATTCAGAGGGAGTTTATATTATATATAGATCATCAAGCATTGAAGCACATCAACAGTTAAGTTAGCACTAACTGGATGCATGCTCGGTGGGTAGCTTATATACAGCGCTTCCATTTCACATTGAAGCAAAAGTTTAGCGCCACTATTAAAGTGGCAGATGTGCTCCGTAGGCGAGTATCTTTGTTTACCACCCTATGTACTGAAGTTGTATGGCATGATTGTCTCAAGGAGCTGGACAAAAGTGATGAAGATTTTGGTGATATTTGGGGTAAGTGTCAACAAACTCATACTGCTGTCAAAAGTATGTACATTCAGGATGGTTTCCTTTTTCGGGTTAACCAATTATGCATCACTAAAAGTTTATTGATGGAGTAGATTATTAAGGATCTACATGGTGGAGGTTTGGGTGGACATATGGGCAGGGATAAAACTATAGTACTGGTGGAGGAGAGGTATTATTGGCCATAACTCAAGAGGAATGTTAGCAATCATGTGAGGAAGTGTCTAATTTTCCAAATTGCAAAGGGCCAATCTCAGAATACTGGTTTACACATGCCTTTGCCAGTTCCACAAGCATCATAGGAGGAACTGTCTATGGAGTTTATACTGGGTCTCTCTCGAACCTAGTGAGGTATGGATTTTTTGTTGTGGTTGACAGGTACTTGAAAATGTCCCATTTCATAGCATGCAAGAAAACTTCAGATGCTACTCGAGTGGCCAATCTATTCTTTAAAGAAGTTGTGCGTTTGCATGGAGTGCCAAAGTCCATCACATCTGACCGAGATACCAAATTCATTAGTCACTTCTTGCAGACTTTGTGGAAGCGTTTTGACACTTCCTTGAATTACATCAGCTCTAGTCATCCTTAGATTGATGGCCAAACAGAATTGGTTAATTGCACTTTGGGGAATCTACTCTAGTGTATCTCAAGCTAGAAGCCCAAATAGTGGGATCTTGCATTGTCCCAGGCAGAGTTTGCTTACAACAGCTCAGTTAGCAGAAGCATCCGTAAGTCTTCATTTGCCATCATCTACTGCGTGTCTCCAAAACATGCTTTGGACATGGTACCTTTACCTGAGCTTCTAGGAGTGAGTCAAGCAGCAAAGAATATGGCCGACCGTATTCAGGCCATGCAGGAGGAGGTGAGGCAAAACTTGAAGCTACAAATAACAAGTACAAGGAAGCTGCTGATAAGAAGAGGCGTGAGAAGATCTTCAATGTTGGGGATTTAGTGTTGGTCAATCTTAGAAAGGAGAGATTTCCTGTTGGTACCTACAACAAATTGAAGGACAAGAAGTATAGGCCATTTCAGATTACTAAGAAGATCAACAACCATCTTATATGGTTGCTCTTCCTCTAAACATGAGTATTTCTTCTACCTTCAATGTTGCTGACTTGTATGATTATCATCCTCCTGATGAACCAGATATTGGGAACTCAAGGTCGAGTTCTTTTTAAGTGGGGGAGACTGATGTAGAACAGATAGTGCATGCCTTCCTAAAGCAGCATGGGCGTAGGAAGTCACAACCCAAAATCAAATGGCGGGTGCTAGTAAAGGTCATTAGGGTGATAGTGTCAGAATTGCATGAAATTTGGTAGGTTGAAGGTAAACGACTTTCTGATCTAGACTCATGAGCTATGAACGTCGCCAAAATTTAGGCGAATTCTATCATTAAGGCCTCGAAAACAGTGTTTTTGCTATTTAAAAGAATATTTTTTTTCCTTAATAACTTTAAGTTTAAAAGTCAGAATAAGGTCCTGTCTGTTTTGGAACTACCCTTAAGGTCAGTAGTTTATGATTCTGCATTTAACTTAATTTGCCATTTTTGGTAAATTTCGGTATTTTGTCCCCTAATCGCATAATTAGTGCGAATTAAGGTTTTAGACGTTTTTCTCAATATTTATATGTTTGTAGCCATCAGAGGCAAATCAGACTATTATCAATAAACATAGACTTTTATCAAATTATTTCTTTAGTGAATTCCAGTTTTCTTCTCCTTGTGGATTCAAGGAAACCCCTCGTGGATTCGAGGTTTACTACCAGGAACTAATAGTTTAGTTTCTGTTCAATCAAGAGAGCATTGTGTGAACTTTCTTTAGGCTTCCACAAAATCACAATTGAAAAGGTATTGGGTTGAGTATGTACAAAAATTTTACTAGCAATCTTTTAAGCAAAATCTTGCTTTAAGGAATTAAAACAGGGTAAAAGCTCGAAATCATGCTTGAACTTGTATTGATTTTCAACACACTGGGATAGCTTTTTACTCTCAATGAAGAAAGCATTTGTCATAGGAAAAGCCTAGGATGAATGTACCATAAGAATTACTAATATCATATTGTTCTTTAATTTTTTGGTAAAGAGCCACCATTCAATTTTGCAAATACCACGTAATTTACCATTGTGGGTGATGTGATTTGTTTATGGCATGGATTAATTTTTATGTTTTTAAACCCATACTAAACAAGCAGCAAAGTTAAAGTTAAAACAAATGCAAACAGTAATCAGTATTGGATAAAACAAGGATGACTAATTAATCCTTGAATTGGCTGAGAATTGTTTCCCATTCCAGAATTGTTGTTCATATAGATGTGTACTTTTTGGTTATGATCATACATACAAGCAATAAGGGATACATAGCTGCAAGACTAATTTGATGCCCATTTTTTTAACACTACTGGGCCAGCGAATGAAGCCCCAGGCCCAGTTGAGGTGGCCCAATAAGGACAAGAGAAAAAGGGTCTGAATGGCCCACCAGGCCCATGTCTAAGCCAATTTGACTAAGTGACGAAAGAAGAGGTCTCGCTGCAAGATACCTTAGGATGGGATAAAAAGCAGAAGCCTAGTCACCTACAGTTGAGAAAAAGAGGAAAAAACAATCTTCACCAAAAAGCCCCTGAGAAAAGCAAAAGCGGGCCCAAAACACAAAAAAGAGCTTCTGCAAAATGGCCCAAGGAATAGAACCAAGCCCAGAAGGCCCTAGACTTTTGATATAAAAGATTGGAGGCTTTAAGCACTCTCGAAAATAAAGGGAAAGAAGGAAGGAAGAGCCATAGAACACAAAAAGGGTACATGAGCATCAAATTTAGTTATGGGCATCAAGCGGCGAAAAGAAAAGAGTATGTCTTACTTTTTCGCATCTTAGACCCGGAGAAATAAGAATTAGCAGGAAAAGAGTACAATTATGGATTAGTGTACTTCAAGAATGGATTAATGTACCGTAAGAGGAAGAGAGAGGCTGAAAGCCTCTCAAATTTGTGAATAAATAAGAGTAGACCTCATTCATAAAAAACAACACAACAACAAGAGCTACACAACAATAGTGAGAGTCATCAAGATTAGCAGAGAGAAATCACTGTAGAGTAGTTTGGAAGAGTAGAGAAAAGAAAAACCCTTTGGCAGAATATCCTAGCATTCAATATGGTTAAGACTGACTCAAGTTCCAAATTGCATAATTTTGTGCTGACTCAAAGAAATAAGATTGTGGGAGTTGGGAACACTCATTCTACAAAGGGATATATCTTATACTTGTTGTACATATATGTGTTAATGTATTCATTAGATATTTATTGAAAATATATGTTGACTCTGTTGTGAACTAACGACTATTGGACTGTACTGTTGCATTTTACTATCTGTGTTGGAGTGTTTGTTTTGCCACAGACTGATAGCGGAGCCCACTCTTCAGGACATACCAATCCCAATTCCAGCAGGGCCTATTCTGTAGAACGAACTAGGCCCAATTCCCAACCCCACCACCCTTTGTCCAAAAAGTATTCACAAATATTCCGACAAATGTATTTTGACAAAAAATGCTCCCTTCACTAAGAGCATTTACATTAGCGGGTGGAAACTTATGCAAAATAAAAAAAGGTAGCACTTTTACACATTTTGGCCCAAAAAACACCCACATCAGTGTTTGTCAAGTTGTGTAAAATTGTGCAAAAATATACAAATGCTACAGTGACCGTGCATATATCCACGGTCACTGTAGCTCGTGTATTGATTATTTTAATAATTTCTATTCGCTCGTTTTTTTCTCTCTCTTCTCCTTACTCAACAAACTCAGTAACTGCTCAACAAACTCACTTGCTCAAAAAAAAAAAAAAAAAAAAAACACACACACACACACAGACATAGTGGATCGGAGCTTGTGGATCGGAGCTAGGGAGATGTGGATCGGAGTGTGGATTGGAGCTTGTAGATCAGAGTGGATCGATGCTTGATCAGAGTGGATCGGAGCGGATCGGAGCTAGGGAGATGTGGATCGGAGTGGATCGGTGCTTGATCGGAGCGGATTGGAGCTAGGGAGATGTGGATCGAAGTGGATCAGAGCTAGGGAGATGTGGATTGGAGTGGAGTGGATCGGAGCTAGGGAGATGTGGATTGGAGTGGATCGGTGCTTGATCGGAATGGATCGAAGCGGATCCGAGCTAGGGAGTCTCGGATTTGATCGGTGCTTGTGGATCGAAGTAAATCGGGTCTTGATTGGAGATGTGCTGATCGGGTAAAGATGGGAGAGAGAGCAAGAAATCAGAATGGGTGGAGAGAGGGAGAGAGATGGGTATAGAGAGAGAAAGAGAGCAAGAAATCAGAAATGGGTAGAGAGAGAGAGGCGCGCGTGTATATGAGAGGAGAGAAATAATAAAAAATTTGAGAAAATTGATTATTTAATTAAAAGAGGTGATAGAATAGATGAACTGATGTTGGTGTTTTGTAAAAGTAGACGTGCAAAATAGAAAAAGTAGGTTTTTAGTGTAAAAATGGATGTGTAAAATGAAAGAACTGATGTAAATGCTCTAATCAATTACAAACAAGCCACTTAAGCAATAAAACTAGGGAAAAACCACCCACAAACAAAAAGTAAACACCACAGAGCAATAGTAATAAAGACATAAGCTATTGCTTCCAAGCTGACCTAAAAAGCTCGACCAGAGTTTCCCACCTAAGAATGTCCCTTTCCCTCTTTTTTACTTGGTTAGAAAAGAACTTGACTGACCAAATTTGATTTAAATTGATTAGCATCAATTAGCTTAAAAGACCAACAAAATGAAATAATACCTCTCATCACAAAGCAGTCGCTAGTTTTATAACAACATACACAGTAGATGTTTCTAACTAAAAATGTAAAATGCAATTACCAATCAGATAAACCATATATCAACCAAAATCAATTCAAAATTGAAAAGAATTTTCATTTACTAGAGTAGGGGCATTTCTGCGTTGATGGGCCTGGGCCCATCTGCTACACCAAGGCTTATGATTTAATGGGTAAGGGAGTCGGGACTATCCCCTTTTAAGTTACTTTGCAAGCCAGCTTGTGCGCAAGCCAAGCATGCCCAATGTTGAGACAACTCAGAGATGGTACAGCAGATATGGTTGCAACAGAATAACTGTCTTGCATAGCAAAGGAAACTACAACAGAATGACTTCTATAACAAAATGTGCCAAGAGAAAGGGTTATAGCAGAATAGTCAATCCAACAGAAAATAACTAATACCGCAGATAAGATAACTAATACAGCAGAATAACTAACACAACAGATAAAATAAAAAAGGGGTTACAACTAAGCAACTAACAGAAACTAACTAATTCCGCAGATAAAATAACTAATATAGCAGAAAGAGTAAAAGAAATCATAGCAAGATGGTCATTAGCATAAAACACTGCAACGCAAAGAGAAAAGAATAACAACGAAGATGTCAAAGAAGCTAAAGATTGCTCAGCATGAGTGGATCCAAAAAGGGAACCAAACCCCAATGTGAATAACCTCGACACAAACTTCTGCCATTGAAGTTACTCGTGCTGGAGAAAGGGCATAAATGGCTTTGGGTTCCAATTTCACAGAGTTTCAGAGAGTGGGAATGTCATGAGGGAGAGAAAAGGTGGTCTACTGATACATGTCCCTATTTCTGTCATGTTTTCTCTCTTCCTTCTCTCTTTTTACCACTTAGTTTTTTTTTTTTTTTTTTTTTTTGTTCTCTGGTTCTCAGTTTCTTTCTTACTCTTTTCCTCGTCCCCCTCCCTCCGTGTTGTTCATTCTTGGCTACCTCTCATCCTTTTTATACCCTTAATTCAATGAGATTTCTCCCTTTTTTCCCTAGGGCTTCACCAACCGTTTTTGGTTCATTATGGGCATCTCTCCAGTCTTGCCCATTGATCCATTGGTTGCCAGGCCACTATCTCTGCTCAGAGTATGCTTACTGCAACACTCTCCATTCCCAGACCAAATTCCTTATTTTATTTCTCCCATACCCCCCATTTTTGCCTTACCTTCAATGGATAAGAACTAGAGGCTCTCTCTACACTTACCCCTATGGCAGCATGCATCAAATGGCCCCAACCAAGCTTACCTCTTTTGGGTGAAATGCCATCTCAGCAAGGCATTTCTCTTAAAAAAAGCCTTGGCAGGAATCTCAAGATATACATCTTTTCTCCCTACCGCTAAATCACACCCTCTAAATCCCTTGACCAAAGGCCCACCTCTCTTGTATTGGCTGGGTACAAGTTGGTGGTGTCTTGGCCTTTGTATACGTTCCACTACCCTCTAGTTTGTCTTCTTTTACTCCCATGCCATTCCTGCTGTTCTTGCATTGTCTTGTTCTACTGCGTGTACTGGGTTCGTGTTTGCCTTCTATGGCATAGAGGATGTGTGTGCTTTTGGGCTTGCAATACCTCCCTTCGTTCCCCTATAAGCTAGGCATTGCTTGGGTAGAATCTCCTACCCATATAGCCCATTAGACTTCTATTTCTGTAGCTCTTCCTGCCATGCCTATGGGTCTGCTGGCTGTCATTCTTGCCATGTTGGCCCATTGGGTTCACTACCTCTTCTCCTGGGCTTTCCCGACCCGTTTTACTTTACCTTTACATCTTATTAATCCCATGAGCCTGCTGGCTGCCATTCTTGTCACATTGGCCCATTGAGTTTACTACCTCTATCCTTGTGCTTCCCCTGCCCATTTATTATTTACTTTGACTTTACCTCTTATTGATCCCATGGGCCTGTTGGCTGCCATTCCTGCCATGCTGACCCATTGGGTTTACTACCTCTATCCTTGAGCTTCCCTGGCCCATTTACTTTGTCTTTACCTCTTATTGATCCCACTTTCTCTCCCTTCCCTTATTGTTGGGCTTCTTCTTTGATTGGGCCTTTTGTCAAAAATGAGCCTCAACAACTAGAAATTACTTTGGAGTTATGAACATCGTCGCTTACAAAATACAGACACCTCTAACTCAATGATCATCAACAGTTACTCTCACCCTCCCAAAATTGGTGGTGAAGAAATAAAAGCTTTTGAGTGGGTTCCAGACTTTGTTTAGAAGTGGATCTTTGAAGAAGGTAATCAAGATGGTATTTAGCAAAAAGGAGTACGACAATCAAAACAACATACTACTTTAGGTACATAACAATCATTAGTATGTAGCCTAAAGCAAGTTCATGACAGTCATTAGTATGTAGCCTAAAGCAGTACAAATCTAATGTTTCTGAAAATCTTAGTAGCTTGTGGTTTTCGAGGTTGAAGCAACATGCTAACCAACCCACAAAGGAAAGCCAACAAAGCCTTAGTGGAGAAAGATGGGTTGTTCACATGGAATCCAAATGAAGGCGGCCGTTGTTTGAGTAGTGACCATAAGGTCAACTCCAATATCTTTGAAATTTTGAAAGTCCCATTCTCTATTGCCGACAACACCGGTAATCTGGGAGTACTCACTAAAAGACTTACACCTATTTAAAATTGTTAAGTCAAAAAAATATTTTAAAATAAAAACTAATTACTGACTCAACAATTTTAACCAGGTGGGAGTCTTTTAGTAGAATGGTAGACAAGTGACGTGGTCCACCATGAGAACTAAAACTTCTCTAGCCTTACTGTATTGCACAAAAATAATACTGTAATCCAAAAATTTAATAAATAAAAATTATTTTTAAAATATACTCTTTTCAAATGTTTAGTATTTTATTAATACGTTGTACTATTTTGCATTAGTTTAAGAGTATAAAAATTTTCAATCTCCCAAAAATTTTACTCTTCTTTTCTCTCTCTATCAAAATTAGGGTTCGTTTGGTTGGAGGGGTGGAAAAGTGAAAGGATAAAAAATGGTGGGGGATGGAAAAGTGGGAGGATAGAAAAGATTTTAATTTCTCTCATTTTGGTTTGGTTGGGAGTGGAAAAGTGGAGGAATGGAAAAAATGAGTTTGAATAAATTTAATCATATACCATTGTTAAAGAATGATGCCCAATTAAAACAAAAAAGTGACAAATAACCAAAAAAGAGCAATCACTCAAATTTACTAAAAAATAAAAATCATGTCCCAAAAAAAATTACGTCTAGTTTAAAAAAAAAAAAAAAAACTATCACGCTGAGGCCCTAGAAAATCAAAAGAAAAAAAAAAACACTACGAAAAAAAAAAAAGCCAACGTTATTGCCCAAAAAAAGAAAAAAGAAAAAAGAGGCAAAGTTACTGCCTAGAAAAAAAAGGGGGGGGGGGGGGGAGGCAATTGGACGAAGCCCATGTGCACATGCATATGAGCATTTTTGTCAATCAAGAAAAAATGCATCCCCACTCAGTTTTCTCTCAATTTGGGGAGAAAACATTTTGGAGGGCCTAGGGAGAAAACACATGAGCCCTACCATTTATTTTCCTTCCTTCCCACCCAATCAAACACACTCCAAAAATGTTTTCATTTCCATTTTATCTCCAAAGTTTTCCATCTACCATGTTTCACTTTCAAACAAACACACCCTAAAATTAGACTAAATAGTTTTCGAGGCAAATTCATTATTGCAATTCATTGTTCAATAACTAAAGTCCAACATTGTCAAAAGATACAGTAATGATCTAAAATATGATATTTATTTTGATATTGATTGTTTCAATATTTTTTTAATTAAAAGTTTTAAAATACATTTTATAAATATATGAAAATAGTCCAACTAATGTATTTCTAATTCATATATTGCTTTATAAAATATTAAGTAATAATATATTTTACCTGGGGAACAGGGGCTCAAGATTACGTATCGGGCCATGAAGAGGCTGAGAACCCCAAGATCATGTAGTGGGCCTCGTAGGGTTAAAGGCCCATAACGGTGTGCGGAGCTTCCGGCCATGTCCGATGACGTGGTATAGTCCGAAGAGGGGGAAATGGACATGCAGAATCCCATATTGCGATTTGTTACGTTTGGAGTAAGGGAGGCAGTCCGAGGAGTGACCCCAGCTTTAGGGAGATGGGAATCCCCAAAAATACCTAAGGAAAGGCTGCCACCACCGCATTAATTGTGCTGCACCAACTCTTCTGGCTGCATTTATGTGGAGAAGACCCTTATACAGTGCAACTTTGGCCACCGTGACTCATAGTAGGCCAAAAAGGATACATGATGGGACATGCACTCAAGTGAAGAATCAGATGGGTGACAAGGGTAAGGTGGAGATGGTCTTGAGAGAACTATATAATGTGAATGAATTCTCCTCTAAAGGGGAGGCATTTTTTGTAAAGAAAGAGAAGAAAAGGAGTTGGGAGAGAAGAATTTACCTCCTTGGACCTATATTGAGAAGAGTTCGTCAAAACTTGGGCTCCTTATTTTTTCTTTCAGGAAACCCTAACCTATTGCATTGGTTGTTTAAATCATCCTAGCCCAACTTTCGCATCCCACTCTCTACAAATTCATTGTTTAGGGACCATTTGCGCTGTCTCATCCAGTTTGGGCCGGCTCACAAATTTGTGCCACTACAATTGGCGCCGTCTGTGGGAAAGTTTGGATTGCTTAGAGTTTTAAACCTTCAGTCATGGTAGGTTCGGGACGCACCAATTGGAATCTATGGGTTCTCAACGTGAAGACCGTACTCAGAGGGATCAGGAGGGAAGCGTGCATACCACCCGGACTGGTGAAAGTCATTCTAGGGGTAGTAGCCGCATCTCTCGTAATGAGCGGGAAAGACCCATGCAGAAAAAGATTGACCGCCTGAAGAAGAGGCTGCGCCAGGAACGAAGGAGGCGAAGCCCCTGAGTTTCTGACCTCTCTTCTGACGCTGAGAGGGACGATGAGTACAGACACAGATCAAGGAAACCTCCAAGCGAAACCTTCTCTTATGAGCAGGACTACCGACGTGAGCGTAGGGGGAGAGGTTCATCCTCAAAGGGATTGGGAAACGATGCTATGAGCAAGGCGCTAAGCCGAATCGCTAAGTCTCCCTTCACACACAGGGTTGAAGATGGACAACTTCCCAGGCGGTTCACCTAACCTACGTTCACCCTCTATAATAGCCGCACAGATCCTGTTGAGCATGTTAGCCATTTCAGCCAGAAAATGGCGGTGTACTCTAAGAATGAGTCCTTAATGTGCAAGGTATTCCCATCCAGCTTGGGGCCCATGGCAATGAGGTGGTTCGATGGTCTGAGGGCAGGTTCCATCGACTCTTTCAGAGAGCTTACTCGGGCTTTTGGATCCCGCTTCATCACCTGCAGCAGGGTCCCTCGGCCCTTGGATTCCTTGTTATCCCTATCCATGCGGGAGGGAGAGACCTTAAAGACGTACTCCGACAGATACTGGGAGGTGTTCAGTGAGATAGAAGGTGATTTCGATGATGTGGCCGTCAGAACCTTCAAGGTCGGCCTTCCCGCCGAGCACGGTTTGAGAAAGTCCCTAACTGGGAAACCTGCTACCAGCTTGCGCCAGCTTATGAATAGGATTGACAAGTATAAAAGGGTTGAAGAAGACCAGCAACAGGTGGGCAAAGGTAGGGCTATCCCTCAAGAGAAGAGGGATTTCAGGTCGGATCGATACAACAACAGTTGGCACCGCAAGGACTTCGGAGCGGAATCTGGACCTCCATCAACCCAAACCGTTAACACGCTGTTCCGAAAACCCGTACATCAAATTTTTGAAAAGATCAAGGATGAGCCGTACTTCATATGGCCAAGCAAAATGATCAAGGACCTAGCAAAGCGCAATCAGAGTCTGTATTGCCAGTACCATAAGGAGCGAGGCCACACGACCGAGCAGTGCAGGAACTTGTGGAGCTACCTTCAGCAGCTGGCCCGAGACGGCAGGTTGAAGCAGTTCCTAACCCAGCCTAGCGGGCAGGGGAACCAGATAACGTCGGGGGCTTAAGGCGGCGCATATTCAAGGCCCCCTTTGGGCACCATTCACGTCATCCTCACCGCACCAGGCAGAACAGGATCCTGCCCTTCCCGGGTGATGTCGATAGCTGGCCCGGGCGCCGAGGCCTCAGGTCGTGAACCCAAGAGGGCTAAATTAGAGGCTCATCCGACATTGAGCTTCTCGGATGAGGACAAGGCCGGAACCATACAACCATATAACGATACCTTAGTCGTAACCCTCAGGATTGGCGGCTACGATGTAAAGAGGGTACTGGTAGACCAGGGCAGCGGGGCCAAGATCATGTATCCAGATCTCTATAAAGGGCTTAACCTTAGACAGGAGGATCTAACCAGTTATGACTCGCCACTGGTCGGCTTTGATGGAAAGGTTGTTGTCCCACGCGGGCAAATCAGATTGCCAGTCCAGGCCAGCTCGAGAATGGTAAAGGTGGACTTTATCGTGGTGGATGCCTACTCCCCCTACACTGCCATTGTGGCGCGGCCTTGGCTTCACGCCCTAGGGGCCGTCTCGTCTATCCTCCATCTCAAGGTGAAGTACCCGTCCGAGGGTGGAGTTGAAGAGCTGGTCGAAAGTCAGTCAGTGGCCAGGTAGTGCTTGGTTGCTGCCATCGCGCACCGTCCCGAGCCGAAGCCCTCGAACCCCACCAACGGGGAATTATAGCAGTTAGAGCTCGGGGCCTCAATTTCGGATGGTGGGGCCTGGGCGTGGAGTGCGAAGGGTTGGAGAAGGTCATCATCGAAGATGATCCCGAAAGGTTTTTTCAGGTTGGCGCTCAGTTGTCCCCTTTGGAGAGGGACCAGTTGGTGCGACTCTTGAAGTGGAACATCAACGTATTTTCTTGGAATGCTTACGAGGCTCCGGGGATAGATCCGAACTTTATCTGCCATCACTTGAACGTCCATCCTTTTGTCATTCCTAAGAAGCAGCCTCCTCGGCACTCTTCAAGGGAGCACTCCGACGCTGTCAGGGAAGAAGTGGCCAAACTCAAGCAAGCCGGGGCCATTAAGGAGGTGTTTTACCTCGACTGGCTAGCGAACACCGTAGTGGTAAAGAAGAAGAACGGCAAATGGCAAGTGTGCGTGGATTACTCAAACTTGAACAAAGCCTGCTTGAAGGACACTTTCCCCATGCCTCGGATTGATCAGTTAGTCGACGCGACTGTGGGACATCCTCAGATGAGCTTTTGGACGCCTTCCAAGGCTACCACCAGATACCTCTAGCCTTGGAAGACCAAGAGAAAACGGCTTTTGTCACTCTAGTTGGGAACTACCATTACAAAGTAATGCCATTTAGACTTAAAAATGCGGGGTCCACTTACCAAAGGATGATGACACGGATGTTCGAACCACAGTTGGGAAAAAGCATCGAAATCTACATTGACGACATTGTGGCCAAGAGCAAAGAGGAGGCCAAGCACGTAGATGACCTCGAAAGCATCTTCGAAATCTTGAGATGACACAAGCTTCGACTCAACGCCTCCAAATGTTCCTTTGGCGTAGGGTCGAGGAAGTTCCTGGGGTACATGGTCACCCATCGTGGGATTGAGGTTGACCCAAACCAAGTTAAGGCCATTAGTAACTTGCAGCCGCCTTGGAATCCAAAGGAAGTGCAGAGGCTGACAGGAATGACCGCGGCCTTGAACCAATTCATATCCCGGTCTGCAGATAGGTGTAGACCCTTCTTCCAACTGTTGAATAAGTGGAAGGGTTTCGAGGGGACAGAAGAGTGCGCTCTGGTATTCCAGCAATTAAAAGAGTACCTTTCTCGGCTGCCTATCATGTCAAAACCTGAGGCAGATGAGGTCCTGTTCGCCTATATCGCGGCCACCACCCATGCCGTGAGCTTGGTGCTAGTAAGAGACGATAACGACATACAGAAGCCCGTGTATTACGTGAGCAAATCCCTGTATGAGGCTGAGGTCAGATATCTGCCACTGGAGAAGGCTATCCTGTAAAGAGGCAGGTACTGGGGCAGTTCCAAGGGAACGAAAGCTAGGGGCTTATGACATCAAGTATATGCCACGCACCTTTGTAAAGGGGCAGGTCCTGGCTGACTTTCTGGCTGAATTCGCTGAGGCTCCTATAGAAGACAGCGTAGAGAAGCAGGGCACGGATGAAGACTCAGTTGGAGTAATGTCCGTGAGAGGGGCTTCACCATGGAGGATCTATGTCGGCGGCGCTTCGAATCTCAGAGGATCTGGAGTGGGACTGGTCCTGATCTCCCCTGAGAACGTCGTAATTGAGAAGTCGTTGAGACTAGGGTTCTCGGCCACCAATAATGAGACGAAATATGAAGCCTTACTGGTGGGAATGACCATGGCCCAGAAGATGGGGGAAAAGACCGTGGACATATTCTCGGACTCCAGACTTGTTGTAGGACAAGTCCAAGAGGAGTTAGAAGCTTGGGAGCCCAGAATGCAAGAATACCTGCACCAGGCCAGACAATTGCAGTCCAGGTTCGAATCTTTCAATCTAATGCAGATTCCCAGAAGTGGGAATACGCATGCAAATTCGCTTGCAACGCTGGCAACCTCTTCGGTACAAAGCCTACCGAGGATAATTCTTGTCGAAGACCTCGTAGAGCCTTTTGGAGCGGGAAGAGAAGTGCTGTCCATTCATCAAGCAAGGGTGGCCCCTAGCTGGATGGATCCTATCATTCACTTTCTCAAAGATGACACCCTACCGGAGATCAAGTTGAAGGCAGAGAAAATCCGGAGGAAGGCTCCTCGTTTCTGGCTGTCTGAGGACCAAAAGTTGTACAAAAGATCTTTTTCCGGGCCATATCTGTTATGTGTACATCCTGAGGCAGTTGAAGTCCTCTTGGAGAAATACATGAGGGCATTTGCGGAAGCCACACGGGGGGAAGATCCTTGTCCCACCGAGCCCTCACTCAGGGATACTGGTGGCCCAACATGCACCGAGAAGCCCTGGAGTATGTAAAAAAGTGTGATCAATGCCAGAGGTTTGCTCCAAACATCCATCAACCAAGAGGAGAGCTCAACCCCCTATCCAGCCCTTGGCCTTTTGCCTAGTGGGGCCTGGACATCGTGGGCCCTTTCCCCAAAGCAGCGGAAAACAGGAGGTATCTGCTGGTCGGCACAGACTATTTCACCAAGTGGGTTGAAGCAGAACCACTGGCCAACATTCGTGACGTAGACGTGAAGAAGTTTATTTGGAAGAACATCGTCACCCGGTTTGGAGTCCCCCACACACTTATCTCAAACAACGGACTCTAGTTTGACAGCAAATCCTTTCGGAGATACTACTGTGGGCTAGGTATCACCAATCGGTACTCCACCCAAGCCTATCCTCAGGGAAACGGACAGGCCGAGGCTGTAAATAAGGTCATAGTGAACGGGTTGAAGAAAAGACTAGATGATTCCAAAGGAAGATGGGTTGAGGAACTGCCGCATGTCCTATGGATGTACCGAACTACTCAGAAATCCACTGGCGAAACCCCTTTCTCACTCACGTATGGTGCTGAGGCGGTGATACTATTGGAAGCCGGTTTCTCTACGCTAAGGACGAGCTCTTTCACTCCGAGCAGCAACGACAGCTTACTAGAGAGAAGTCTGGACTTAATTGAAGAGCGAAGAGAAAGTGTCATGGTCCAATTGGCCTATTACCAGCATAAACTCAAACAGGGGTATGACGCCAACGTCAAGTTAAGCCCTTTGGCGTAGGGCGACTTGGTACTGAGAAAGGTGGTCGGATCCGCAAAGAATCCAGCCTGGGAAAAGCTGGGACCCAACTGGGAAGGACCGTACCGGATTACCTCGGTGGCTAGAATAAGAGCATACTACTTGGAAGATTTAGAAAATAAGGCAACACCGCACCCCTAGAATGTAAACAACCTGAAAATGTACTATTATTAATGAAAATATGCTTTGTCGCACTTTTGTGTTCATTATGTTGTAAGAATCAGCAAAACCTCGGTCACCCCACGCAATTTATTCTAAGTGTTAAACAGATCCTAAGCTACGCCGAGTCCTCGGACGATCTGCTTTGAAAAAATTAACACTCCACTTAATTTACTCTAAGTGTTAAACAGATCCTAAGCTATGCCGAGTCCTCGGACTATCTGCTTTGGAAAAATCAACACTCCACCTAATTTATTCTAAGTGTTAAACAGATCCTAAGTTACGCCGGGTCCTCGGACCATCTGCTTTGGAAAAATTAACACTCCACCTAATTTATTCTAAGTGTTAAACAGATCCTAAGTTACGCCGGGTCCTCGGATCATTTGCTTTGAAAAAATTAACACCCCACTTAATTTGCTCTAAGTGTTAAACAGATCCTAAGCTACGCCGGGTCCTCAGACCATCTGCTTTGAAAAAAATTAACACTCCACCTAATTTATTCTAAGTGTTAAACAGATCCTAAGCTACGCCGGGTCCTCGGACCATCTGCTTTGGAAAAATTAACACTCCACCTAATTTATTCTAAGTGTTAAACAGATCCTAAGCTACGCCAAGTCCTCGGACCATCTACATTGGAAAAATTAACACTCCACCTAATTTACTTTAAGTGTTAAACAGATCCTAAGCTACGCCGGGTCCTCGGACCATTTGCTTTGGAAAAATTAACACTCTACCTAATAGTGTTAAACAGATCCTAAGCTACACCGGGTCCTCGGCCCATCTGCTTTGGAAAAATTAACACTCCACCTAATTTACTCTAAGTGTTAAACAGATCCTAAGTTACGGCTGGCCCCTCAGACCACCTGCTTAGGAAAAATTAATACTGCCTATAATTTTTCTAAGTGTAAACTGCACCTATGACTACTTGAAGTTTTACAAATATACGGCAAAATGCACTTCAATTAGAAGCAATAAGATAGGGAATATAAAAGATGAACACACGGGCAAATGGAGGAGAATATTTTCATTCATCAAATCACATATTACATTTCTGTTCAAAATGGCGTGCATATACCACCGAGCTGAAAACGGAAAATGCAATTACAAAAACAAAAAGCAAGAAAACCCTAGGTTCTAAGCCTTGTCCTTGAGAGCAGAGGGGTCTTCCTTAGCCTTGAGATCACCTTCCTTGGCCTTAGCCTCCGTCTCCTTTGCCTCGGCAGCAGCTTCTTGGGCCCCAGGGTCGGTTCCACTAGCCTCAGCTTCCTTGGCCTTCTCGGCACCAGTGACTTCTGGGAGATCGGCATCTGGAACTTCTCGGATGTCAGGATGATAGTAGATATTCTCAGAGTGCCTAGGGGCCGAGTCGGTGGGGACTCTCGCAGCATTAAGAGCTTCGTCCTAAGTCATGCTGCAGAACTCCCTACACGCCTCGGCTAGCTCCTTAGTGAGCCTGGCCTGCGTCTCTTCAACTCCAAGCTGATATGACGCTTGTTTCTCGGCCTCGGACGCTTCCTTGGCAAGTTGAGCGACCTCCTTGGCCTTTTGCAGCTGCGCCTTCAGATCAAGCACAAGCTGCCTTGACGTAGCCAGCTCTAGCTCCGTCTTGTAAAGCAGCTTACGTTGGTCCTCAGCCTGCGCCTCGGCGCTCTTCAACCCCGCCTCTGTGCTCTTTCTCTCTCTCTCTCCTCATTCACAAGCTTAGTGTGGAGCTCCTTGTTCTCAACCTTGGCAGCTCCTAGGGCCTTCTCGGCATCGTGGCAAAGGAGCATTTCGTTATTCGCCTCACCACGAGCCTCCCTCACCCACTCCTCGGCCACAAAGACCTCCTGGGTGATCTGCACAAAAATAATGCAACCGTATTAGTAAAGTATAAGTGGAGAAAAATTCACGCAGGTAAAGGGTAAAAAGTTTGAGGCTCACCATTGTGAGGTCCCTCTTCAGGCATAGGAAAAGGTTCTGCTGCCTCAGGTTCCTCACAGCCTCCATATCTTTGGGCAGGAGGAGCGGCTGTTCTAATGCCTCCGCCACATAAGCAGCCTGGCCCTTGCGATACTCTCGGACCGAGGCGTCCCAGGGCACGGCCGCCCCATCCACCTCCAGCCGAGGAGCCCAAACTCGCGGTGCTATGCGCATGTCAGCCCGGTTCTGGTCTTTTCGGCTGTCCACGGAGGAAGACCTCTTGTCCCGCGCCTCCTTGGTCGTCTTCTGTTGCTTGGCCCCCTTTTGCTAACCAACCTCCCCCTCTTTGAGGTCCACAATTGGCCTCTTCTTCTTTAAATCTGGGCAAGCCTTCAGACCCGGGCCGACCGGAGGAGGAGGAGGAAGAGGGGGAAGGGTGGGAGGAACCTTGGGTTTGGGGGCTCCTTTTGAAGTTCCCCCCTTCGTCCTTCCGGCCAGGAGCTCCTTGAGGCCCTTGCCTTTTTGGTTAGAGGCCATCTCTTCCTCGGAGGTGCTGTCCAAGCAAGTCACCACAACCGTGGGGGTGTGCACACTTGAATGGTCGCCGGCCTCGCCCTCGGGATAGGAAGCTCGGACTGGCTCTGGTGCCGGGCTCTCCTCCTCTTCGAATTGTAACCGGTCTATCTCCTCGTCTAGAGACAGACGGGATGACCCGATCTCTTCCTCGACTACGCCCGCTGCTGCTGGTGGAAGCTGTTGTAATGGAACCACAAGTTGCAAGGCGTCCTGGCGGATCGGCAGCATAACCGGGGGAAGGTCGTTTTGGGCTAGAAAGTCCGACCTGGACACGTTTACGCGGCGTATTCGAGGGTCACCCTTCCTAATGCTGTGGCCGATTTCTTGAAACACTTTAGAAATGGGCTCAAAACCTAAAATTAGACAGACCGTGCGCAGCTGTCCGTCCTCGTTGACAAAAATTTCTAATCTAAGGAGGAAGTTGAGTGCCGGGACATTACTTAGGTTGAGCTGAGGAGCCACATGATTCTTATCTGCAAACATACCCAAGAAAAGAGCCGTAGTTAGTAAGAGGAAGCGAGAAGCCATCGTCGATTGAGAGACATAAGTAAAAGGAAAAATGACTCAGCAAGGGTTCAAAAAAATAAGAAGGGGCTATCTAAAACTCTTTCTAAGACACCTAACTCCAAGGCATCCCACCTGGCTCTCCCTCTCGAACGGGGCAGTGGATGCCGTCGTGCCACACTCCTGAGGCTATCAGGTAGTCGTCCTTCATGCCTTTGTTCGACTTAGGAAGGCACGAGATCAGCCTGACCACGGGCGATCGGGACTTGAGGTAGTACCCCCCTTCGGCTTGTGAGTGGCATCATACATGTGCACCACATCCTGCCAGGTAAGCCCCAAGCCCAGATGCTTGTTAAGGGCATCGACGCTGCCTAGGACTCTAAAAACGTTGGGTGCGCACTGAGCAGGACATAGTCTGTGGTTAAAGAAATAGTCTCGCGTTATTTGACCCATGGGAGGTGTCATCCCTCCTTCTATGAAAGCTATCATAGGGATGACCACCTCCCCCTCCCTCCTATCAAGATCTATCCTATTCGGGTCGCAATACCGCAAGGCTACTCCCTGTGGAATCTGGTATTCGTCTTTGAAGAGCTCTATCTTCGTTGGGGAGTCTGCCAGCTACTTAAACCTACCCATGGGGGACGAACTGGGAGGGAGTGACAAAAAAAGAGAGAAAAGAGGAAGGTCTTTCTTCCTTCGAACTGCCGAAAAGAATGGCCGAGAAGAAAAAGAAAATCTAAAAACCTAAAACTTACTAATACTAGTGAGTGGTTGTCTCTGAGATCCTTAAAGCGACGGTCAAGGAATCAAAAGAGAAGTGATGGGTGTTCGTGATTTTCAGATTTTTAAACTCTTTAAAACTCTGAAGAACTTGGAAGTTGAAGAAGTGAAGGAACAAAATCCTCCGGAGGCTTTATCTAGGGGAGCAGAATAAGTGGGGTTCACCCCGCTCAAAATTCTTGGAATAATGTGCATCGTTCGATCAGCGTCCCACCGTCAGATGAAGGAGACATAGCGCCGCCTAGAGCATTCAATGGCACTTCGCGAATTCCGAAACATCATTATTCCTCACGAGGCGCGCGCAACGTCAATCGGGCATGTGCTAGGAAAGGGGTCAGCTGACACGTCCCTTGAAAGTCATAACTCCACCTTTTCTCCTCGGATAAAAAGGAAAACCTGGAGTTTAGAAGGGCTATTGTGGGGACAAGAGCCCAAGATTATGTATCGGGCCATGAAGAGGCTAAGAATCCCAAGATCATGTAGTGGGCCTCGTAGGGTTAAAGGCCCATAACAATGTGCGGACCCTCCGACCATGTCCGAGGATGTGTTATAGTCCGAGGAGGGGGAAATGGACATGCAGAATCCCAGATTACGATTTGTTACGTTTGGAGTAAGGGAGGCAGTTCAAGGAGTGACCCCAGCGTTAGGGAGATGGGAATCCCCAAAAATACCTAAGGAAAGGCTGCCACCACCGCATTAATTGTGCTGCACCAACTCTTCTGGCCGCATTTATGTGGAGAAGACCCTTACACAGTGCAACTTTGGCCACCGTGACTCACAGTAGGCCAAAAAGGATACATGATGGGACATGCACTCAAGTGAAGAATCAGATGGATAACAAGTGTAAGGTGGAGATGGTCTTGAGAGAACTATATAATGTGAAAGAATTCTCCTCTAAAGGGGAGGCAATTTTTGTAAAGAAAGAGAAGAAAAGGAGTTGGGAGAGAAGAATTTACCTCCTCAGACCTATATTGAGAAGAGTTCGTCAAAACTTGGGCTCCTTATTTTTTCTTTCTAGAAACCCTAACCTATTGCATTGGTTGTTTAAATCATCCTAGCCCAACTTTCGCATCCCACTCTTTACAAATTCATTGTTTAGGGACCATTTGGGCTGTCTCATCCAGTTTGGGCCGGCTCACGAATTTGTGCCCCTACATTTACATTTTACATTTGTGTCTAGCTCCAAAATGTGTTGAGTCAGCC
This sequence comes from Lithocarpus polystachyus, assembly GCA_033629205.1. NCBI lineage: Eukaryota > Viridiplantae > Streptophyta > Magnoliopsida > Fagales > Fagaceae > Lithocarpus > Lithocarpus polystachyus. The sequence goes on along the minus strand of CM066163.1, from coordinate 31,008,284 downwards.
ATAGATTAGGCCCTACTTTTGCGAACCATGAATTTGAGCAGATTTGAAAAGAATTTGTTTGAAATTGAATTGAGGTAATCAATAGAAATGACAATATTTAGAATTCAATTTTTTTTTAAAATTTATATTTAAAATACTCTACGCTTGTAAAATAATTTGATAGCAATGTGACCATGTTTTGATGAAATGCATTTAACATGAAAATGTCATAGTTAATGTTTCATGATTTTAGTATGATCATAGTATTATTAGTACAAATAAATTAATTCAATTGAGGCTAAAATTGTTAAAAAAATAAATGTTAAATTGATGGCTTCACAAAGAAGCATTCAACAAGTATTACATTTGGGATATTGGAAGAAACTGATTATTACTTTAAATTGTCACCTTAGACTTAGGCCACAAAATGTGTTGAGTCAATCCTGAAACCAGTACATCCTCAACGTGATGGTGGTGATGATGATGGGTTGAAGTTGGAAGGGAAGGGGAATGTAAATCCATTCAAATGACTAAAGTATGCAAAAGCGTTGAGGAGGAAGTAGAGTTTTGACAAAATAGACAAGTGCATGTAATGTATTATATTTTAGGGGGCCTTAGGCCATTGCCTAAATGACCTAATGATTGAGCCTCCCCTGAACGGTGTTGCCACCACTTAATTCGATTTTTTTGAACTATAATTGGGATAGGTAAGCAAGAAGAAAAATGCAGCAATGGCACTGGAAATGCAAATCATTTCAAAAAAATCATTGTAGATGAATAAATTCTAGGTGTACCAACCTAATTTGGTATTCCAGACCCAAATTTGAACACTTTTTGACTTTTAGTGAGAGAGAGAAATTTTAGGAAAGAGAGGGTTTTTTATTTTTGAATTTGTGATTTTTTTTTTCTTTTTAGTGTGTTTCTTTCTTCTTAAAAAAAAAAAAGTTAAACAGTGTGTGGCTAACTAGGTATCCAGACTCATTCTCAAAAAATGAAGATATGTGTGTGTTACACAAGACTATAACTCATGTGCACTATAAGAAATTATGTTAGAGATTATCCAAAAAGCCTACTCTAATATAATCAAGCTCATCAACTTTAACGATAAACCAATTCCATAATTAGAGATGAAAATTTTGTAAAGGAGTTGCTAATTGAATTATATATAATTTATGACATAGTATTTTGTCTGTCTCGTTTTGTGTACCAAAATCTCACATTTTTTAGAAAATTGTAAAGTTTATAATTTTAGACGTGGAATAATGGGAATGTTTAAAATGTTGGAATTCATCCCAATTGACGACAAATTATCCAATTTTTTCATGTTTAAGGTCAAAATGACCAAAATGCCTCTGTTGATCAATCTTTGAACTAGTTGACCAATAGTCAAACTAAGTTAAATTTTTACCCAAATAATAAAATTCATTTTTTATGTTAAGATTCATTTTTCCAACCAATGCTCAAAATTTTGATTAAGTGTGACCGCAAGTAATAACCCATATTTTGACCCAAAAAAATTTGATTAGGATAATTTTTAGCTTATGTCATAGATAATTTAATTTCTTTCAATTTGACAATTTACGGGTCCAAGTTGGAATTAAAACGAGCAAGATATCGTGATAAAACTAAAAAAAATTGTTTCCACATTAAAATTAGCAACATGTCATTAATGTTTAATGAGAAATGTTAATAGATGCCTTAAGGGCATTGGTTAACGAAGTATTTTTAGAAAATTTTTATTAGAAAAAAAATAGTAATGGATTTTTTTTTTTTACAGTTTTTTATTTTTCAATTCCCATAAAAATGACATTAAAATTTTCTTAAAATATTCGTTAACAGGAGTACAAGACCCATGTTAAATTATAGTTCATTTTATTGAATTATAAGTTTTTTTTTTTTTTTTTAGAATCTTATTGAATTATAAGTAAATGACCTTAGAATGACTCAAATAAAGCGTTGTTGAAAATTTCTTGTGACGAATTTAATTTTGGTGAGCTTAATTTGCTAAAATTCCATTTAATAAAAATAATTTTATTAAAAACCCCAAAAAAATTACTTTACTAATATTATTTATTAAACCTTGCTTTTCGCCCCTCTTTTAAAATCTCGAAGCTCACTCAATTTGAAAGTTGGAGATAAAAAATATCTTTAGAAAGTAAATGTCATAAGCTTTCCAATGATGCCTAGTTTGATCAAAACATAGGTTGGGAAGTCTTAAAAGATTTAACGGAAAAATAGTCCCGAAGTTAAGGAAAACGCAAAAAAATGTACTTTTGGTACTAACTTGGCACGCAGATTTTTTTTTTTTTTTTTAATACAGCATAGAATTTCTACTCTAGCCTAATCTAAGTGTATACTTGTGTGAAGCTTTTTTCTAGAGACTTGAACCTCAGCCCTTTTTCCCCACATCCCATAAGCACTTATACAAGTGGAGCGACCACTGCACCAAGGGTGTGCGGTGATCGCACGCAGATTTCTTAACTGATCATGGATGTTGGACTGAAAAAGCACATACTTTCCTGAGTATTACATGACATCCTGGAACAAACGGCTTGAAAAAGGACTCCCGGAATGAAATCAGTGCGGGCAGCCAACTTTGGAGGCTAATAATTTTTAGCACGATGCTCCAAATGACTCGAGGTTGGAACCTATTGAAAGTAAGCTGTGAGATCTTTCCGTGGACACCATGAGCATCCAAAACGGAGTTTGGGAAGACCTTCAAATTAGTGTGCAAAGTTAGTACTTGAGATTGATCAAAACTATAGAACCGAAACCGTGTTAAAAATTGGATTTTTATACATGCATAGCTTGAAGCTGCGCATGGAACAACTTGCACAGCTTCCAGCTGCGCATGTGGTCCAGAGATTTTTATTTAAAAGCTCCCGTTCCCCTCCACCCCTATCCGCAGCAAACCTCCCACACAAACGAACTTAAAGCTTAAGAGAAAATCTAGTAACATAGCTTATCTCACAAACCTTAAACCACTCTAGCCAACCCATTGTTTGTCAGGAGGTGAAATTGGGTAGATGAAAAATTTTAAAAAGAAAATAGGAAGAAAAACTTTTTTGAAGTGTGTTACAGTGTTTGGTTGGGTGAGAAGGAAGGAAAATATACGGTAGGGTTAGGTATTTTCTCTCCAGACCCACCAAAAAGTTTTCTCTCCAAAATGGAGATAAAATTGAGAAGAGAAAACTCATTAAATGAGTTTTCTCTCTTTTTCTTTTTTCTTTTTTTTTTTTAATTTTTTAAGTTTTTCTTTCTCTGGTACTAACATGATGGCTTTTTTTTTGCTTTGCTTTTGTCTGGATATGTTGGCTTCTTTTCTTTTCTTTTTCCTTTGATTTTTTTTTTCTGGACATGTAGCTTTCTTCTTCTTCTTCTTCTTCTTTTTTTTTTTTTTTTTTTTTGGTGCTCATATATTTATTTTCTCATTAATTTTGGTTGGTTTTTGTTTTTGTTCTTTTTTTTTTTTAGAAAACAATTTTGGGTTAATTTCTTATGTTTTTTTTTTTTTTTTTAACTGAAGTGTCCATCTATACACATTTTTTTTTAAGTATAATGTGTTACTTTTTTTTTTTATTTAAAAGGAACATGATGGTAAATTTATATAAACTTTATTTTCAACCAAACAAAAACGTTTTCCATCTCTCCACTTTTCCACCTTTTCAACCAAACACAAATGAGAAAAATAAAAATCTTTTTTATCCTCCTACTTTTCATCATCTCTTCATTTTATATTCTTCCAATTTTCCATCTTCCCAACCAAATGTACCCTTAAACCATCAATCCTAAGCCTAATCCGAAATCTAAGGGCAATTGAAACCAAAAATCTAAAACCCAACACTGACTTAAACCATAAGATTTCCCAACCTACACTCATTCAACTAAAACTCATCCCACTCCACTTTACGCTAAACCAAACCCAAAGCCCCAGTCCTTAAAACTCCATCAGTCCACAATTTAGGAGAACTAGCTAGGAATCGAATCACCACTCCCTCCTTGTGTAAACTATTGAATTATTTAAAAAAAAAAAAGTTATACATAAGATAATGCCTAAATGTATATTATCATAAGTGAAATTTCTAAATTTAACAATAAAAAAAAAGTGAGCTATGTATATCATCAAAGAAAAAAACAAAAACTGTGTTTGGTTTAACTACATTCTAAAACTTAATTAACATATTTATTTTTGAGCAATTTTTAAAAAACCCCACTTTTTATAATTGGATTAAATTTAAATACAGTACTTTCTGTGCAGTTCATTAGTTTCTTTAATTAAATTCAAACATCTGGTTATATAGACTAATAAAATGTAATCATTATTGTCTTTTTTAGTAACAACTGAATTCAATTTCCTAAGTGTTTAAATTTAATTGAGGTTTTTGGGCCAAATAACTAAATTTATAATAGGACACGGTGCCGAGATAAGAGGAAGCCACATGGGAAGACTTTGATAACAAAACTTACAATTCAGAAATAGTTTGATTAAAGATTAAAGCCAAAGAAGAGACAAGTCACATTAATCCATTGGAAATAGTGTGTGATCTTAAAGAGTGACAATTACTTTGAGCAGCTGCTTTAAGAAAGGCACTCGCCAGACATATGGAGTATTAAGGTAGCAGTCACCTCGAAGTGGTTAGGAGATGTTACTTAGCATATCTGTACTTGCAAAATATTTAGCAAAGGAAACATAAATATATACACTTAGATTAGACAATAGTAATATTTTTATCTTATATTTAAAAAAAAAAGAACATGACACATGGCGAAGAAGACAAAATTAAATGTTAAAACCTCAAGTATAAATAGAAGAATTATTGTACAAGAAAACACACATAGAATAAGACATAGAACTCTAGATATCATTCATAATTGTATCAAGTAGTTCGTAGGCAATTTGTAGGAGCATCATTTTGTTGCTGTACTCCCCAAATTTTGGTTTTAGAAAGTTTATTGGTGATGCTCTAAGAGGCTTTATACTTATATCTTTGTATTCATGTTCATAGGTGTTAATCTTGTGAAGTAGACTGTTACTTTTCCTATAGTTTATTTTACTTTAAGTATGCTTGGTAACTTAGACTTGGCAGAATAGGCATCGTAATTTAGGCATTTAGCAATTTAGGACTTTCTCAATCTCATTACTAATTTGTGCATTTATAAAAAGTCAAGTTAGGTGTTTTCGAACTCCAAACCTTAATCCTCAAAGTCAAATATTCACTTTGAGTCAGTGTGAACCACTTCAAGTGATTTCAAACATAATTAAGAGTCTAAAATTAATATAAAAATTTGTTTCTATTTGTGGTGGGCTTTTTTTGAGATGCTGGGCTAGGCTGCCTCCTACTGTACTAAGGCCCAAGTATTCTGGATAAAAGAGTCAAGACCGGTCCGATTGCAACGCACCTTGGTCTAACTTGCACACAAGCTATGCCCCTTTCACCAAAACTTTGATCACTTGCCCATGACAGGCGTAGTTGTTACAACAGAGCTATGACAGGCAGAAAATAATAAAAGAGATAGGTTTGCTGTTAAACAAAGTAAATAAAAGATTCTTAATTAAAATGAAGAACGCAACAACGGAAAATGCATTGTAAATGGAATGGTAGAAATAAGAAGAGAAATAATAATGATAATTAAATCAAAGAAAGAAAAGATTAGTCTACCATGTTAAGTTGTGTTATGGAATCAAGACCAAGAAGGAAACCACTTCCTCAATGTGAATAACCTCTCAGGAAGATCCTGCCGTAGAAATTATTCACTTTGAAAGAACGGGCCTGAATGGCTTGTACCCAAGAGAATCCTTTATCCTCGACAGAGAGTAGGTTTTAGAGGAAGAGAATGGATTAGCCTATTAGTGCATGCTGGCCATACTACACTCTCTGTTTTTTCTTCCTTATTCTCTTTTTCTTTCTTTTTCGGCTTTTGTTACTCTGATTATTTTCCCCTCTTTTCTTTCTTAATGCTTGCTCATGTAGTGTTATGATGGTGATACTGTGATTTTCCTAATGATTGCTACCGTTTTTTTTCTCCTCCCTATTGTGCATGGCAAGGACCCATTATATATTTCTTGCCGTGACTGATTTTTACCATTTTAGCCTCTAACCACTTTTGTCTGAGTTTGGGTGTCCTTCCCAACCACCCACTGGTTTATCAGCTGCTCAGCCACCACTACTTACTTGTGCTGGCTGTGCCACTTTCCATTACCAGACAAAGAAAACTATTTTATTTGCTTGCTCACCATAGCATTCTTATCCTCCACAGTGTGCGTATTCTCTCTTGCTATCCCTCATAGCATACACCTAGTTGTTCTAGCTCATCCTTCCTCTTTTAGGTGGTATGTCATCCCAGCAAAACATTTCCCTCAAAAGAATTTGAACGGGAACTCTAGAATAGACTTTCTCCTTCTCCCCACTGCTAGACTATACCCTCTCTTACCTCTGACCCATGACCCACCACCCCTGTATTAGTTGGGTACAGGTTGGTAGTGCCTGAACTTTGCGTGCTCCACTTCTATGTACATTAAAAGCTTGTTTGCTGCTCATGCGTTTACCATGGTCTGGAGGTTCATCTATGCATTTTGCCGCTCATCCTTGACCTCTTATGGCGTGAACTGTCTTCTAATTTTCCATTCTTTATTGGCTTGCTCGCTGGGCCTTGCTTGATTGTGGGTTTTCCCCTCTTGAGCCCATTCTTTGCTCCTTTCGTAATCCTGTTGTCATTCCTACCATACCACTCTGCTTTCCTGCTATGGTGTTATTTGACCCGTGCCCATTGGGCCTCCTCTAGGCCTGCTGCACATTCTTCTCCTAATTGGTCACAATGTCCCAGTTTAGCCATTGGGCTTATACTTATGCTATTTTTGAGTTTTCTTGACCCATTACATTGCTTGTGTGCTCCTTCGGCTCAATTACCTTATCCTTCATTCTTGGGGCTCATGGGCTTTCCATCAATACCTTACTTTCTTACTTCATTACTTTGGGGCTGCTGTGACCCATTCTTGCTTTTCTATATCATATAATGCCTATGAGTTTACTACTTCCTTTTTTGGGCTCCACTAGGCTCATTTGCTTTCTTCAAGGCCCATTTATTTACTTTATGAGCCTATGATCTATTATTTTTGCTATTCGGATTTAATGGTTTTTTTTTAATCAATCTACTAACTCTTTTCTGCCCATATTATTGGGCATCTTCCTACTGCTGAGTTTTTAAAAATGAGCATCAACACTATTCAAACAGAAGAATGTAACATATTATAGCTGAAGTACTGTATTTAAGTTTTTCTCTTTATAATTTAATTGTACCTACTTTAGGTAAACAAACAAATAAAATCTACAGTTAGTTAGCCTTCTTTTTTTTTTTTTTTTTTTTTTTTTTTTTTTTTTTTTTTTTGGCGGGCCTAGAAGGGCAGATGCAAAATGCACAGGTTTTGAGTGGGAGATGGACAAGCTTTCATTATTTCTGCATTTGACATTGTTGCTTGATATAGCCAATAAAATCTAATGAGCATTTTCAATCGGCGGGACATGGACCCTTCAGTCATCTCAGATAATTGATAACCAGATTTAAGATTCCTATGACTGAAAACAAGTCCAATTCAACCTTGGATGCTGATAATTCGTAATTTAAGTAAGTAGTTGTCATTTCAGATTAACTCTTTCATTCAAGAATATATTCCATTTTGTGGCTTTAATAATGCAATACATAATTGAATCCCCCAGCCAAAACCTGTGGTCACTGGTCCCAAACTTCATTTCCTTGTCATCATTAAGTCTACTACAAGATAAAGGTATCTAGACTTTAATCACCACATGTAACACTTATAAAATTGAATTCGTTGGTATGTTTTTCAAACGAGGGTTTAAACTCGGGCACACTTTCCAATCAATCCATCTTAAACTTCAATAATTATGGTACAAGGCCTCCATTCTTATCCCCCATTCACATGCCAAACAAAACAAGTCTGCTCATGTTGTGTCCTAATTCCAACAGGAGTCTCCCTCAACAAAATATATTGTGTTGGGAGGGGACCATGAGAGAGAGAGAGAGAGAGAGAGAGAGAGAGAGAGGAGGGGATTGAAGGCCTCTCACATGAAAAAGAGTAATGGCCCTTGATTATGTGCTTAATGGTCATGATTGTAGCAAGGACATATTAATCATACCATGTTGAGACATTGAACATGAGTCTATTATAATATGGGTGTTTTACTCTATGCTGACACATCATTTTCTTCTTTTAATCCTTCCAAAGTAACTTAAGTTTAAATGAAAAAAAAAAAAAAAAAATCAAGTACATGACATTTACAATGTCAATTGGGTGTAAAGTAAAGCACAGTAATTCTAATGGAACAAATGAGTTTTGTTTAATATTTGTCTATATTTAGGACCTTCGGCACTGCAGATGTGGGCTTGTGGCTCACCTGGTTCTTGTTATGTTCTAATTCTAATACGCGTCTCCCTCGACAAATTATTGTGGGGTTGGGAGAGAGGTTAAGGCGTGACACATGAAAGTGACTAATGGCCCTTCATCATGAGTCATGTCACTAATGGTCCATGACTGTACAAGGACGTCTTATCCGTATCACACTATACCACAATACACGAAAAATTATCTTATGGAATGGATTATAAAATACCTTTCACAACATATGTGGGTCTCATAGTGAGAAAGACGTCTCATAAAAACTGTCCTATACCTTTTTGCACCGAACATCAATATTTGGGGCCATTGAACGCTATTGTTGTGGGCTTGTGGCGGATGACAGCTCTAGAATTTTTTTTTAGGATGATCATCAGAAGCTTAAAAAAAAAAAAAAAAAAAAAACACACACACACACATATAAACACACAATTTCTTTCTACTAACAAAGAGAAGAAAAAAAATTGGACTAATAATAAATAAAATAGGATTGAGAATGCTGAGATAAGAGTAATATAAAGTAAGAGAAAGAGTCTGAAATAATAATAGAAAAGAGAAAAATGAGAGAGAGAGAGAGAGAGAGAGAGAGAGATGATATTTGCTACAGTTGCGAGCTAAGTCGCTAAAGAGAGCAAAATTATAGCAACTGCAAAGCTAAAAAAAGCATAACTACCGACATCGCTAAGAATAACTCACAACCACACTATTTCTCTCCGTAATCGTTTTAAGATAAAATGAAATTAGAGATTATTTCTATATTATGGGTTGAATAAGTTACCAATTTGAATGATTAGAGAATTTTTTATATAGGCTTTTTGTTGAATAATTTGTTGACTTCTTGTTGTTTGGTTTAGTCTTCTTTTCTTTTTTTTTTCTTTTTTTTTTTTTTGTTATTTGTGCTAATTTTTTATTGTTGTTATTTAAGCAATTTTTTTTTTTTTTTTTTTGGGTTTAAAGGGTTAAAGATTATGTTTGAACCTAAATTATTGTTGTTATTGTTGTAATATTATATTTTTTTTTCAAGTATATATATATATATATATATATATATATATACATATTTTTACAAGTCAAGTGGTACCGACTTTAAGACATGAAGCCACGCCCTGCTTGTGGCTTACTTGGAGAACATGCCAGTGCCACAGTAAAGCACAGTGCTTTTCTAGTACATGATAGCAATTTGATGTATCACTTTATTAGCTCCACTCTCTTCTGTTTGTATAATTGTTTATGTGGAAATTTTTCCAAAGAACCATGATTAATAATAGCTCACAAAGATCTTACCGAAAAAGCATTTGGGTATTTTTTTTTCCCGATAAGCATGATTATAATTTAGAAGGTTGCTAAAATCTTTCCCACTAATCATGTCTAAAAAAATTAGCTAAGGAAAACAGGGGCCATACAAGGTTTGAACCGTCGGCTTTCTGGACCTACAAGTTGGAATAGGATGAATGATAGACTCTCCATAACAAACCAATGCATTCCCTTATGTGTGATCAAGAGGAAAGTCGGCAAAACCTTTTTGGTCTTGCCCACCATCGAATAGTCGATTCATGCACACTCACTTCAACAAATGAACTCATTTAGTTGTGGACATTGGTTATGGAAATTTGCATGAATTTTGTTTTTCCTTCATATTATCCAAGAACTTATAAAAACATATGAGTGCATGTTTGGTTTAACTTTAACATATATAATCTTCCAAATGTCAAAGACAAAATAATGCGTCTCCAATAGCAGACACGTATAAATAATAAGATCATGAACAGAAGCCTAATAATACAAATATATATATATATATATATATATATATATATATATATACAAGGACAAGAATAGATTTAGAATTTACGTACTTTGACTGTTTGAGATATACTCTACATACCTCTTCACTAGAGAGCAATGGAGGTCTAATCGAATATCAACATGTTATTTCATATTTGTCTTCATATAGGAGTGTTGGTTGAAATTGTTTTGATTGTTTAATTTGGCACTTAATCCGGCCATACTTTGAAATTATAATATTTGTTGAACCATTTCCTTTCTTTTGTAAATTCATTTTTCTTGCAATTTAGGAATACCAAAAGTGTTCTTTTACTTAATGAGGGTTAACCATTATTGGCCTTTCGAAGGCAGTCATTTACTTCTTCTTCTTCTTCTTTTCTTTTTTTTTTTTAATTTTTAATTTTTAAAAAAAAAAAATTAAATGACAGAACCAATCACATCTGATAGAGATATAATCATGACCCATGGCATTTTCTTATTCTTTTTCATGCCAAGTCCATATCTTAATTTCCTTTATAACACCATTAAAGAACTTAATTTGTCTAGTACCTATAGTGTGGGAGTTATGTTACAATGTGATTCTATAGTGATGGAGACACATTTTGGACACTAGCGGGGCAATTTGGCATGATATCAGAGATCACTATGTGGGGCGTGTAATCCATTGATCCATTATACCCTATAACTTAAAAATTATACTTTATTGAGGTTTGTTTAGTAATTTGATATAAGATACACTTACTAGAATAGTTTATAACCCCTGTGTGTGTGTGTCTATATATATATATATATATATATATATATATATATATGTATATATAAAATTGAAAAATACTAAAGATACTATAAATTTTACTATAAAAAATTTATAAATTAATGTGGCAATGAACGTGATTGGTTGGTTTCAACTACCTTATAACTGAATTTTAAATTACCTATTTCTAATTGATGACACATCAATTTATAAGACCACTATAGTAAACTTATAACACAAATGTCACTACTCTATAAAATTACATAAAGAAAAAAAAATAATTTTTAATGTAGTATTTTTATAATATTTTATATTTTTAGATGCATGAATTTATATGTAATTTTTTTAATAAAAGAATGTATTTTGATACAAAATTTGAGTGTGTTTAGAAGGATGCTTAATATAAAATTAAAATATAATTAGAATCAGTATAGTTAATACCGTACCGGCCGATATGTATCGTACCGGTATTTATATCGGTATCGAAAAGCCAACATTTCGTACCGGTTTAAATACTGGCCGTATCGGCCAATTTCAGGCAATACCGGCCGATACCAGGTGGATCAGCTAGTACAGAAGAAAACTTTTTTTTTTTTTTTTTTTGTAATTTTGAATTTTTGTAAAAACAGAATGATAACTTATTTGCATTAATTTATTAGTATTATTTGTTTTTTTAGTATGCAATGAACAATTAAGTACTCTATTTTTTATATTGTGTTTTTTTTAATTGATGCTAAAGTCTAAAATCATGAATAATTTGTTCTGAATTGAAGTAATGTTTTATGATAAACTTATATATTTATTATAATATATATACACACACATACATATATATATATATATATATAAAATAACAGTAAACTCGAACTGTACACTGGTATTGATTGATACGGAAATATATCGTTCCACTGATTAAACCGGTATAGCCTCCGATACGAGAATGACTCTCTTGATTAGAATCTAAATGAGATTTTTGATTGAAAGTCCATAGATTTAAATTGATATTAATTGACGTTTGTTTATTTAAAATTAGAACTTTTGTCCTTGCTTGGAAGTTGGCCGTTGATTGCTTTAGAACTTTATTTCTCAATGAGTAGGGAGTGGTGGCCGGGGAGTTACAGAGATTGTATATTCTTTCAATCACATAACATTCCAAGATACATAACAATTTTTAAACAAGATAGCTTTCTTTTCATATGTTTTACCATTTACGTTTTTCTAAATTCTATGGGGTCCGAATGGAGAAAGATTTGTTCTTGTCTTGTATTACTATTACAATAATACAATGGTGCATGAAACTCAATATTCCAAAACCAATTTTTAAAGACTAATTCTCTTGCAGATTGACCTTCTCATAATTAAATACCATAACAATAAAATCTCTCCAAGGTTTTTTATTTTATGATTATTTTTTTAAAATTTTTCGAAACCATGATTGCAATAAATTTACCTTAATTCCCATCTTGCACAATAATAACAAACACATGTCATTGAAAACTATCATTAGATATATCACTTCCACATAAACTTTAGATGTTTCTCTTAATAATGATTTGCAAGTAAACTTGCTTCTCTTACCTCTCTATTATGACACTATGACATCATTGATGATAGGCAAGCTTCTTGCTGTCAAGGTTTTAAACAACAAAAATTTACCCAACATCGGTTTCATGTGTGATGTGTGGAAGCTGATAGTAAAAGCGGTTTGGTTGTGTCAATGACTTACCCGGAAAGGTAACCGAAATGGGCCCGCCCCACCAACAACTGCTTATTATAGATGATAAAAGTTATATACACATATGGCTAATTACAAGACCACACTATTTATCACGATATTTTTTCACAAATACTGTGTACGATGGATTGTAATTTATCGTCTGTCATTTTTGTATAAATTTATAATTTTTTTTTCACCATTTATAGTTTGTTAGATCAAAATTATGAAAAAAATTTTTGACACAAAATGGTGCGATCATAGATTTTTTCTATATATACGTACCTCAGAAATCAATTCACGGGTTGAAAACTTGCAATTTCTTGATAAAATTTAGGACGACCTGTCAACCGTGTGTATTAAAATAGTTATTTATAGACTTATAGTTGCAATCAGATGGTATGTACATGACAAAATTTTAAGAATCCCGTACACTGATTAAAAAGAATTTTTTTTTTTTTAAATGTCAAAAAGAAAATCTTATTTGATTTGTCATGTTTTGGGCCAAATTGCGAACATTCTCGAGGAAAATAACATCATACCCGAATCCTCGCCCTGCCGGTGAATACAGACAAATATTTACAACATCAAACATACTTTTTTTTAACTTTTTTTTCTATTATTTTAATTACCGATGTAAATAACTAAAAAAAAAATCTATAATTTCACATGTCCTACACCTATAATCATTTTGCATGTGTGTGTAAACTTCAAACTCTTTGAAAAAAGTAGCCCTGGACTATAAACCTACTATGCCATCACGGTGTGGTTTTAAACTTTAAAACTAATCTATAATCTATAGTGAAAAATATTAAAAGTAATACAAGTTTACTATATAAATTTTATAAAACTTACAAAATGATATGTCAATGAATGTGACTGGTAGACATTAATCATCTTATAAATGAATATTTAAATTGCATATGTACGTATGATTGGTGATACATTAATTTGTAACCTTAACGTAGTAAAATTTGTAATGTCTCTAACAATATCCATCTATAATCTATATAATATATATATATATATATATATATATATATATATAACCAAAGACGTTTGATTATTTTATTGATCTCATAATATTTTGTTACATAAGTTTTTAGGACCTCGTAATTTTATACATCATTATTCTATTATTTATTTTTTAATTAATTTTAAATTTTATTCAATATTTAAACATTCCATTAAAATTTTTCCAAATCATTTTTTTCTTTAAATGGTATAATAAATAGTCCTATATACAAATACGTGGGGGCCAAAAACAACTGCTAAGAAGATAGTGATAACAAAGATGACTTACACAATTAATTTATAAAAGTAAGGGCAAGAATTTCACAATAGGAGATTTAAACAACAGATTGTAAGATAATAATAAAAAAAAAAGACTTTTATTAATGTAGGAATATATTTCCCGAGGAGCGAGGAATAGGATTGAAAGATAAAAACTCTTACACCTATTTAGCCATCACAAATTTCTCTATCTTGGTCTTCTCTAAGGCTTTTTTCTCAATTTTTCTAAATCCCCTTTCCTGTTGCTCCCCCCCCCCCCCCCCCCCCCACCTCTTTTTACAGACAATTTTCCCTTCTCTCTCTCCCCAACTGTCCAGTTCCTAGCAGGATTTAGGAGATATTTTTCCCATCATCCCTTGGTTTTTCCATTCATTCATCATGTAATAAGACTTTGGGGGTGTTTTTACTGTTCAAGCCAGTCAATCAGCATTTAATGTGAAAGAGATTAGGTGAAAACATCTCATTAGTGCGGATGTGACTACCCCGGTGGTTCTTATCTCTTCATAGCATTTTTCGAGGTGAGTTTGATGGAAGGTGGCATCTTAGTTTAGAGGGGAACTGGTCGCCCATGGTTCCTTGTGTATCTGATAGGAGAAAGGTTTTGCTTATTACCTCGATAGTGGACCTTGGTAATAGTGGTTGATCCAAACCTCCACGGGATCTGCCCTGGGGAGTTATCTTTCATTCCACAGACCTCTTTACTCATGTCCACACCTTTAGGCCGGGCCCATCTTTTAAGAAATGATTTGTTAGGCCCTTGGCTCTCGACCCGAGCTCATGTTCATCTCCCCATAAAACACAATCATAATAAATGTCTATTCCTTCTATAAAAACAAAGATCTATTAATAATTATCATAATTATCAAATTTAATTTTTAGACAAAAATAAAAGAGAGAGAAAAAAAATGTTTTGTTAAAATTTTCTTTCACGGGTTATCTATTAATAACTACAATAATTATTAAATTTCATATTTTGATATTAAAAAAATAAGACTACTAATAAACACTGAAATCATTAAATTTCATATTTAGGCAAAAAGTTAAAGAAAAAAAAAAACATTATTTCGATAAATTTTTTTATACATTACATGGATTATCTACTAGTTTTTCTTATTTGCAAAACACGAAAGTATATAATTTTTTTTTCTAGGAACATCCAATGGGAATGTGCCACACCATTGTTTGTTATTTACCTTCCGGCTAGCTACATTCATATTAAAGTTTTTTTGTGAGTTGTGCTTTGGGCATAATAATTTCACAACAAAATCTATGTGACAAGTTTTTACTAGACCTTATATGAACCTACGATTAACATCATTTTTTTATTATTTATCACCCAGAATTTGTTGTGAAAATACTGTATCACCTTAATTTTATTGGTCTCTTATATATGATAGTTTCTGAAACTTTCTATGTTGGGTCTACTTTGCCAAAAGTGGTGGACGACTCACTCAACAATTAATAATTACATTATAACATTAAAAAAAAAAAAAAAAAAAAAAAACTATATCATAACATGAAATGAAGAATGGTATTTATAATTTTTTTGATAAGCGAAGAATAGTATTCTCGAGAACAATATTTGTCGATGCGTTGAGTAACTAGAGTTCCTCATATTACATTAACAAGGTTAACACCTTTTCAAAATAAGTTAAAGGTCCTATGAGTTTCTACAATTCAGAAGTTAATTCCTGTAATACAAGAATAATGTCACGAGTTCTATCCAATGAAAATCTTTCCATGATATATTTCTTAATCTTTTATATCTTTAATTTTAAAAATTATAATGGATAAATCTACAAGAGTACACCATCTTATTAGTTCTATTTTAATATTATTATATATTGTATAGCCTATTATGGTTCCAAGGCGCCCCCAAATTAAGGGAATCACCCTAACCAAAAATTAAGGCGCCCCCAAAATCCTTGTTTGGATGCTTACATGATCACATACGGTGAAATATTCATTTCACTCCATATGAGATTTGGGACGCTGACTCTTGGACGAAGTGAACTATTTTAAGGCAACCATAGGAAACTTCTCAACATAGCTTAGGCATGTTAGCTTGATCTTAAATAGGAATTAGGGTGCCAAAAGGTGTGTTCTTATATAAATGAAACGCCATTAACTTGGAGGGATTAAAATAGTTGTTAAGTTGACAGAATAAGATTCAATGAACTAGCGCGCTTTCCCACTTGAACCTGACAATGTTTGTGAGGATTTTTAGTAATGAGTCTACTGCATGTGTGACACATCATATCAATAACCTTGCTTGGTTCTTTTTTATTTATTTGTTTTATTTCATATATATATATATATATATATATATTATAAAGTAGTATACCAATCTTTGACCAAACTATTTCACCACCTGTCCATAAGGCAAGTAAAGCCAGGGCCATCAATCACCAATTCAAAAGTGTTACGTATGATCCAAGCTCTAAATATTTGGCAATCTTTATCTTGCCTTCTCTATCACTTTTAACTAACTCGCTTTACCTCCTTGAAGTCATTCCTAGCCTCATCATGAGTTCATCCTTATGATGGTAACAATTTCTCTCCCAACTCCATTGATTAGAGCAAAATACATTTATACCTATGTTGGGGTAATCATAAATAAATATTTTCTATCCCATTTTTTTATACTACTTTATATTTCATTAATCATAATTTGTCATGCGTTTGATTTTTTTTCTTCATTTTTTAAATGTGTTTTTTTTTTCCACAAGAAAAGAAAAATAACATGTGGCAATTTATGCTCGGTAAACCATAAACATGACCAAAATTTTTGGTTTAGGTTATCATCACACCTCATCTTTACTAGGGTTTCCAGTTAAGTGGTTACTATATTTTAATCACAGAGGTAGCATGTGCATTCTTTTTGCTTTTAGAAGGAGATAGCATGTGTCTTCAACGTATATAAAGTTATAAACCAAGAAAAACGCAGAGATGCATAATTTAAAAAGAGAGAATCAATTTGGATTGTTGTAGCAACGCGTGATGAATATATATATATATATATATATATATATATGTATGTATATGGCGATTGATCAAGATTAAATGATGCACAAAGGTATCATTGGTACGCTAGGTCGTCGACCATAACTCGTAATTAAGACTTGTGATAAAATTCCTATATATAATCATTCATCTGTATAAATTAATTTCTTGTAATTCTTAACTTTTGTTAAGCATCACAAATTCAATCAAAAAGGTTTCAATTACATACATCCTCACTCAGAGCGTTTGACAGCTAGCTAGCCTGTGACTTCATATATATACAACATACCCATGATTTTTTTTTTTATTATGTTCTTAGTATAATCTAAAATGATGTTTTTGCTAGGTGAAAACTGATTAGCCCTCAGAAAGATTCTGGCTTCTAGTAGATGACAGCAATTTCCTCCTAGGAGATCCACAATTATTCTAAATAATTACGTTCTCATCATTGTGTTAAAACAAATATTGACTCCGAAAGGTGGTAAACACATGACTCCCACAAATTTGACCTAGTGCTAGTTCAACAATACTTAATTAGGTCCTCTTCTTCCTCATTTCTTCCATATATAGCAGGGCAACAGTTTCAGTGCGATTAGGCAGGCTGAGTGAGTGTTGGGTGAAATTTTTTAAGCTCAAATTGGTAAAAAAATATGTTCGACTATTTTGTATACCAAGTTGTATTCTTACATACTATACGTTCCAGAATTGTTATTGCGTGTAGTTTAGATTTGTGTTATGCAAACCTTCTTTACCCAAGGAAAAAAAAAAAAAAAAGATTTGTGTAATACGGCCATCTTCATATGTATAAAAGCGTGAGATTGCGCACGTAAAGCTAGGTTTTGTGGTAGTGCACAAACGAAACGAAGCATCCTACGCTAGATAGCAAATTAATGTCACATTAATTAATTGACAATCCCTCTTTAAAGCTTATCTCCAACTTAGAAGTGAACATACCATATTAGTCAAACTTAACATTCTACGCAACATCGATCTCTTCTCAAATTTGGGAAACTTCGAACCGACATATTTGTTACAATCAAAGACTTGTTTGTTTGGGATCATATAATTACCTGCAACGTATTGAGGTGCAATCCTTAAAATGTGATTTAGTTTGTCTAATTAGAGCTTGTCACCTCAATTAAAAAAAAATAATTAAAAAAAAAACGACGCAGCTCTACCTCACCTAATTACTACCCCAAACTCTATCTTCCTCTCTATTAACCCTGCTAATTCTCTCTCTCTCTCTCTCTCTCTCTCTCTCTCTCTCTCTCTCTCTCTCTCCTTTGTGTAGCTTGCTGGTCCACCTTTCAGCTTCAAGCAAGACTTCTTTTTCAGCTCTCCAACAGTTGGATTTGAATCGAGCTAATGTCACCGTGGCCAATCAAACCATACCCCAGCTCCCTATCAAAACACAACAAAACCTCCCATCAAATTCATGCAAGCTTGTGGCCATCCTCAATCATCTCACACGATAAGGGAGGATTAGGAAAATTCTATTGACATATTGCAGCTTTCTCTACACCTCAGCTGCCACCCTATTTCTATTTGTCTAGATGTGATTCACTAGAGTTCAAGTGCTTGCAACATCGGTCTTGATAAACCCCAATTTATTACTTCGCCTCTACCAATAACGCCTAAGCCCTTAACTGAGGTGAAGTTGAGTTGGATTTTTGTTGTTTCCATATATAATTGGTTGAGGTGAAGCTGAGTTGGATTTTTAACTGAGATAACGAGCTATAATTAGACTAATTAGATCACATTGTAGAGATTGCACCTTAACATATTGCAATGATATATGACCTCTATTTTTATTGTCATTTTGGAATATAGCTCAGATATTGATTGTACACACATGATAAGCAAGCATTTATGCGTTTAGGCAGGTACTCTGGGCAACTTTCATTAGATCGTAATCCATCAATCAAACTGCCTCCTTAAAAGTAATTACTTTCTTGGTTATCATCAATTAATCTTGATAAAAAAAAGTAAATAAAAAAATAATAAACAAAAGAGGGGGTTTCTTCTTGGACTCCCCCCCCCCCCCCCCCCCCCCCCCCACAAGGGAGAAAATAAGATAAAGATACGATATGTCTCCTTATGATTCTCGTGCTGCAAATATGCATGATACATCTTATCTTACTTTTTATATTTTTATATATTTTCCTTTCTTTTTGAGATGAGTATATCACATCTTACTTGGTAAAAGGTGGTCGCCTTTCCCACATCTTTTATTGGTACGCACGTTAGGTGAGACCCAAGGATCTCACCCTCGTTGTCGACACCACAATAACATATTGATCCTTTATGATGACCTCTTACCAATAGACCATGCCTAGTCGTCACTGATTTGTTGGCAGTGTTAATTGTGGGGGAGAGGAAACACCAAATCTGGCTTAAAAGTCAGCATAATGCCATAATTAATTTGTCAAGCTTTTCAATATAGTTAACGAATTCTAGTTAGACTCCAACCATGGAGATATGATTAAAGGTAGAAAGAACACTTCACAGCACCTAAAACAGCTGACTTCTCTAAAAACAATAATAATGCCACCACATCTCAAATATGTCACCTTATTACTTATATGAATACATGTTTTGTTGTTTATACTACGTACATATACCTAGACTTGGCAAATACTATTATATTGATGTACTGATCAATAGTACGGTTATACAGACAAGTGGGATAAAGGGTCTGATGAAGATGGTGATGATGATTTTGTAAAGCTCCATATATCATTCTCGGTAGTATTGTAGACGGGTGAGATTTGACCTAGCCGACTGGTACGTAGGTCTGACAATTGTACATCATCATGATGAGGAGGACAAAAGCCCATGTTGGGGTCACTAAAGCAAGATAATTGCTTGGATGTCTCTTCTTGGCCATTAAGCTGAGAAGCTACCATTCGATCAAAGGCAACCCAATCACTGAGCCTAGTTTTTGGGTCATGATCATCAACTGGGGTCGTGTGAGTATCACAGCCACTAGCTTGGTTGGTAGTAGAAGGTTCAGTTTCATTCAGCATTTCATCAAATGCTTGATAACAAGCTTTGAAATTATGGTCTTGATGATCAAAGGGAGAGTTATTGATGGGAAGTGAAGGAAGGGTTGGACTCTCCAGCCGTGGGAGATGCATGAACCTATCATGAAGCCCTTCACTGAAGTTGCTTGTTTGCTTTGCAGTCAGAAATCTCAAGGGGTTACTGTTGTCAGAGATGTTAATGTTGTTGAATGACTCGTTTTCAAGCTTGCAAGTCCTTCCCATGTACATAAGTATTTGATCCAGGACCTCGTCATTTCTTGAAGCTAGTAGCTCATTGTTGGAGTCCATAGACATAGAGGAGGTTTTAGGACTCTCTAGGGCTTTCTGATAATTCTTCTTCTTGAATACACGGCAAACCACCCACCCATCTTCAGCCATTGACTCTCCTACTGAATTAGAAACCTGAAAGCACATAACATATTTTAATAATGGAAAAATATTTTTGTCATTGACAAACAATACCCAGAAAGCTAGGGAAAAGGAGAAAGCAAAATGTTAAATCTGCTACATAATTTACTACTACAAAAAAAAAAAAAAGGTTTACAAATTAAATTAAAGTAACAAGAATGTGACCTATGCCTCACACAAAAAAGAAAAAAAAATGTCAATGTGACCTATGCCTCTTCAACAATAGAATAATAAATAAATGTCTCAATTGAGTTTTTGTAATTTAGAAAATGGTGTAGCTTACCTCCAGTATTTTTTTAACTGAAATCTTCTTTTGTTTTAATGAGAGGTTGTCACATCACCCACTAACTAAATAAAAGGTGAAAGTTAAAACTCACTATTACTTGTCATTGTATATTTAAAACAGAATGACATATCCAGTTAAAAAATTACTGAAGGTAAGCCAAACCCTTTAGAAAAATACTAAAACTACTACAAATTAAATATTTATAAGTTGATATGAAAATTAATGTGATTAATGAATTTTAACAACCTAATACATTAGTGTTTGAATTATATTTTTGTATTAAATGACATATCAATTTATAAGTATTATATATTAAAGTTTTTAGTATCTTTACACATTATTTTGTAAGAATCATGTAGTAAAATTTGTAATATCTTTTACATTACTCGAAGAAGAAAATTCTTCCATATAACCATCGATATTTAGAAGATAGAGTTAGTACCATATATGTTGCAAAGAAGGTAGAGAAATACAAGCTTTTGATTGTAAATGATATATATATATATATATATATATATATATATTTATATATTAGAAGGCATATGTGAGAGAATGGCTTACGTTAGTGTCATGGATGTTCTCATCTAGCCTGTACTCATGCATGATCCAATCTGATTTTTGTCCATGTGGAGCTCGTCCCTTGTAGAACACTAGGGTCTTCCTCAATCCAATTCTTTTAAAGCCGCTATAGATGATCTTATCTCGGCCTGTAGCCTTCCAAAACCCAGCTGCTGTTGCACGATTTGTTCGAGTCCCAGTCGGGTACTTTTTATCTTTGTGGCTAAAAAAGTACCAATCATTCTGTGGGGTGGATCCAATCTTGCATTTCTCTACAAAGTTCAAATGCAAAGAAGCAATGAAATTGTTAATCATTAAACAACAACTAAGTTTTAGTCTTAAAACAGGTCAATGGAAGTCGACTTCATGTACACTGCTAATAAATCAAGGAAGAAGAAGAAGAAGAAGAAGAAGAAGAAGAAGAAGAGGTAGTACCTTGAATATCCCATGGCTCGAGCTTGTTAAGATCAACTTCACGGATTACATCAAGGTCAATCTTCTCATAGGCAACTTTCTTCCTCAGATAGTAGTGAAGAAGTTCCTCTTCTGTAGGATGAAATCGAAAGCCTGGAGGGACCTGAGATTGACCATTTATGGACAGATTCATATCTTCTGCCATTAGCAGGAATTGTAGGACAATTCTAACAATGGAACAAGGGGTCCAATTCTCCTACAACACTAAAGGCCTTAAAAACGAAATCTCTTCAAAAATTTAGACAAAGAAACAAAAGCATTGGTACAGAAAGGAAGAGAGAAAGTAATAGAAGGAGAAATAAAGGACAATAACTCGGATGTGGGGATATGCGTAAAGGGTAATGCAGTCATGATAATTTATAATGGTAGTAGGACATGGGAAGGGTCCAAAAATGCATGAAAAGCTTTGGTATCATGGCCATTAGTGTACTTAGTGTGGGGTCCAAGTTCCTCGAGAAGAACCAACCACCAAAGACAAGAGACTAGAGAGAGAGAGAGGGGGAATTGTGGGTCCCAATGTATAGGTAGTAACAATAGAGCCACCCAAAAATGCGTTAGAGAGGCAACAAAAACATAGAGTGAGAGCAGGGGGCACGCCTCCATCTTAACTATGACCCTTGACCTTAATATCTGAATGAAAAGCACCTCTAAAACCACCACTTTTCTAAAAGAATCTCTCTCTCTCTCTCTCTCTCTCTAGCTCTCCCTAGAGATTACTCGTTTTACTTGTGCAACCAACTCAACTCGAGGACAAGGGTCTAGAAAGAGAGAGATGATGGGGTCGGAGGCACTGAGCTTTCATGGTCCCGTGTGGAAAGAAAGACATGATGGGTTTTGTGGAGACTTACATGAGTTTTTATCTCCTATTTTCACTTTATTTTACACTGTGATTGCACCCACCAAATGCTAGGGAGGATATATAGGAGGGTACGTGCGCACCATATATATTTTTTGTTAATTGGTACAAAAAAAAAATGAGTGTGTTAATTAATACTATTACTAAAATTGGCACGATGAGTCCAAGGTACCAAACAAACTGTGGAAAATTATAGTAGATATATTGAGAAATGCTAGTTAGTATAATTGAAGCAAAAATGGAATGCACTTTGCAAACCCTTCAGAGCTGCTTTTGCTAGAGTGACCCAAATGAAGTACAAGCACCCACTTAAAAGACCAATCTTTGCATAATCTAGGTAATTTCTTTCCATGACTGTACATTGAAGCTGCTGAACCTTTCATTCGCTAAAAGAAACCATTTCAAAAAGTAGTGCAGCCAAAGCCAAATGATACATTATCTACCCGTTAGACTTGACCACTGAGACGTACCGTTTTCTAAACCCTCTCTTCTGTTAGGTATACGGGATGAAAAGAAAAACTTAATCAAATATTTGGCTTTGAGGGACGTTTGAATCAGTGACTTTAAGACCATATTTAGCCCCACTTTAAGAGAGTTTCTTCTCTATACGAAACTTAAATGTCATCATCACTATTAATAAGTAATTTGTTTTTAATTTCTAAACTTTGCGCATGAAGCTCACTAGCAGAAGGTGATTCCTTAAAGCTAGTAAAGAGTTTGGTGTTAAGTAATAATATTGTGGGTGTGAATGGATAAAAGGGTCGAAAATGTAATGCAATTTTGCTAGACCGAAAAATAATATGTACTTCAATTTTTCATCACCATTAAAATGAAATATAGCCCTCCCTACACATATTCGTCATTCTCTCGCATGATTCATATATGTATGTAGTTAAATTAGACTGACATCAGAATCAAATTGTGTTTCCCCAAAGCAATGTATATGCGTTGTAGTGATTTCAGTTGTCTTTTTCTCAGAAAGGAAGCTCTATATCGTGCCACCTGCACCCTTAAAAGGTCATCTAGACAAATGAACTTTGATCGCCAGGTCAAATAGATAGGGCGAGAGAGGAGCTTTTTCTTTTTAGGCCTTTGCTTCTTCCATATTTATATAATTTGCTAGGAAAAGAATAATGTAATTGACTCTAGTTAATTTGTTGAGAATTCATAAGTGACCCCAAGTTTTTTTTTTTTTTTTTTTTTTGAGAATTATAATTAGTGACCCCCTATTATATGAGAAGAAATTAAGGTGTAGATGGTGTTTGGAGACTTTTCAAAAGATTCTAGTAGGTTAAACTTGTCACTATAAAAACTGTATATTTACATGCAAATGTGTATCACATTGATATGATAACTTAACGATATACCTATATATGTTAGGTGTCGCAATATGATTGATGTAATGAAAAAAAAAAAAAAAAAAAGGAATATTCACTGCTTGCTAGTTGCTATAAGCACAATGGTGATGGGGTTTCGCTAGAACCATAATAAGAAAAACTGTTTGATTAACCTATGAGTGATGTCATATCTTGCCAATAACTTGCGCAAATTTGGGGTATTTCACTTTAAGGTTTCTTATATTGTTAATAGAAAGCTAAAATGACATGTTTGTCATGTAGAACCAAGTACGTACCAGCAATTACTTGAATAACTCTTTGTCTAGCTTAGGTCATTCTTTGCATCACGAACTAAATATAACTCATTTAGCTTTTATCTTTTTTTGGAGAAAAAAAAAAAAATCATATCATTTTTTTGGGGTGAGAGTAATGGGCACCAAGAACTTCATAATTTGATTATATAGTAAAGCAAATGAAAGAGCACCATGTGGGGTGTATCACTAATATATGTTATATATGTGTATGGTAGTCAATCCACGTTTTAACTACCTTAATCACTACAACTAGGTAGCATTCACCATGTGGCCAACACTCACTCATATTAGCACTGAGGAATGGGGTTATCAAGTATTTGAGACTATAAGTTTTCACCGACATACTTTTAAGCCACTTGCCAATTATATTGGTGATGCTTGGGCTCTCTTTTTCTCTCATATTCAAGTAACGGTACCACTAAGCACTAAACATGTATATTCCGTTATAAGGTCTAGT
The DNA here is from genome assembly GCA_033629205.1 of Lithocarpus polystachyus. Classification (NCBI taxonomy): domain Eukaryota; kingdom Viridiplantae; phylum Streptophyta; class Magnoliopsida; order Fagales; family Fagaceae; genus Lithocarpus; species Lithocarpus polystachyus. Next base: position 30,983,609 of record CM066163.1, on the reverse strand, counting down.
GTCTTAACCCAAATCATGATGATGATCCTTATGCCCCCAAATTCTATGACTAATTATGATTTTTTGGCGACAATTGATGGAACAACCACTTCTTACTAACCTGCACTCGACATCTCATCTCTCCTTATCATCTTACTTAAATGTTGTTGTAGTTGGTTGTAGTTGAAAATTATTTTATGTTTATCTAATAATTACCATTACATATATTCAAAATTTCATTTTTAACTCCAAAGTTGATTGAAACCTATATGCTAATTACCCATAAAAATAAAAATAAAAATAACTGTGTCACTATGGCTTTTGAATGACGTGTATTGTGACAACAAATTTGAATTCCAGAGAAAGAGAGAGAGAGAGGATATGATGATTAGTGACATAAATAGACAAGCATTTTGTATAGTATAATTGTAAGGTAGACGATGTTGAAGTTTGCATGAGAAGCAATATGTTAAGTGTATCTTGAACAGTTGGGATGTCATGCTGTTGTTAAAAAAGCTTCGTGTTGTGTCATAATACGTGTATGTGAAAAGACGTAGAAATCTCTCTCTCTCTCTCTCTCTCTCCAGCCATCATTTTTATTTTATTTTATAAGGGTAAAAGAATAAAGAGAAAAGTTAACATGTGCTTTAAAGATATTGGTCTAAAAATTATTTTTAAAAATTTTTATGAAAAAAGAAAAAAGAAACTAACTTTTTGATATTTTCGTAGTATTAAAATTTTTCTAAAATAGTTTATTTTAACAAATATTCTAAAAGAACTCGTTAACCAAACCAAAAAAGATAAAAAAAATGATCGATATTTTAATCACAAAGCCTTTGCCCTAAACATTTTGTTTCTACATTATAAGCATATATGGTGTTTGTTTTTGTTTTTTTTTTTTTTTTTTTTTTCTTAATGTCAAGCGACACCTATCATAAAAGTTAATTTCATGATCAAATAATTGGTTAGGTCAACTCTTAGCAATTTGATACAAAATTTATAGTATACCTTAGCTTTTTCTTAATTCCTTTTTTTTACCCGGCTATTGAATAATCAGAGTTTCAAGAAGTGAACATGAAATGTTGATGCCTTAATGAAAACATGAACATGCTTGGACCCCATTGTTTCCATATATACCATATAAAATTAATCAATGAAAGACCGATGACTACAAGTATTGGGCCATGATGTGTTACAAATATGTAACACGACAAACCCTTGGTTCTTTTTCAGAAAGTGCATTTTGATTCCAATTTATAAATTGTTTCCAATCAGCCCAGCTGTCTTTGTGGTATCTCTCTCTCCTTTAGGAAAAGTCAAGGGTTTAAACTTTAAACTTTGTTTAAGGGGTGAGGAGAGTTTAAGGTTTGAGGGAAAACTATGAGTCTATTAGAAAGCTCATATTAATTGAAACATTTTTTACTAATTTAACAAAAAAATCTAATATATAAATATACAATTAGAATCTCTGGATTTCTAAACAATCCCAAACATTAAGATAATTGCAAAGAGAAAACTGCCTTTTTAAAGCGAGGGTAACATCATAGCTTTCAATTTCAAACCAAAGGAATCCTACTTTATCATGTTGCATAGGTAATTAGATAAATATTGTGGAATTCACCTCCACGTAGTAATTGCTCTTGTCCCATCAGAGTTGAAAACTTCTGATATATCCATATAAAACAAGAGTGTGCCTAGTAAGTCAATAAATATTACTATCGAAGCATCCGAAGACGTATGTTACTTACTATATGTTACCTCAAGATCATGGCTGCTATTCTTTGAGTCATGGTGACGAGAGGCAGTAAATTAAGGTACATGCATTCATGTGTCCTATCATCAAATATGTCAAAAGCACTAGGAGATTACAAGAAATGGAAACTATGAGGATATTTCACTACTAATTAGGGATAAAGTGGTGATAGCTCAGATTTGTGCTAAAATATAAAAGCTTGTTCAGACCCCCAAATAAAAATTACGGCTAGATTATTTTTACTATAACTTAAACAAAGTGCAGAACAAAAGTAAATAAGCACAACGAACTATTAACACTATTCTAAGCCATATTCATCCATCATCAACAATAAAATAAAAGTTTAAAGACTAGGGAAGAGAGATGTAAATACAAAAAAATACCAAGATGTGTTATCAAAGAGAAAATTGAAAAACTCGGCGAAAACCCTCTCCGTGACTCTCCAAGTCAAAATAGATCCACTAGAGAATAAAGTTGGAATACACGAATAACTAACGACCCTCCAAGCCTAGTCTACCCCATGTACTTGAGCCCTCCAAGCTCCTACTACCAACGGACTTCTCAAAGTTTTGTCTTTTCTAGCTTTCCGAATCCCGCAATTCAGCCAGATTGTATACACCAATTAATAGCTCCCAATACTTCTCAGTAGCACCAAAATCTCACTTATCACTTAAAATTGGTGTGGTAAGTGTTTGAGTTAACAACCTTTCAATGATCTAGAGATGGAGAGGTAGGAGTTTGAGAAAAGCCACAAGAAAATATGTAAATGATTGTGGGTATAAAAATCTCTAACTCTCAAGTGTATTTTTTAGGGTTTTCTCTCTGAAAAAAACTCTATACAATTCGTGGGTAATAAGGATATTTATAATGTAGGTAAAGAACTTGGTAAAATATCACAACTTTTTGCCAAACAGAAACTTTTCCGGGTAATTCGTGGGTATTTCGCGGGATGGCCTTTCTTTTGAAATTGACAATCTCGCATGACTCTTCATCTACCAATCATGTGCTCCACATGTGGCTTTTTCGCAGGTTGCTTCTCTTGAGCTACTCGCGAATTCTACTGATTTACCTTTTGAAGATTGATTCTTCACCGATCTCTCACACTCATCCCTTACAAATAACCCAGATATATACAAGGAAAATGATTGAAGATATTACAATCAAATTTGACACGGAATTAAAACTAACACAAGATTTCACTTATCACTCAGAATGGGTGTGGTAAGTTTTTGGGTTAACAACTTCTCAAAGATCTAGAGATGGAGAGGTAGGAGTTTGAGAAAAACCACAAGAAAATATGTAGATGATTGTGTGTATAACAATCTCTAACTCTCAAGTGTATTTGCTAGGGTTTTCTCTCTGAAAAGCATTCTATACAATTCGTGAGTAATGTTGGTATTTATAGTGTGGATAAAGAATTTGGTAAAGCATCACAACTTTTTTCCAAACAGCAACTTTCACAGGTACTTTGCGGGATAGCCCTTCTCGCGAAATTGACAGCCTAACACGACTCTTCATCTTCTAGTCATATGCTCCACTGGCCTTTTTGCGAGTTGCTTCTTGTGAGCTACTCGCGAGCTAGTCACGAATTCTACTAATTCACCTTTTGAAGCTTGATTCTTCACCGATCTCTCACACTTATCCCTTACAAATAAACCCACATATATACAGAGAAAATGATTGAAGAAATTGCAATCAAATTTGGCACGGAATTAAAGTTAACACAAGATAGTTGAAAATCACAACTTTACAAGAGGCTTTTAGAAATTTACAAAAAATGTAAGATTTATTTGACAAACTTTTACCCTACATAACTTTTTGTCAATATTATACTATTTTTACCTTTTTGTTAGATATGGATGTCGACAAATCAAATTTTGAATTACGTTCTCTCTATACCCTTCATACATACAAAAAATTAAAGATCAGTGATAATGAAAAAAAAAAATTTAGATCCATTCGTTAATTATGCACAGATTTAACGATTAAGTTCCAATTAACCAATTATGTCATCACATTTTTAGCAATTTAAATCCCACAAACCAGCAAGTGACCAAAACATAAAGCTATGAATACAAGAATATGTTGACAAAAAGGAAAACCCATAAAATAAGTTTTATGAGGAATGTGAAAAGTAAGTTTTCATCTAAACAGAGCATTTTGGTGACTCAACCTCACGACTGGAACGAGTCGCGAGTCTGAGTCATGAGCTAACTGCCTGGCCAGACTGAAATTTTTGTTCTGTAGTACTCCAGCTGTCGTGACCCTTCAGCTCCCTTGCATGCTTCACACGTATACCACTTTGGCGACTTGCCAGTCACGAGTCAGTTGCGAGATCCAATCGCAAGACTCTTTTGATTGCACACATCTTGAGATTTCTGCACACATCTTGAGATTTCTTCACACTCTCTCACACACAACCCTTACAAAAAATCTCACCCAAATACAGGATATCTAATTGCTAAAAATACAAGTAAATTTGGCATGGAATAAAGCCAACACATGATTGAATAAATTCAACCTTACAAATATTGATAATCTAAATACAATAATAATGTTGATAATAATAGATTTTATGTTGAATAAGAACATCAAACCTTCCTCTTGAGCATATTGGAATTTTGTCATCTATGAGTGATTCTGACCTAGACTCAACCCACTTTTACAATGAATAAATAACACCAATAAACTTGAAATTTATTAAAGAAATATGTCATGGAATGAGCCAACTTAAAAAAAAATATATATATATATAAAAAAACCTAAACAAGTAGACTTTTTTTTTAAAGAAACCTAAACAAGTAGACATGGTTTTTAAAACTAGATCAAATCGGGCCATCTAAGCCAATTAAGTTAAATGTGAACTGACCATAATGCTAGCATTTTATTTTTGAAAACTATAAAAAAATTTAATCATTCTAAGAGAATCACCTAAATTGAAACCGAATGGGTGGGGGAAGGGGGGGGGGGGGGGGTGTGGCCGTTAAACCAAAGACCCAAACCATAAGAACTTATGTAGAATGGACAACACCAACTTTACCTGAGCAGGGTGATTGTTAGAAGTCAACACGCAAGAAGTCTAGGAAGTAGCAAAGTACCAGTAAAGATCATCGGTACTAACATATGATAGAATCACGTGAAATTTGGTGAGTTAAAAGGAATCATCATGAGGATTAAAATGCTTTAGGGTATTGGCAATGGCCTATGTAGGGCTGTCCATGAGTCGGGTTGGATCAGGTTTAGGCTAAACCTGCAACCAACCCACCTAGATCGAGTGGAGCAAAAATAAACCTGCTGCCAACTGACACTAACCATGGGTTTAGTCGGTTTCAGCTCAGGTGGACGATAGTTGGTTTTAGGTGAAATCAATGCAGCATTGGCAGTGGGCTTGTTGCCAGATATCAATTAGATTTTGATGAATGTCGACATGATCTCGCCAAATCTCGATGAATCTAATGCTAAGAGAGAGAGGGGGGACGAAGGTTAGAGGGATGACAATTTTTGATGAGCTTGGATTTGGTTGGTACGAGTTTCGTCAAGTTACAAAAATCAAAATAGTCATTCAACTCACACCCCTCAATTTTTGATGTCAGAGACCTGCCATTGACTACTAGCTACTTGGATCGAGTCGATTTTGGTTCGGTGTTGTGGGCACAAAGGAGTACGCCTCAGCCTTTGGAGTGGACCGTGGCGAAGGGTGAAAAATAGAATCGCCATCTACATTAGGCCTAGGAACCATATTAGGTCTTTTGGACCAATCACTTACATGCATAGGTCTACATACCAAATTATGGCTCCAGAGTTTAGGTACGGCTTGGGAAGGTGTTAGGCACCTAAGACCGCCTGGCTTTTGGGCCGGCCTCCATTATGTGTTGCTAGACCATATTTAAATAAAAAAAGTTACTAAAAGAGTCCTAATCTTTAATCTAAACATACATAATGCACTTAAATGAAATAACACACACAACATGAAAAGATAAAAGGAAACAAATAAAACACAATCAAACATATACTAAAAAGGAAAAGATAAGAATTAAATCACACACATAAGGAAAGATTATAAAATAAACCAAACATAGCAAAAAGACTCAAACAAAAATGAGAAATAATTAAACATGATATATTAACCTAAACAGAGTCAAACAGAATCAAAAAACATGTGAAAAATGATTAAATAAATAAAAACAAGATTTTTGTACTAATCTGGATTCGGGGTACGTACGCATACTGAACTATATGTAGGCATGGTTGAACAATACGCACACATACTCGATGATGTGTATACATCCTTTAGCATAGAAACGAAAAATCATATTTTTATATATTTAATCAAAAAAAGATATAGCATGTGAGATCAAATAAGCATGTTAGAAACCCTAAACAACTAAACTAACATGAAGCAAATAAAACAAACATCAATATAAACAAATAATCAAGAAACAAACCAAATAAATATACTAAACTAACATAAAATAAATAAACATGTTAAACTTTACATAAAACCAAAATAATAAAACAAAAACAACAAAAACATATTATAATCAGCCCAAAATCATATTAACACATATCAAAAGAATTAAGATTAACAAACAAATCAAATAAAACAAAATATAAAAATTATGTTAAGAAACTCAAGTGAATCCTATTAAACAAAGAAAGAATTCATGAGAAGAACACTCACCTTGCTTAGGATTATGAGTTTGAGATTATTTAATTGACCCCTCAGTGCCTACAACACAGAGATTAGATTGAGGAAACAAAGGAAATAAAGAAAACAATAGTTTTTATGAATCACAACTCAAGAAAAAAGTTTAATTGGAAAAGGTTTTTGAAAAATCAAATTAGAACATTAGTTTCTGCCTTAGAACTAACAGAGGAGAGGTTTCGAATTTGTAAAAAAATGTGCTAAGGGGCTATGTTAGGGTTTTGAAAAGGGAAAATGGGGTTTTAGAGAAGATGGAAGCTAAAAAATAACTCTCTCTAACTAGGGTTTTGATTGGAGACATAAGATGAGTATTTATAAGTTAAAATTAGGGTTTTCGGGGGGGTTTTTTAATGGTCTTTGGATGATCTCAAGGGTCTAGGGGCCGACCCACATCAAAGCATGATGTTTTGAGCTCTTAAAATGAAGTTTTAAAATCCAAAAAATCAGTATGCTCAATCAGCCTAGTTTCAAATGGTCATAAGTTACTTGATATAAGTCCAAATTAGGAAAAATTTGTATTCAACTTGAAGTCCAAAATGTTTACTTTCCAAAGAGATAAATCTCACTCAAAAATTCTTTGTAGATAAAAAGTTACTGTCAAAATAGTTTGCAAAGTTCATTTTTCAATATTGATTTCGAAACGATTTAAGTACTTTTGAGTTGTGATTATTTCCAAACTATTGTAAACTCTTTAATTACTTTTAGTTAACATATGTCAAACTTATCATTGAGGTTAGGGGCCAAAATTTGTTAACAGGTACAAAATGTGGTGTCTACAAATGGCACTGGTTCAGATGGTTCCATTAGGGTGCAGGTTGGTCTAGATCTGGACAGCCCTAGAACTATGCCACTTTTAGGGTAAATTTCTTTGTTTAGATCTTTAACTAGTCAATTTTACTATTTATACTAATTTTTCTTTTTTGTTATAAGTTTCAATTTGAAAGTTAGAATAAGTTTTCTTATGTTTTGGGATGCACTAAGATCGTAGGATTTGATTTTTCAATTTTCTTTTGTTCAAGCATCCCTATGAACACTTTAGGATTTTATAAGATCCCTCTAGAAACCTTTTAAGTGCAATGTAGCTGCCGCCAAGGTAATTCAGTTTTTCTCATTAATAAGATTATAGAAGGTTTTCTCTATTATCTTCTAGTGAATTCCAAAGTTTTTCATGTGGATTCGATGAACCTTTTGTGAATTCCAAGGCTATCATCTTAAAGCAAATATGTTTTGTTTCTTATGTCTTTCCACTACATCAAGAATAATGTCTAGTGTTATAACAAATAAATCACATTGCTTAGTAGAGGCATATTATTAACTATTATTATATTTATTGTGGTTTTAAATAATTAATACTTTTTACTTTTTTATTGGATCGGATTCTTTAAAAAAGTTTACACTACTCAATAACTTGTTATTGAATTTATATTTTAAAAATCCAACCGTTGGATTACATGTTTTATAGGTTTTTAACATATACACCAATTTTCATGTCAATCAAATGTTATTTACCATTCGATCTAAACTCATCTTTTATGCATTATTTTAAATTACAAAGTTTGAATTTAAACAATTAATTGATAACATGATTATTAATCTCTGATCACCTTAACATTTTGCAAACATGTATAATATATGAAGATAATGTAATCTGATGGTAAAAATTTTAAAATATGAATTCAATAAGAAATTATTAAGTGGTATAACATTGCTTAGATATCAACTCTCTTTCATTATATAAAATATTGTTGAATACTTTTTAAAAAAAAATTATTTGTGATTCTAGAATTATATTTTTGCATGTGAATGTGTTAATTATGAATTTATTTTTAAAAAGCTTCTTCTATTTTAAATTAATATGTTTTATACTTTAAGGATTATTAAACAGAAAAAATATTCATATTTATACTTTATCAATTTCTATTATCCTCATAACAATCATGAAGATTTAATTGAAATTTTTTAAAATTTATTTAGAATTTTTTGGGTCAATTTTGCTGTTGATTACCAAATTAAATATTTTTATTTGTATTTTGATTAATTAATTTATTAATTATTAATTAAGTCCGACATCATCAAGGTCCAACCATGGTCAAACCCTCATTGAACCTAAAAAAATTTTAACCTCTTCATTTTCCTGTTCTTTGAATATTCCACTTTAGAAAAACATTACAAATAACTATCTCATCTATATATATTTATATATTAAAAAATCTCATTTTAATTTAGACACAAAATATGAATTTATTAATTGAATAATAAACAATAAATAATATTTAATTAAAATGAAATTTGGATTGCATCTTAAAACATAAATAATGTGGAATGCAACTGTAGGATTTTCAAAATAATTATTAGCATATATAGCCCACCTCTTGTGCTTTATTCATGCTCAAAAAAAAAAAAAAAAAAAAAAAAAAAAAAAAAAAAAAAAAAAGAATGATCCTCTGACTGGCATCATGTGGCTGGAGGGAATTTGCATCTCTCTAAAAAAAAAAAAAAAAGGTTTTGTTGTAATATTACTAACGTTATATTTATTTATGGTCCTATATCATTTTAATTTGTTGAAGCCATGCCTTAGTTAACAGTAAGCAAACTTCAAAACTCTCAATTTGACTAAGTTTATGAATGATCGTAGCTTTTGTTCACGAACATTTTTCAAAAGTGCATTTTGTAAAAGTGAGTTCAGAAAAATATTATTTTAAAATTACTTCTTAGATTCTTGTCGAGCTGGTTTTTTTTTTTTTTTTTTTTTAATGTTTGGGCAATTCTTTGTCTTCAAAGCATTTAAACATTCGCAAATCACTCTTCATATTCAGTGGGGGGAGCCATCTACGGACTATGGGGTCAGATTTTTTTTTTTTTTCCCCAAATATTATATATCATTTTTTTTTTTTTTTTTCTGTTTTAGGTTCCAGGAGAAAGGCTTCAAGCGCTTTTTTGAATGCTCTCTCTCACCAAAAAGTTGTGCTTAATGTGCCTTGTATAGGAAGGTTTTGGTTAAGTACAAATATGTTTTATAAATCATATAATTCTAGTCCTACAAATTCAAAACAAATGCTTGAATCCCAAGTTTATTTTTTAAAAAAGGACAGAAATAATTAAGCCTATCATTAGTAGGAAAATCTTATTTTAAAGAACAGTTGTTATGATTTTTGAAATAGCCTATTTATATAAACAAAGAAATAGAACGAGATCAAAGGTGACCGCCAAATGGCATTCTGCTAGTGCAAGGTGCTGACACAAAAAATACGTACGTCAATTTTGACTATACTTCTGTTGATAAACGACTCTAGTAGTTTTCACAATGGGGTGCATTCCAAGCCTCTTGACTTTCATGCCTTGAACCTTCAACTTTAAACCTCTGTTTTTGGAGAAGTTTACTAAAAATGCAGGTGCTTCCTATAATAATAATGCAGGTGCTTTATTGACAAGTTGATTCAAAATTATTTGCTTTAATAACTTTATATAAACAATAATTATCAATTAAAGGATGCCTTCACGTTGCATAAAAAAATTGACAAAATTATGTGCAATGTGCCAATGTGTACACACTAATAATTCGAAAGCTTTTAAAGTGTGGCTGGCCCCCGTTTTTTTTTTTTTTTTTTTTTGTTTAATATGAAAACTATCACTCTATATTAACATATCATATGTAGGAGTGTTCACTAAACTGCATAAACTGCACAAACCGCATCAAAACCGCCCACAAAATAGCATAACCGCACCGCAAATAATAATGCACCACACCGCATGGTGAAGTGCGGTTTGCGGTTTTATAATAAGAAAACTGTACAAACTGCACCGCACCATACCGCACCGCACCCTTTCTATATATTATTTTATTTATTTATTTATTTTTAATATTAAATATATTATTAATAGTTTAATAACCTTAGTTTTCAAAAAAAAAAAAAGTTTAATAACCCTAGCAAGTGTTGACTAGAAAAGCTAACGCAAAATTAAAAAAAAAAAAAAAAAAACTAACTCAACAATTTAAAACTTGGCCCAAAAAAAGGAAAAAAATTAGTTTTAGGCTGAGTAAGAAACCGATTTCAAACCGCATCTTATACATAGTATCGCACATATGACCGCAAAACACAAGATGCAATGCGGTTTTGGTTTTAGCTAAACCGCACCGCAAAGTGTGATACTAAAAATGACCCAAAACCATACTGTACCGCACTGCACCACGAACACCCCTAATATATTTTTCAAAAAAAAAAAAAAAAGATTAACATGTCATATATGATAAAATATGATACAGTAAATATTTATTGCATTCGAAGTGTTTATCTCTTTAACGTACGGTTTCCTCTTTTCTTGCACAAAATATAGTTTTTTATATCTATTTAAGCATTTCCTATTTCTTGCTATAAAAATCTTATGTATCATGCCTATGCAATACTCTGCTCGAGACCAGGTTCAGTCATTAAAAATAAAAGATATATATATATATATATATATATATATTGCAATCAACCATGCAAGATATACATTCTAAAAAAAAAAAAAACCATGCAAGATATAAGTAGTTAAATAAAAACCATGCACGCCTCCAACAATTCAATGAACGAACATAGTGTTATATTAAATGGTTTAATTTGCATTTGTAAGTCCCTTAGATATCCTTGACCTGATAAACACACACACACATATATAAAATATGCAGTTTCTTTCCACATTATGCACGAAGGAAGAAACGCAAACCAAATTTATCTTTATCCACAATTCTTCTATTACGTTCATATATGATTGGACTTTAGGTGTCCTGAGACAAGGGTACAAGCTAGCCCCATTTAACAGAGAAAGGATTAATTTGATTAAAGATGATTTAGCAACAACCCATGCTCCTGAAGTTTCTTATATTTAATCAAACAGTGAGTTTGTCTCAGACGAATCTTGATAAAGCAGCTTTACGCTAAAGTAACAAGACCATTATTAGTGAATGATTTAATCGAGGTCAAGATTTTATATCAGTAGGGACTGTCATTAAAGAGATTTATGAAGCATGAAAGTTGCCCCAAAGGTTGGTACTGCCTAACATGCAACAGCTCGATCGATATAGCAAAGATGGGTCTTTGCAAGCACCAGTTGTGCTTCAAAGTTTTGTAGATAGATATTCACTTGGCTGGGGTTCCTCCATATCTCACGCAATATTATAAGACTGGGAAATTTTGCACCTTTCTTTTCGCTTTTTTCTCGTTCCCATTGTGTTGTATAGAACTTTAGGTAAATACTAATTAATACCCAAAAGCATATTGGCATCACTTCAATCTTGATCGAATATCAATTCAGAGATATTGATACCACTAAAAGAGAGTTCTCTTCTAATAATGTCAAAGATATAATATATATTATTTCATTTAAAAATTTTTAAAAAATAAAAAGGTGAAAGGAGAAAAGATTAGCGTAAAAAGATCTTAGGAATTCTTTTGGCCTATTCAATAATATTCTCTAGAAGGTGAAGGGCCACTTTAGATCAATCAAGCTTGATAGCCCATATTTCCTTCTATTTTTCTGACTGGTAAGGTTAAGCGCTATATATGCACTTTACCTAGAAGTTATTCATCACTGGCCTATCTTCAACTTTTTCAAGTGGCCAATATTAAAAAAAAAAATAATAATAAAAAGAGAGAGGGAGAGAGAATTAGAAAATATAAAACCATCTTCCTTGAGCCACTTTGCACTTTAATGACAAGTGAAAATGCCAGTTGCTTAATTACTTTTTTTTTTTTTTTTTTTGAGTCATGTCAGCTAAAAATTTACTATATAAATTTTACAAAATATCAAGAGTTTTATAAGTCTATAATCCAACTGACACTTTTTAGTATTTCTAATGAAAATGTTTAAGTTTCAAAATAATGTGTCACAAATTACAAAAAGTACTTCATATAATTATATATTATATTTTGTTGAAATGACAACAACACATTCATTATCACATCAATTTCTAAGTTTATGTAGTAAAATTAATAGTAATTTTAGTATTTTTCATATTTATTGTGTTGTTGAAATGACATCGATCACGTACATTCATTGTAAAGCGATCAAATTTGCAAATTTATTGTAATAAAATTAGTATATAGCAAGTTTAATATATTCTTTCTTGTTTTGGGTTCTAAATTTTGTAGTATCTATAATAAAGATGATAATGGGACGAGTTGAAATCGGATCATAGGTGTCTCTCATCCCCTATTTAAGGAGGGAAAAACTTGTTTGGAGAGAGAGCAAGTCAAGTTAGTAGAAAGCTCGGTTGGAAATTTTATGTCAAAACTAATAATGAGATGGCACTAACATTGATAAAGTAGGGATGAAAGAGAAATGAGAGAATATCATTCAGAGATATTGATACCACACTAAAAAGAGAGTTCTCATCTAATGTCAAAGATATAATATATATTGTAAGGACACAACTTCAGCGTGCCGGCCCAAAAACGTACGGACCAACCCAAAGGGCCCAAAACAAAGAATTGTTAGAGAATGGAGGAGGAAAACTGGGCTAGATCGGGTTAGATAATTAACATGAGAGGCTAAGATCACGAGATGAAATTTCACAAAGAAGTTGAACACAAGAAACTAATCTCGGTCTCAGTCCAGGAGAAAAGACATAAAACACTGATGTGGAAGTCCTCGGACTGAGACCGAGATTAGTTTCTTGTGTTCAACTTCTTTGTGAAATTTCATCTCGTGATCTTAGCCTCTCATGCTAATTATCTAACCCGATCTAGCCCAGTTTTCCTCCCCCACTCTCTAACAATTCTTTGTTTTGGGCCCTTTGGGCTGGTCCGTACGTTTTTGGGCCGACAGACTGAAGTCGTGTCCTTACATATAAATATAAATATATATATATATATATATTATTTCATTTAAAAATTTAAAAAAAAAAAAGGAAAATGGAGAAAAGATTAGCATAAAAAGATCTTAGGAATTCTTTTGGCCTATTCAATAATATTCTCTTGAAGGTAAAGGGCCACTTTAGATCAATCAAGCTTTGATAGCCCGTATTTCCTTCTATTTTTCTGACTGGTAAGGTTAAGCGCTATATATGGACTTTACAGTTTACCCTAGAAGTTATTCACTAGCCTATCTTCAACTTTTTCAATTCGCCAATATTAAAAAAATAAATAATAAAAAGAGAGAGAGAGAGAGGGAGAGAGAATTAGACATTATAAAACCATCTTCCTTGAGCCACTTTGCACTTTAATGACAAGTGAAAAATGCCAGTTGCTTAATTACTTTTTTTTTTTTTTTTAGTCATGTCAGCTAAAAATTTACTATATAAATCTTACAAAATATCAAGAGTTTTATAAATCTATAATCCAACTGACACTTTTTAGTATTTCTAATGGAAATGTTTAAAATTCAAAATAATGTGTCACAAATTACAAAAAGTACTTCATATAATTATATATTATATTTTGTTGAAATGACAACACATTCATTATCACATCAATTTCTAAGTTTATGTAGTAAAATTAATAGTAATTTTAGTATTTTTCATATTTATTATGTTGTTGAAATGACACCGATCACGTACATTCATTGTAAAGCGATCGAGTTTGCAAATTTATTGTAGTAAAATTAGTACATAGCAGGTTTAACATATTCTTTCTTGTTTTGGGTTCTAAATTTTGTAGTATCTATGATAAAGATTATAATGGGACGAGTTGAAATCAGTTCATTGGTGTCTCTCATCCCCTATTTAAGGAGGGAAAAACATGTGTAGAGAGAGAGCAAGTCAAGTTAGGAGCAGGGTCGGTTGGAAATATTTTGTCATCCCTAATAATATGGCACTAACATTGATAAAGTAGGGATAAAAGAGAAATGAGAGTATCAATTCAGAGATATTGATACCACACGAAAAAGAGAGTTCTCATCTAATGTCAAAGATATAATATATATTATTTCATTTAAAAATTTAAAAATAAATAAAAAGGAGAATGGAGAAAAGATTAGCATAAAAAGATCTCAGGAATTATTTTGGCCTATTCAATAATATTCTCTAGAAGGTGAAGGGCCACTTTAGATCAATCAAGCTTGATAGCCCGTATTTCCTTCTATTTTTCCGACTGGTAAGGTTAAGTGCTATAAATGGACTTTACAGTTTAACCTAGAAGTTACTCACTAGCCTATCTTCAACTTTTTCAATTGGCCAATATTAAAAAAATAATAATAATAATTGTGGGGATTATTTTTGCCGGTCCTCGACAAGGCTCTGGGCGCAGTACCGAGGAGGCTCATTTTGCCGGTCCTCGGCAAGGCCATGGGCGCAGTACCAAGGAGGCTCAGATGTCCCACATCGAAGAGAACTTCCCCCACTTTCAACCTTATAAGCTGTGAAGCGAAGGAAGTAGTGTACCATTGTATTCCCATATTCGAATACCGAAATACGATGGTACACTACTTCCTTCGCTTCATAGCTTATAAGGTTGAAAGTAGGGGAAGCTCTCTTCGATGTGGGACATCTGAGCCTCCTCGGTACTGCGCCCATGGCCTTGCCGAGGATCGGCAAAATGAGCCTCTTCTTTTATTGTGGGGACTATTTTTGCCGGTCCTCGGCAAGGCTCTGGGCGCAGTACCGAGGAGGCTCATTTTGCCGATCCTCGGCAAGGCCATGGGCGCAGTACCGAGGAGGCTCAGATGTCCCACATCGAAGAGAGCTTCCCCCACTTTCAACCTTATAAGTTGTGAAGCGAAGGAAGTAGTGTACCATCATATTCCCGTATTCGAATACCGAAATACGATGGTACACTACTTCCTTCGCTTCACAGCTTATAAGGTTGAAAGTGGGGGAAGCTCTCTTCGATGTGGGACATCTGAGCCTCCTCGATACTGCACCCATGGCCTTGCCGAGGACCGGCAAAATGAGCCTCCTCGGTACTGCGCCCAGAGCCTTGCCGAGGACCGGCAAAAATAGTCCCTACAATAATAAAAAGAGAGAGAGGGAGAGAGAATTAGACAATATAAAACCATCTTTCTTGAGCCACTTTACACTATAATGACAAGTGAAAAATGCTAGTTGCTTATTTTTGTTTTGTTTTTTTTTTTTTTTTTTTGAGTCATGTCGGCCAAAAATACTATATAAATCTTACAAACTATCAAGATTTTTATAAGCCTATAACCCAAATGACACTTTTTAGTATTTCTAATGAAAATGTTGAAGTTTCAAAGTAATGTGTCACAAATTACAAAAAGTACTTCATATAGTTATATATTACATTTTGTTGAAATGACAACAACAAATTTATTATCACATCAATTTATAAGTTTATGTAGTAAAATCAATAGTAATTTCAGTATTTTTCATATTTATTATGTTATTAAAATGACACTGATCACATACATTCATTGTAAAGTGATCAAGTTTGCAAATTTATTGTAGTAAAATTAGTATATAGCAGGTTTAATATATTCCTTTTTGCTTTGGGTTCTAAATTTTGTAGTATTTATAACAAAGATGATAATGGGACAAGTTAAAATTGGATCATAAGTGTCTCTCATCCCCTATTTAAGGAGGGAAAAACATGTGTGGAGAGAGAGCAAGTCAAGTTAGGAGCAGGGTCGGTTGGAAATATTTTGTCATCCCTAATGAGATGGCACTAACATTGATAAAGTAGGGATGAAAGAGAAATGAGAGAGTATTGAGAATGCTAAGAAAGATAGAGGAAAGTATGTTGATGGTTGTATATAAAAAATAAATAAAAAGATTTTTATTAGAATATGTACAAAAATATAAAATTATTTAAATTATTTCTACATATACAAACATTCAAGATAGGATTCGACAAGAGTAAAAACCATCACTATTCTATCACCTCTACAAAAAAGGAAAAATTCGTTCAGAACGGAACGAACCGGAACAAGTAAAGGTTGGACGGAATTTTTTTGGCATCACTCAATAATATCTCTAGTCTCATAGAAGGTGAGAACGTTACCCCCAGACTTGACAATGCCATACCAACTCATTAGGACAAACATTATGTCATTATACATGAAAGACAAGACTTCTTGCATATTTATGAACACCTTTGCAACAACGTGCATTATTGTTTGTTTCTCAGCAAATTGAAGGTCTATCTTTTTGTATATGTCAAAAAGCCTCCCCCCTCTTGTACCTATCAATGCCAACTAAAATTTGATATTTTTGAAGAATTTACGATTAAGGTCTAAAATTATTGCCTTTGTAGCCGCTATATGGCCCTCATGGCCTCCATCAATTTAACTTTTCCCTTTGCCCTTTCATTTCTTTGTTTTCGAAGAGATTCTGCCAACTAATCATACCTATTGGCGATGCAAATTAAAGTTTTGTCAACAGGCACATGTTGAAGGTGGCAAAATATTCTTCGTACACTAATTATTCACCAACAATATCAATAATAATAAATTAAACAAGTTCCAGAAGGACTATATGCCTAGCTAGCTAATTCTCTTTCTAATCAATCAAGTTTCATGCTAGCTATATGTAATATTGGCATTTAAGGTACAAACAAATTTGTTGTGGTTAATTATTCAGCTGGGTAAAAAAAAAAAAAAAAGGTTATGGTGAAAAATGGTAAAAACTTCTGAGTTAAGGCAATTTAAACCGATCAATATAGCAATTAAAACAAGTAAATTTTTTTACCAATTGTCGTGGTTGCAGCCGCCACCACAAGATAAACGATAAAATATATAAATTCATTGAATCAGTGATTTGATATATCAGCAGATTTTTGAATATATTATATATGGGTTGGTGCCTGGGTGGTCGTCAATTTCACAGTGGTTATACGAATTAAGACTGTATCATGCTTTTCTTCCTTTCCGTATTTCCTTCTTTTTGGTGTGTTTTTCTATATTTGCTTTTTTTTTATCTGGTCGGACTCGCATTATTTTTTTGAACTTTCAACACTCCATCATAAGTCATAAATCATTTATATGAATCAATTACTCAAACCCATTCTTTCAATATTCTTTCAATATATGGTTTCGTTCACGAAATAATAAAAATTCATAAACTCGATTGAGTTGTGTCGGCTGCCCACCGGTCACGAATTCCATGCTACTATAATTTTCCATCTTTATTTGTAGGATGCATGGTCAATTAATTTTGAAACTAATGATCAAGAGGGTGATAAAGAAGTGTCAAATAATTAGTACCGATATTGATATATATACATGTGCTCAAAAGTCAAGGAAATTAAACTTGGGTCCCTCGAATCTTAACTCATGAGGTAAGCTTTCTAGAGAAACTCAGTTGGTTCAAACTTCAATATTAAACAAGCTGACAAACTAACGCAAGCGTGTTTGATTGGCATGAAAAGAATGGGAAATGGGGAAGGAATAAGAAAAGGCCAATGTGATTTTCCGTTTCTCTATGTTGAAATGAAAAAGGAGCGAAGAAAATAGAGTAGATAAGTTTTCAACCCTAAGCTCACCACATATATATATATATATATATATATTTCTTTCTAAATTAGGAAATAAAGACTAAAGTAAAGATAAAATGATAGAAAAAAAATTTAAAAGTCTAGTTAATGAATACCCTTAAAACACTTATTTATTGAATATTTTAAGAAAGTTTTAAAGTCAAAAAACTACTATAAAATATTTTTTAAACTAATATCTTTAGGACATCTCATAGTTTTTTCTGAAGTTTAAAATTACCTCACATATCCATCATTCTAATTTTAATAATAAAGATACACTAGAATTTATTTTTGTGTGTTTGGATTGCAGCAGCCCAGGGATAAACTCGCTTTTTGTGTTTTGTTGGCTGGTCCACCCATGGCACTGTTCATGAACCAGCCAACCCCCAACAAACGCAGCAACAGTATTTTATGGTTTAAAAATTATTTTTTTATAGTATTTTTAGCAATAAATTTTCATTTTTCAGCGAATAAGCTGTGATGCCCCAATTTGATTGATTGATTGTGTGATGTGTGTGGGTGTGTAATGAGTCCCACATCGGGACTCATTACAAACGGACTAAGAAGGTTTTTAGCACTGTTAAGAGAATAGGGTGCGACTCTTATGCTGAGCTGGTTGTTATTCATGCTATGAAACAAGCAAGTAAACTTGTATATCATCGTGCCCAGAGATTGTACGTTGAGAATGACCAAGAAACAATGGAATACACAGGAATTCGTTGTTGTAAGAAGTAGAGCATGTTATATTATTGGGGAACTTATTAAAGCGAAATTGAAAGGGGTACACAGTACAGTTTGGTGGACTTGTGTACGTACTTATTTTATGTCCAGTTCATGTGTCAAAGGGACTTATTTGTCCAATTTAGATAATATTAGGACCATTATATTCACTTTACGATATGACACTTCCATCGCATTATTAGTGATGCAGCTTTTAGCATTATATCTGGACCACGTTCACCGGCATTCTACTTTTTATTTTTTTATTTTTATTTTTTATTTTTAAACTAAAGAAGTGAAGGAATATTCAATATATGCTTATAGTACCAAATTTATTAAAATTGCAATTCGGAGGGATCATATGATCCTCAGTTACCCTACAATTTTTAGAAATTGATCTGATCGGTGCATAATCATTTGTGTAGGGTCGCGATTTGAGGCCTAACCCCAAGATAAGTGGAAAGTTGACCCAATAGACCTAATTCAATAAATTTGTAGAAAGTGGGTTGAAGAACTAGGTCCTAACGAATTGAACAACGGTTAGTAGGGTTAAAAGATGACCAAACCAAGACAGTAAACGCAGATGTGAATGAACTCATTGTCCAATGAGACAATTTCTTCTATAAACCAACTAAACTGGATATAAGTATAATTTTGATAGCTACAGTGTTCCCTTCTAACTTTTTTCGATCCTTTTTTACGGAGGGTCTCTTACATTATATATATCTCCCTTTGGGCCATTTTGATCCTATACTTGCTGATCATCTAAACCTTTACTGGAGTACATGTCCCATCAGACACCCTCTTTAGCTTTCTATGAGTCGTAGTAGCCAAGATAACACTGTTCAGGGGTCTTCTCCACATAAATACGGCCTGAAAAGCAAGTGCAATGCATTTAATGCAGTGGTAGCAGCTTTCCTCAAGATATTTTTGGGTTCCCCTCCTTCTCGTATGTCCATGATGCACATCCCTGTCACTGGGGATCGTTGGAAGGTTACACTGATTGTTGAAATACATATGTGAGCTAGGTGTATCATACCCAAGAAGATATTCCTCCTCAGACGACCTTTTCATTTGTACCTCGATTATTAAGTTCCGAGTCTAAACCATTCATCACCATTCGTTCGTCCTCGAACTACTCACGCTTTCGGCCAAGGCCCAAGGCCCAATATATGATTTCGAGCCCTTAACCCTACAATTTGTATAAGAAAGTTGGAGGAAAGTTGCATCTAGATTAATCATGGAATTGTGTAGAATCTTGATTGATTCTAATACAACCCTAAATCATTATTTCTTTCAGTCCAAATACATAGCTACATCTTCTTCATATGTTGCTTCTCAAATAAGCCTAAAACGAAAAAAAAAAACAAAAACAAAAACAAAAACAAACAAAAAACAAAAACACCTATCACAATGACACATGCAAAGCTTCCATTTCACGAAAACAAAATATATAAAATAAAAAATAAAATAAAAAAAACCCACACCAAAAAAATAATAATAATAATAATTGATAAAGATAGCACTCTTTATGGAGGGAGGGGTGGACACAAACTGGGGTTGTTTGCACTCTTCTGCTTTTTCCTTTTTTATGCTTTATTTAGGGATATTGTCAGGTATACTTCATTTTTTCCAAAATAAATATTATTTAATTTATTTATATATATATATATATATATATATATATATCTTGGGTTCCTTTTGCATGCTGGCACTTTTGAATCTTGATGACGACTCTTTTTTTTTTCTTTTTTTTTTTTCTTTTTTAAGAAAAAAAAAATGAGTTTGGTTACAAACTTAAAAATGAGTCAAAATATTTTTTATTGTTTAGCTTATATAGAAAATGATTAATATTTCCATATGATTCTAATTAATTTAGGCAAAAATGCCAAGACGCCCCCTTTGCGAATACACCCCCTAAAACTTTTATTTTAGCCAATATACTTGTTGAACTTTGTACACCTGCCAAATTGAACCATTTGTTAATTTTTCCATTTAAATCACTAACATCCAACAAATTGATGAAGAGCGAGAAACCACCACCAACCTTATCCTCCATTCTCACTATCAAAGACCCACTCACAACCTCCACAACCAAAAAACTACCCTTCATTAATACCCAAGTCAAAAACCTAGAGAAACAATTCTAGATGTTCTCAACAAATACAAAGAAGAAATCTCAAGAAGGAAACTCACTATCAACCTCCTACAAGCAAAAACCAAAACATAGAAAATTCCCTTCCTCCTCACCAAATAAAGAAATATCCGAACAACAAATACAACCAAAAATACCAGTTTCAGCAAAGAAGGTAGTGACGACGTCAGCTTGAATTTGTAGGAAGAAGAGGGTAGTTCCAGCAGTGTAGCCACTCTCTTGTCTTGGCCTGTTGGGAAGAGGAGTTTGAGTAGCGTTGTTTGTAATTTTTTGAAATATATGTGGGGGAAAATATGTGTAATATTGTTTAAAAACTGAAAATAGGTGTTCGAAATACTCTACTAAACAGGTTGATCCAACAATGTTATTGCTTATGAATGGCAAAAAATTTTGTGGCATGCAAGCTTTAAGGAAATTAAATAAAACAATAATAAATAAATAAATAAATAACCAAAATCCCAAAAAAGTTCACAGCCACATGTTCTCACATTTATCAAGTTTTATCTCCACTCTCATCACTCATCAGACATCAAAAACAAACTTTTTGCCATTCCTAAAAGCCTAATGGATGAATGAACTTAGGCCTAAAAAGTCCAATAAAATGAATTTGTAGAGAATGAGTCGGAAAACTAGGCTCTAATGAGTTAGAGAACAAGCATAATGGATCCAATTGGCCAAAAAGTAAAGATAGACTTGTTTTATCTAAGGAAAACCATCCCCGGCACAATTCGAGGAGACTAGTTCTTATATATATTACTCTCAAGTTTGATTACAAGTTCAGCTCTTAATTGCTACAATGTCTTTCTCTTTGTTTCCGATCCTTTTCTCTTAGGGTACCTCTTCTATTTTATACTATCTTTCCCCTTCATCTCCACCCTCCACGTGTAGATCAGATTGTTGGTGTTGATCCCTGCCCCATCAGCACCTTCCTAAAGTCTTTGAGTAGTAGTTGTAAGGCTGAAAGTTACTATTCAGACATCACTTCCTCATTAATGCGGCCAAAAAGTTAGCTACAGAGCATTCAATGCGGTGGTAGCAGCTTTCTCTTTAGATATTTCTTAGCTTTTATGTTTCTATGAAGTATATCCTTATCAATAGAATCCTCTTGGAGGTCAGTCTGAATAACAGAATAAACCATTTGACCTTTGCTTCGCTTAGCCGAGGAGGTACATCTCTTCGAACTACTTTCCCCAACTTTCCCAGTTGCAACTTGCCCATGAAGCTCTGGCTCTTACATCGTCAATACTGTATACCTGTCCTCAGACCAATGAGTGTCCTCAGACAAGGGTCAATGCCCAATTTACATTCTTGGGTCCCTATTCCCTATAGTTCAATTGAGTAAAAGGCAATTTAGTTGAGAGAAATGTCGAGAAAAATAATTTGTTAAAGAAATTACTCTTAATTTGGGTGGGGAAAATATTATCTTAAAGATAATAAATCAACGAGCATAAAAAATAAAATAAAAAATAAACTTTTATTCTTCTTTTAGTTATAACTCCAAAAAAAAGTATAATACTAATTGCTTATTAGTTTAACTTTTAGGGTAATTTTTGGCAGGAAAAAAAAAATATATATATATATATTTGTTTGTTTAGTCAATAGAGGTGTAGAGTGTAGAAATTGAACTATATATATATATATAGAATAGCTTGCCACCAGGCAAAAATCTGTTTTGATGCAATGTTTTGAACATCTTTTTCCAAAACATGTTTTGCTGATTTACAATCAATTCTTATTAAAAACTTTTGATTTAAAAGATCACTCTGGAATTTTGAAATGCAAAATACTATGGATAAAATTTCTTTTTTAATAGTACTATAGTTCAACTGAGTAGAGTTCCAGATTCCTGAATGGAAACAGACTATCTGCTCCGGAGAATTAGGACTGACTTTCTGGAGGAGAATGCCACCATATCCTATGTCAGAGGCATCAGTCTGGACAATCTTGAAGGAATTGACTGAGGGAATTCCTAAACAAGGGAGTGTCTTAACATATTTTTTGATTTCTTGGACAACAGAGGTATGAACTTGTGTCCAGGGGGACACAAGCTATAGGGATATGACTAGATGGACTGCCGTCATTTTCTCACGTATAAGAAAAACTGCCCTTTCTGTCTAACTTGGGAACCACGACAATTGCTGTAAAACCACTATCCTGGACACAACGCCTCAACGCCTCACTCCGACTAAACGACTACAGTCTTGGATACCGTGGACAAAACAGATCGTGACAAGCACAAATTGGGACCTATGTTTTTGAGACACGCACAAGTCGGGACCTACGTTTCCATTCATACCTACAACAGGTTTCTAGTTAAACACAAGCATATGGGGATACAAAAGATTGAGATAATAACTGGGTTAACTGAGACAGATAAACAGGATATAGAATAAATGGAAGAAAAGTAACTGAATCAACAGATAAGAGAGTAGAGGAAGATCACAAAACAGAAATAAACAATAGGAATATAGTGAGAAAATAATGCTATGAAAACCATGTATGCAAATATCTAAAAATAACTTTGAAAACTGAGGCGGTATAACCGGCCAAACTTTGAATATCTTAAAACAAATGTAACTTACAAACTGATCGGCCAACTTGGCTCTGATACCAAAAGGGGGGAGGGGTAAGTTACAAGGCTAGCGGAAAGCTATCAGATGCCGACTGGGGCTATCTGATTTCTAATTACAAACTGGAGGCCGACTGGGGCCATCTGGTTACAAGTGTAAGATTACCTGGGGTATTACAAATGTAAGCTGCCATTCCGTATTGGGTTGTAAGAGAAGGGAGGGTTACAAGTTCTGAGGTTTTTGCTAGAATTGGACCTGTCTTCAACTGAAACAAGAGCTGCCTTATATAGGGAGAAGAGCTGCCTTGGATTCTGCTGAAGATTGCTGAAATTCCGGAGGGTGAATTGCTTTTACCTGGGTGAATTTCTTTTCCACCGAAAGCAACAGTAACTTTGGATGATTGGTCGGGTACTGTTCATGAATAGTGACTTTTACTGTTCATGAATAGTATTCTGTCCCTTGTCTTTAGTGTCGGCTGGGTGCTGGTTCCTGTTCATCAACAGTGACTGGTGCTGTAGATGAATAGTAATTTGTCTGTTTGAAATGCTATTCTTGAATAGTGACTGGTGCTACTCAGAACTTTCTTCAATCTTCTCCTAGCCTATAAGCATCATTTGGATCCTGGGAATCCTGAAACAGAGGATTATTTGGATCAAAATTTGCCGAGGCTTCGGAAGAGGCGGGAGAGCCTTTCTCTTGCTCTTAAGACTGTAATTCTTCTGACTGGAGGAGTAACTGCTGGGCAAGATCTTTTAATTCTTTGCTAGATTTTCCTGCAAACTGAGAGGAGTCTAGGCTAGACTGAGATCTTGTGACTATATTCCTTTAAACTGGAAGGGGGAAATCCTTGTAAACTTGGCTGATGATTGAGTCAATCTTAAGGGAGTCCCACCATTTAACTGAAAATTCTCTATTTAACAAATTCCCATAAATGTCATAGTTCCACATACTAATCCAGTGTATCCTGTACTTGATCGTCATGTGCAGAATGGCTAGAAACTAGGCACTATAAGGAGTGAGTTTATACCTTGAGCTGAAGTACCTTAGGGTGTCTTGGAGACAATCTAGGAAGATTTGGGGAACTGGTCCAAACATTTCCCACCAGTTAAGGAACCAAGTAGGTATTGGACTGGAGAACTTTTTATCGAACATTAAGAACCAAGAATGGTCAAAGTTCTTATTCTGATAAAAGAGAACCTTTTCAAATGCATCCATATAGTTGTGGTACCTGTAATGGAGATTTGAACCTGTGATGGACTTGAGTCCCTGGAGTGTTTTTAGCAAAGAGGGATGCTGTCCCCATTCCTTGCTGCTGATGAAACCTGTGATTATGAACTTGTGGTAAAGGACGACTGAAGGGTCCGCTTTGTTCATAATATTCTCAACTCTGGCAGACTCTTCCTCGACGAGGATTTGTCTGTAATACTTGATGTTTTTCTCCGGGTGTCTTGGGAGAAAATGCCATCCTTCAAGGAAAACTTCCATGGCTAAAGCAAGAGGATCTTTTATATGAACTATGTGGGGTTCAATATAAGAGATATGCTGAATGAAGGGTTTTTTGAAATAGGGTGACCTATTTCTCCTAGATAATGGCTGGGATGGTCTTTGGGACTGCAATGGGCCAAAGGGGTCATCAACTGTGTAGAGAGTGGTTTGCTTAGGGGCTGGGGAGGCTAGGGCAGAGCTGTAACTGGGTTGGACTGGTCTTTCATAGTTAGGTCTGGGAATGGAAGACATAACATAACGACTGGCAATTGAGGCTGAGGATGCTGATACTAATTGGCCAGGGTTCTTTGCCTGACTAGTGCTTCCTAAGATCTGTTGGTTAGGCAACTTTGGGAGAACGGGTTTCTTTCCTGAAATCTTGGTTTGGACTCTGCAAAAATTCACGAATAAGGAAATCAGGGATGCTATTTTGAGTTCCTTTTATGAATTCAATGTCAAAGTCAAAGACTGAAAGAATAGCTTGCCACTGGGCAAAAATCTGTTTTGATGCAATGTTTTGAACATCTTTTTCCAAAACATGTTTTGCTGATTTACAATCAATTCTTATTAAAAACTTTTGATTTAAAAGATCACTCTGGAATTTTGAAATGCAAAGTACTATGGATAAAATTTCTTTTTTAATAGTACCATAGTTCAACTGAGTAGAGTTCCAGATTCCTGAATGGAAATAGACTATCTACTTCGGAGAATTTGGACTGACTTTCTGGAGGAGAATGCCACCATATCCTATGTCAGAGGCATCAGTCTGGACAATCTTGAAGGAATTGACTGAGGGAATTCCTAAACAAGGGAGTGTCTTAACATATTTTTTGATTTCTTGGACAACAGAGGTATGAACTTGTGTCTAGGGGGAAGGACTGGTTTGAAGTCTATCAAAAAGGGGTTTGCATTGCTGTCTGAGATTTTGATAAAAATCTGAGATGTAATTAAGAGATCCTAAAAATCTCTGAAGCTGGGTTTTGTCTAGGATTTCATCTGGAAACTTGTCTGCAAACTGGATAGCACGACTAATGGTTTGATGACACCATGTCTTATATCAAAACCTAAGAATCGCACACTAGTTTGGAAAAGCTTGATCTTAGGGGCTAACACAACAAGACCATTGTACTTGATTGTTTGAAGAAACGTCCTTAGATGTTTCTTGTGATGATCAATGGAATCTGAGAAAACTAAGACATCATCAATGTAAACAATAGTATGACTAGAGAATGGATTAAAAATCTCATTCATGATATTCTGGAATTCTGAGGGTGCATTCTTGAGACCAAAGGGCATTACGTTCCATTCATAATGACCAAAGGGTGTGGTGAAGGCTGTTTTGTACCTATCAGACTCTCTGATTTGTATTTGCCAAAAACCACTCTTCATATCAAACTTGCTGAAAATTACAGCTTTGCTAAGCCTATTAACTAAGTCTTTCTTGTTAGGGATTGGGTACCTTATCCATTCTAGGACTTTGTTAAGGGGCTTGTAGTTTATAACCAATCTGGGTACACCTCTCTCAATCTCAGCATTTTTCTGGACATAAAAGGCTGGACAAGACTATGGTGACCTAGAGTTCCTAATGATTCCTTTCCTAAGAAGATCCTCAATCTCAGCTTTACAAACATTCATAAGTTCTTGGTTCATTTGGATGGGTCGAGCTTTGGTTGGGATATCCTTCTCATTAAAATCTTTAATATAGGGGAGAGCTACCTCGTGTCTCTTCCTATACCAAAAAGCTGTGGGTAAATCTGAGCAAACTTCTTTCTTGAGTTTTTCTTCAAACTCACTAATCTCTTTTTGGATGGTTTTACAAGTTAGTCTTTCTTCGACTTTCTTGTATCTCAGATCATCTTCTAAGTATTTGATTTGCTGTTTTTTAGCACTGATAAGATTTAGAGTTCTTGAAACTGAAACATCTTGGAGAGTACTAATGTCTCTAGGTTCTGGGCTTCTAATAAATCTAAACTTAACTAGTCGGCCAAAAGGGTGGGTAGTGATTCCATCACTATCTGTTATAAAGGGATACAAAAGACACATGAACGGGTTTCCTAAGATGACCTTATCTGTCATGTTCTTGACTAAAACAAATGTGGTTTTGAAACATGTGCCGTCTTGGCAAACATGGGCTTTTGGTATTTTAAACTTAATCTGCATCTGCCCCCCACTTGCAGATGTTAGTCTTTCTTTGGTTTTCTTAAAATATCTAGAAGGGACAATTCCTTCTTGGATACAATTGAGATCAGCTCCTGAATCTATTAAGGCCACTGCTTCAAATTTGTATCCTTTGATGACTATTTTAACTATGGAATGCCACTTTTGGAAATTAATCCTGTTCATGGTTTCTAAGAACTTTTCCTCACTGGGTTGTTCATTTTGAACCATGTCTGCTGTTGGGTTGATTGTCTCGTCTTCTTCATCAGAAGGGTTTTGGGATGGTGGATCTATCTCATTTTCTTGATGAGAATGTTCTTCTAGGGTTTTGATTCTCATATCAAGGAGACTATTGTCGACTCTAAGGATGGTCATTTCTTGTTTGAGAGTTCTAACCTCAGATTTGGTTTCCTTGATTCTCTTTGAAGGTCGTTGACAGTAACTTCCTTCTTAGCTCTGGAGAACCTATCATAGATTTTCTCCAAATCTACCTTTGGTTCTCGAATCTTTGGCTCTGGCTTAATGGGTTCTTTTACTAAGCTTGCATGGAAGGAACTAAGCCTTTAGGCTTTGACCAATGGATCTTCGATCTGTTCTATGAGATCTAGGAGTAGTTCTTCTTGTTTACTAAGGACCTTAACCTGGGAAGAGGTCTTGGGTCGGCTAGGCTGGGTGGTATCCTTGTTAGGCTCCTTTTGCCACTTAAAATATTTCTCAAAATAAACAAAGAAAGGGATATTTTCTGATACCTCTTTCATGAATGCTTGCCATGCATCTAGAACTTCTTTCTTTTGTTCTTTGGTATGGTTGGCTCTATAGGCTTCTCTCTTGACTCGGTTTTCTTCTGAGTCAAATTCTTTGCCTAAATAAACCATATCTGGCTCGAAATCCTTTTTCAAAACCTTAAGATCAAAATCTTCAATGTTATCTCGATATGGGTCCTCCATATCAGTTCCTGAGGGTGATCCTACCTTTTGATTGTTGTTGTCATCTTGATCAACAGCTGAATCTTGTTTGGCTGTGTAGCAAGGTGTACTAACCTGGGATCTGGTCTTGATTCCTTGAAATTCTAGTCCTAAGTCTCTTCTAGATCTAGGGAATGGTGCTAGAGGTCTAGAGGAACTGGCTTGAGACACAGGTCTATCTCTAAGGAGAATAGGTGGTTGCTGGCTAGGGAATCGGCTAAGATCTATTGGGGATCTAGGCCTATAGTCGTCTAGGGGTGATCTAAATCTAGATTTGTCAAAACTAAGTCTAACAGAACCATCTGCTAGTTGCTGGACAAAATCTAATTCTAGGTTCTGATCTGGTTCCTGGATTAACAAGGATGATTTTCATTATGAAGTTTCCAATCGTCTGGAAAGGAAATTTCATCCCATCTCAGGGTCCTAGGAACTTGGACTTTGCCATGGATGTTGGTTTGGATAAGAAGTGTTTCTCCTACCTTCTTCCTATCTAAAGCTCCAACATTCATATTGGTCTTAATACACTTATAATACACTATGTATATAAGTGCTATCTGGCTGGTTCCCTGCGTCATGAGGGTTCCATGGGTCTTGATATTTAGGGTCAAGGCCTGCATGACGTTCTTATCATGAAGGTGAACTGTAAAGTTCGGGAAACAGTCAAAATGGACTGGTCCGTTACTTAGACTGGCTTGGACTGTTCCTAAGAGACTGTCATTAAACCTTATATGACGGGTATCTCTAAGGGCTAACAGAACTGAATTGTTCAATCCTGATCTGATGAGAGGTTTTACTCCAACTTGGACTAAACCTATGTGCAAGAAATGGTGACCTTTCTTTAAGTGTGCTTTTATCTGAGCTGGGTTAAACAAGTAGCAAGTCTCGTACTCCTTGTTTATTCCATAAACTTGTTCTATGGTCCTGACATGGAAATCTGTCTTGAAAGAATTCAAGTTCCATGAAAAAGACTTATAAAACTCTTTGGTGGGTACTTAGGAAGGTTCCAATCTCCTAACTTAAGGTCTAGGTCAGACACTTCATATTCTTCACTATTGATAATTCCTGACTCTTGTGGAATTTCTGGAAGTGATGTGGATCTACTGGCTAAACTGGAGGTTGAGTTACTTTTAAACAACTTACTCAACATCTTGACTATCTGAAAGATTTAACACAATTAAATCCTAATTTTCTCTATCTCCAATACAAGATCTAACCTTGGACAAGCTATAAGGATATGACTGGATGGACTGCCGTCATTGTCTCACGTATAAGAAAAACTGCCCTTTCTGTCTAACTTGGGAACCACAACAATTGCTGTAAAACCACTATCCTGGACACAACGCCTCACTCCGGCTAAATGGCTACAGTCTTGGATACCGTGGACAAAACAGATCGTGACAAGCACAAATCGGGACCTATGTTTTTGAGACACGCACAAGTCGAGGCCTATGTTTCCATTCATACCTACAACAGGTTTCTGGTTAAACACAAGCATATGGGGATACAAAAGATTAGGATAATAACTGGGTTAACTGAGACAGATAAACAGGATATAGAATAAATGGAAGAAAAGTAACTAAATCAACAGATAAGAGAGTAGAGGAAGCTCACAAAACAGAAATAAACAATAGGAATATAGTGAGAAAATAATGCTATGAAAACCATGTATGCAAATATCTGAAAATAACTTTGAAAACTGAGGCGGTATAACCGGCCAAACTTTGAATATCTTAAAACAAATGTAACTTACAAACTGATCGGCCAACTTGGCTCTGATACCAAAAAGGGGGGGGGGGGGGGGTAAGTTATAGGGATATGATTACAAATGTAACTTACAAACTAGGGTATTACAAATGTAACTTACAAACTCTCGATATGGTCAGTTAGCCTAGCAAAACACGTGCCCATACGAACAGTCTTATCCTTTGAACGGATTTTCTCTTTGCCAGAGAGAAGACTGGTGAGATGATCATTTCTTGCCTCAAGGTTGTCTAAATGGTTTTTTAGAGTTTTGAGGGTTCTTTGGAAAAGATGATCATTATCTAGGATGAAAGCTGATTGGAGAAGATCTAGGATAATCTTAGTGGGGTATGGAAAATTTGAATTTATATCATAAAAATCTTTGGCTAAATTTTCTTCTAAGGTATAATTCAAAATATCAACTACTGGATTTCCACTGGAGTATATGGGTGTGGGGGTTTCTTGGAGGGTGATGACTGTGTTTCCACTAGAATGTGCCACTGTGGCATATTCCTGAAGGGATACTGCTTCTTGGTTTGAAGAAGCGCCTTCATGCATTTCATAAGGCTATTCTGTGAACCTTGTGAACTGGGAATAGTCTTGGATAGGAGCTTTTCCTTTTCCTTTATCTGCCATTTTTCCCTGGGTTTCCTGTTTTGGGTTTTCTGGACAAGTAAGGTAATATGTTGTTACACATTTGTCTGAGAAAACATTTTCTTTTAAATCAGGGGATGCAATGCAGGAAATATTTTTATGCAATATGCATGCATATATATATATATATATATATATATATACCACAATTACCAACTATAAGGGCGGACTTTGGTTCTTAAGTCCAAAAGATGAATGAATTAAGGCCCAAAGAACCCAATACAATAAATTTGTAAAGAGTGGGCCAAAAAGCTAGGCTTCAATGAAGTGGACAACGCCCCTCAACGAGCTAAAAATGGTAAAAGAGCGAGGAAAAACAATGAATAGACAAATGTGGTGCACCGAAATTCTTCCTCGACAATGTCTGAGGAAAGTAGTTCTTCACTATATATTGCTCTTAGATTTTATTACAGTTGTTGTTCTTAATGCCACAATATTTGCTCTACAAATTTCCTCCCCCTTTTCCTTGGAGCGTCTCTCACATTATATAGCTCCCTTTAGGCGATCTTAACCCTCCATTTGTTGATCGTCCAGTCCACCAC
The DNA here is from genome assembly GCA_033629205.1 of Lithocarpus polystachyus. Classification (NCBI taxonomy): domain Eukaryota; kingdom Viridiplantae; phylum Streptophyta; class Magnoliopsida; order Fagales; family Fagaceae; genus Lithocarpus; species Lithocarpus polystachyus. The sequence goes on along the minus strand of CM066163.1, from coordinate 30,952,779 downwards.
TTGAGTGCTTGTCCCATTAGACACCTTCCCAAATCCCCTGTGAGTTACAGCGGCCAAAGCAACCTTGTTCAGAGGTCTTCTCCACATAAATGCAGTTAGGAGGTTTGGTGGGATGCATTAAATGTGGGGGCAGCCACCATCCCTTCAGTCATGTCAAGGCTGATCCTCTCTCTGAAGCTCTTTCTCTACTGTATGACCTCCTCTGGTAACGTGCCATTGGCGTGGCCTTACTATCCGAGTGTGTGGCCTCCTCGGCACGATAATGGACTCCTCAACCATGGATACGACACGTGGCATAGGTACCTTATTTAAATTCTTATGCCCCATAATAGCCCTTCAACACTCCAGTTTTTTCTGCTTATTTGAGGAGAAAAATGTAGTTTTGACTTTGGATAATTAATTTCATATGTTTCTTTGATTTCCACACGTGAGAATGTTGTTTCGCATGTCCCAGAATTGTTCCTAATGCTTCGGAGCCCACGATGTCTCATTAAATGCTCCAAGTGGCGCTTTGTTCCCTGCATCCTATGGTGAGATGCAGATCCTACGACAGGCATTTCTCCTCGAATTTTGGGCGGGATAACTCTCACTCAATTTCGCCTCATATATAAGGCACCTGAGGGATTTATTTCTTCCACTTTAGAAATCTGTAAACTCTCAAGACTTCCTCAAACTTTCAAGCTTCCAAGATTTCCTAAATCTCCCAACTCTCAAGAAGCTCCTGAAGTGTCACCTGTCCTTATCTTCGTAAGTTTTCACTCCTAGGTTCTTTTCTCCTCGGTCAACCTCCTCGGCCTTCTAATCTTTAGTCTTTTTTCAAGAACATCTCCTTCACTTCCCTTTAGTTCGCTTAGATGGGTAGATTTGCTCACCTTGTAGATTCTCCTGCCGATATGGAGGGCTTTAGGGCCAAGTACCACATTCCCCAAGAAGTTTCCCTACGGTATTGTGCTCCAGATCAGGTGCTTACCTATAGGAACGAAGGGGAAGTTTTCATTCCCATGATTGCCTTCATAGAAGGAGGAATGACGCTTTCCATGGGTAAGGTAACCAGAGATTACTTAATTGCCCATAGACTGTGTCCCCACTAATGCGCGCCCAACCTCTTTAGGGTTCTAGGTAGTGTGGACACTCTCAATGAGCAAATGGGGTTAAAGCTCACCTGGCACGACGTCATTTGGATGTACAAGTTCCACCTATTCGCAGACTCTAGGTATTTCCTTAAGTCAAGATCCTTCGTCGTCAGGCTTGTCTCGTGCCTCCCCAAATCCAACAAGGGCATGAAGGATGACTTTTTGATAGTCTCGAAGGAATGGCACAACGATCTTTACTGCCCAGTCCATGAGGGAGAGCCAAGTAGGGTACCCTAGGTTTAGGTCTCTCTTTTTTCTTATATGGGGCATTAGCATTGTGATTTAACTACTTTTTTCTTTCTTTTAGTATTCTGTTTACTTCTGATGGATGGCTTTATTATCCTGATTGTAGTTCTGCTTCTCGAATTTTTTTGCAGATAAAAGACACGTAACTGCCAACCTCAACCTCGTCAACGTCGTGGGCCTTAACAAGGTGCTGAAGTCTGAAGTGTTTATGAGCGAAGACAGGCAACTAAGAGCTGTCCACCTCATCCTTAACTTCGAGCCCTTGTCAGACAAGTTCTAGGACATGGGCCATATGATAAGAGCAAGTGATCCTCAGCTAGCCCGAATAGACGTCTCAATGCCCAGTTTCCTAGCCCGAGATTATCTCCTGCCAATTAAGCTGCCCCTCCACCATTCCCCTCGTGAGGTAGTGGCTCCAAGGGAAGAGACAGCCTCCTCATGCCTGTCACTTGAGATTGAGATAGACCAATTTCGTCTCGAGGAAGAAGGAAAGGCGCAGGTAGAGCCTGTGGATGTCTCAGACTCAGAGGGTGAGCTTGACAAGTCCTCCGTCGTTCGTTTCCCCAAAATCATAGTTGCCCAGGACAGCAATTCCGAGGAGGAAAAAGAGATGGCCCTGAATAGGAGGAAAGGCCTGAAGGATCTTCTTACGGATAGGGCCAAGGGGTTGGCGCAAAAGGACACCTCGGGGTCCCAACCCCTTCCTACTCTTCCCCCTCCTCCTCCTTCACTATTAAACCTGCTCCCCATACTCAACCTGAAGAAGAAAAGGAAGGAGCAGGAGGTGGAGGAGGGCGAGGTGGTCTGCCAGAAGGAGTCCAAGTGGCAAAAGATGGCTAAAGACAAAAGGCGGGCCTCCTCAGTGGAGAGCTGGGAAGACCTAAACGTGGCTGAGGTGCGCCACCAAAATCCCGCATGGTCCCCTTGGCTAGAACTAGACGGGGCAACCATTCCACAGAACGGCCATTCCATCAGGGAGTTTCAGAAAGGACACGCCTATTATCTGGATGAGGCCCTAGAGCAGCCCCTACTTTTACTAAAGGATATGACTGCTATAAAGCACATTAGGCAGCCAGACCTCTTCCTGTCCCTAAAAAGGGATCTAGCCCTGGTAAGTTCTTTGGCTCGCCTTGTTAACAGTATGTTGGGTTATCTTCCCCTTACCTAATAATGTGCTCGTCCGTCGTATTTGTGCAGGCCATCTAGGAGGTGTTCACAGCCGAGGAATGGGTGAGAAATGCCCGAAACAAGGTTAGGGTCGAGGCTAACCTTCGCGCTGAGACCAGCAAGGCCTTGGGCACAGTCAAGCAGAAGAATCAGGAGCTCACAGCGAAGCTAAAGGCTGAGAAGAGGGCACGGAAGAGTGTTGAAGCCGGTCTTCAGAATGCCAAGGACCAAGCCGAGGACCAACGTAAAAAGCTCTATCATGCCGAGATAGAGCTGGCCACGGCAAAGTAGCAAGTCTTGGAGCTGAAGGCTGAGCTGGGGAGAGCGAAGAAGGCTGCTCGGATGGCCCAGGAAGCTGCGGAGGTTTTAAAGCAGGTGCCCCATGAGCTCAAGGTGCAAGAGACCGAGGTCTGTCTAGCAGACAAGCTGGCCGAGGTCTGCAAGGGCTACTGTCAGTAGGTATGGATGGAGGCCCTCACCCTAGCAAGAGTCCTGGCTGACTCGAAGTGGAGGAAGGCTAAGAACGTCTTCTACCTACCAGATATCCACTAAGTTCTAACAGCACTCCTACCTCCCGCTGCCCTTGTATCCACCTCCTCGAAGCAGCGCCCTATCACCCAAGCCTTTCTTCCTCTTATCGAGGTCTTTAAAAGGCCTAGCCAAGCTGGTGACCAAGGCCAGGGGGTTGAGGTGGCTAAGGATAAAGGCAAGGGTAAAAGGTCAAGCCCCTATCAGAGGCCAAGGAACCAGAGGCCGCCCTCAAGCTCGAGGATGCCGCTTCCAAGGCCAAGGATGCTACTGTCAAGGCAAAGGAGGCCGAGGCCAAATCCAAGGAGGCTGATCCCAAGGTCAAAGACGTTCCTGCCTCTCAGCCGGGCAGCAAAGAAGACCCTGCTCCTAAGTTCAATGCGCAGTTTAGGACCCTTTTCTTTTGTTCTTTTTTTTTTTTTTACATGTAAATTTCCTTGGTTATGGTAGTTTTGCCATTGTTCCTAATGTATTCTTCTTTTATTTAATGAATAGACTTCAACTTTTACTTTTTGAATCTTTATTTTTCTTGCAATGCTTATCTATGGTTGGTGTAGTTGTCGTTTTGCCCTTTGATGAAACTTGAGATTATTGATGCCTTTAAGGGTGAATGCCCATACTTTAACAAAAGCTAACGGTAATGAATTGTTGCTAATTTAAATAAGTTAAACGCACAAAAACAGTGAGAAAAATGACTATGTGCTGGTACTAAAAACTATGCAATAAACAGGGAAGCTTAAATCTTTAGAGATAGACAAAATACTTAGTAGGAAAAGGGATAAACAGGTGTAAGTTTACCCAAAGGGTGTGATCCGAGGAACTAGGCATAGCCTAGGTTCTGCTCAACACTTAGTTAAATAACAAAATGTATTAATTTACCCAAGGTATGTGGTCTGAAGGACCACACATAACCAAGGTTCTGTTTAACACTTAGTTAAATAATAAAGAGTGTTAGTTTACCCAATGTATGTGTTTGAGGAACCAAACATAATAAAGGTTCTGTTTAACACTTAGTTAAATAATAAGAGGTATTAATTTACCCAAAGTATGTGATTTGAGAAGCCAAGCATGACCAAGGTCCTGTTTAACACTTAGTTAAATAACAAGAAAGTGTTAATTTATCCAAGGTATGTGGTCTGAGGGACCACACATAACCAAGGTTCTGTTTAACACTTAGTTAAATAATAGAGAGTGTTAGTTTACTCAATGTATGTGACCTGAGGAACCAAACATAACTAAAGTTCTGTTTAACATTAAGTTAAATAATAGAGAGTGTTAGTTTACCCAATGTATGTGGCCTGAGGGATCGAACATAACCAAGGTTCTGATTAACACTTAGTTAAATAACAAGAGGTATTAATTTACCCAATGTATGTGATTCAAGGAGCCAGACATGACCAAGGTTCTGTTTAACACTTAGTTAAATAAAAAGAGGTATTAATTTACCTAAGGTATGTGGTCCGAGGAGCCAGGCATGACCAAGATTCTGTTTAACACTTAGTTAAATAACAAGAGGTATTAATTTACCCAAGGTATGTGGTCCGAGGAGCCAAGCATGACCAAGGTTCTATTTAACACTTAGTTAAATAACAATAGCTATTAATTTACCCAAGGTATGTGGTCCGAGGAGCCAGGCATAACCAAGGTTCTATTTAACACTTAGTTAAATAACAATAGAGTGTTAATTTACCCGAGGTATGTGGTCCGAAGAGCCAGGCATGACCAAGATTCTATTTAATATTCACGCAAGTAATAACATATAATGATGGAAAGAAAAACATGGCAGAGCTGCCTTTCATTAATAATAATACCTTTGCAGGTTATTTACATTCTAGGGGCGTAGTACAACTTTTTCGTCCAAGTCCTCTAGGAGGTATGCCCCTATCCCAGCCACCGCGGTAATATTGTATGGCCCCTCTTAATTGGGTCCTAACTTTCTCTATGCTGGGTTCTTTGCAGTACCCAAAACCTTTCTCAATACCAAGTCCCCTAGAGCTAATGGCCTTATCTTTATGCGTGAGTTAAATCCCTATTTAAGTTTCTGCTGATAGTACGCTAATTGAACTATGACATTTTCTCTCCGTTCCTCAACTAGATCTAGGCTCCTTTCTAGTAGGTGGTTGTTGCTGTCTAGAGTGAATAAGCTGGTCCTCAGCATCGGGAACCCAGTCTCTAGATGGATCACAGCCTTGACACAATAAGTCATTGAAAATGGTGTCTCCCCCGTCGATCTACATGGTGTAGTCTGATATGTCCAGAGGACATAGGGAAGCTCGTCCACCTATCTACCTTTTGCATCATCCAACCTCTTCTTGAGTCCATTTACTATGACTTTGTTGATAGCCTCAGCTTGTCCATTTTCCCTGGGATACCTATTAGTGATACCTATTTCACAGCAATACATTCTGAATGCTTTGCTGTCAAATTGAAGTCCATTGTCTGAGATGAGGGTATGAGGAATCCCAAACCGAGTGACAATGTTCTTCCACACAAAATTTTTGGCATCCACATTCCTGATGTTTGCTAGTGGCTCAGCCTCAACCCATTTGGTAAAGTAATCAATGCTGACTAAAATTCATCTCCTGTTTCCTGCTGCTTTAGGAAAAAGCCCCACAATATCTAAGCCCTATTAAGGAAAAGGCCTTGGGTTGGACAGAGGGTTAAGAACGCCCCCTGGCTGATGGATGTTAAGAGCAAATATGTAACATTGGTCACACTTTTTCACGTACTCTTGTGCCTCTCTTTGCATATTGGGCCACCAATAGCCCTGAGTAAGGGCCCGGTGAGATAAGGATCTACCTCCTATACGGCTCCCACAAATTCCTTCATGCAACTCTTCTAGGAGTAGCTCCACTGCTTTAGGATGGATGCACAGAAAATACGGCACTAAGAAAGAGCGCTTGTATAGCTTTTAGTTCTCGGACAACCAAAATCGAGGAGCCTTTCTTATCAGCCTCCCCCTTCTCCTCAAGCAAGATGTCATTCTTAAGGAATATGACAATAAGGTCCATCCAAGTAGGCCCCACCTTTAGTTGATGAATCTGGACCTTCTCCCTCTTCGCCTCGGCAAGGGTGTGTAGATTCTTAACCAAGATGACTCGAGGTAGACTCTGTGCTGAGGAGGTCGCAAGAGTGGCAAGCGAATCAGCATGTGTATTTTTGCTTTTGGGGATTTAGTATAGAGAAAAAAAAGTTAAATCCTGACTTCAAGTGCCGAGCCTGGTTCAGATTCTCCTGCATTCTCACATCCCTAGCTTCTAAGTCTCCCTTTACTTGGCCTACGACCAACCTTGAATCTGAAAACAACTCTACAGCTTTCTCTCCTAATTTCTGAACCATAGTCATTCCCACTAACAAAACTTCGTATTCAGCCTCATTATTTGTGGCCAAGAAGCCCAGTCTTAAGGACTTCTCGATGATGATCCTTTCAAGAGATACCACAACTAGCCCCACTCCTAATCCCCTTTAGTTTGCCGTGCCATTAACATATACCCTCCAAGATAGAGGTTCCTGTAAGAAGATCATCCCAACTGATTTTCCACCTATGCTCAGACTTTCACTGTTTTCTTTAAACGAAGACTCAGCAAACTCAGCCATTAAATTGGCGAGGACCTGCCCCTTTATAGAGGTGCGAGGCATGTATTTAATATCAAAGGCTCTTAAGATCATTGCACATTTTACCACCCTCCCTGTGTAATCAGCATTCTGAAGCAATGATCAAAGAGGGAGTTGAGTTAGAACTACAACAGTGTGAGCCTGGAAGTAATGTGGGAGCTTTCGCGTAACATGCACTACCGCTAAGATGGCCCTCTCCAGGGGTAAGTAACGAACCTCCGCCTCATGTAATGATTTGCTCATATAATATACTGCTCTCTGTACCCCATTATCATCTCGCACTAGTACCAGACTCACCGCGTGTGAGACTACAGCGATGTAAGCAAACAAAACCTCATCCTCCTCAAGTTTGGACATAATAAGTGGCCGGGAAAGATATTCCTTCAGTTGCTAAAAGGCCAAGGAACACTCCTCCGTCCATTCGAATCCCTTCCACTTATGCAACAACTAGAAAAAGGGCCTACACCTGTCTGCGGACCAAGAAATGAATTGATTCAAAGCAGCGGTCATTCCTGTCAACTTCTAGACTTCTTTGGGATTCTAAGGAGGCTGCAGGTTGTTGATTGCTCTAATTTGATCTGGGTCGACTTCAATTCCGCGGTGGGTAATCATATAACCTAGAAACTTGCTGGAGCCTACCCCAAAAGAACACTTGGCAACATTGAGGCACAGTTTGTGTCTCCTTAGTGTCTCAAATATGTCTCTGAGTTCATTTATGTGCTCTGAATCCACCTTACTTTTTACCACCATATCGTCTATGTAGACCTTAATATTTTTACCCAGTTGTGGTTTGAACATCCTGGTCATCATTCTCTAATAAGTAGACCTTGCATTCATCAGCCCAAAGGGTATCACTTTGTAATGATAGTTTCATGTGGGCGTAACGAAAGAAGTCTCCTCCTAATCACCCAAAGCCAATGGTATCTGGTGATATCCCTAGAAAGCATCTAAGAAGCTCATCCGAGGGTGGCCCACGGTTGCATCCACCAGCTGATCTATCTGAGGCAAGGGAAAAGGATCCTTTGGGCAAGCCTTATTTAAATCCATGAAGTCCACACACACCTGCCATTTCCCACTTTTGTTCTTCACTACAACCGTGTTGGCCAACCACTCAGGATAAAACACCTCCTTAATGGCACCCGCCCACTTAAGTTTGAGTTCTTCATCCTTGACAGTATCAAAGTGTTCCTTGGAGGAGCGCTGAGTGGTTGCCTTCTAAGGATGACAAATGGATTGACATTTAAATGGTGACAAATGAAGTCCAGATCCACCCTGAGAGCCTCATAGGAGTTCCATGCAAATACATCGATATTTTTTCTAAGGAAATCTATCAGTTCTTCCTTCTTCAGAAGAGGCAGTTGAATCCTGACCTAAAAGAACTTCTCCTTATCGTTGCCAATGACAATTCTTTCCAGTTGCTCGCACTTAGTCCCCTCTACCATTGTCGCTGTGGACGACGCCGGCACCTTTGATTGCTATAAATCCCGCTCGGCGGAAGCCAAGGATTCACTCCCAGCCTAATGTCTAATTACTGCTACCAAGCATTGCCTAGCCATAAACTGGCTCCGCACCAGTTTCTCAACCTGACCCCCAGAAGGATGCTTTACCTTCAGGTGTACGGTGGACGGTACAGCCCCCATGGCATGAAGCTAAGGCCTTGCCACAATGGCAGTGTAGGGGGAATAGGCATCTACCACAATGAAGTTCACTTCCACGACCTCTACCCCTGCCTGAACGGGTAGTCGGATTTGGCCCTTTAGGAAGACAATCATGCCATTAAACCCTATCAGAGGGAAATCATAGCAGGTCAAGTCCTTGGACCTCAGCTTTAGTTCCTTAAATAGGTCAGGGTACATGATCTCTGCACCGTTACCCAGATCTACCAACACTCTCTTCACATCGTACCCGCCTATCCAGAGGGTGACCACCAGGGCATCATCATGTGGTTGCAAGATCCCAACTTTTTCTTCATCAGAGAAGCTCAGAGCTGGTTGAATCTCCACCCTACTCCTTTTTGAATTCGGGGGCTAGTCTTTGATAGAAGGCTGAGCTATGGACAGCACCCTAGATGGCTGAGAACTAGTCCTTCCTAGAGTAGCAAGAATAACATTAATTGTACCCAAAGGTGGTCTCGTAGGAGTGTCCCCCCGAGCTCTCGACCCTGTTTAGCCACCCTGCCCACCGGCTGATACAGGAATTGCTTCAACTTTCCAATTTTGACCAACTGCGCCAAGTGACTCCATAAAGTTCTGCAGTCTTCGGTAATGTACCCCCGCTCCTGGTGATATTGGGAGTAGAGATTTTGGTTGCGCTTCGTGGGGTCTCCTCCCATCTTATTTAGCCATTGAAAGTATGGCTCATGCTTAATCTTCTCCAAGATTTGGTATACATACTCTCAGAACACAGTACTGACTACCTAAGTAGTAGTAAATCTTGGATGCCCCACAAAATCTCTTCGAGATCGGTTGTTATTATACCTCTCTGACCTGAAATCCCTTCTATCTTGGGGGACCACCTTAACTTTCCCCTTTCCCTGTTGCTGGTCCTCCTCGACTCGCTTATATTTATCAATGTGGTCCATGAGCCGATGCATACTCTTAACTGGTTTCCTAGTCAAAGATTTTTCCAGATCATGCTCGACGGGCAAGCCGACCTTAAAAGTCCTTATAGCTACGTCATCAAAATCCCCACCTATCTTGTTGAACATCTCTTAGTACCTGCCGGAGTATGTTTTCAGGTCTCTTCCTCCCGCATTGCCATGGACAGCAAAGAGTCCAAAAGCCGAGGAACCCTGCTGCAAGTTACAAAACGGGCCTCAAACACCCGATCGAGCTCCTTAAAGAAGTTGATGGAATCTTCTTTCAGGCCATCAAACCACCCCATGGCCACAGGCCCCAAACTAGATGGGAACACCATGCAAATCAAGGCCTTGCTCTTAGAATGCACAGCCATTTTTTGGTTGAAGTGGCTCACGTGCTCCACGGGGTCCGTTCTTCCATTATATATGGTGAACGTTGGCTGAGTAAAACGTCGGGGAAGTTTTCCCCCTTCAATTCTACACATAAACGGTGATTTAGAGATTTGGTTAAGAGCCCTGCTCATAGCATCATTGCCCAGACCTTTGTGAGGTGGACTCTTACTCCTCTGCTTGTAGTGATGGTCCTTATCATACGAAAAAGACTTGCTGGGAGGAGTCCAAGACTTGGGCATGTAGCTACCATCTCCCCCATTGTCAAAAGAAGGGTTGGAATCTGAGGGAGTCCTTCTTCGTCACTTGTGGTGTGGCCTCCTGCAAAGATGATCAATCTCCAATTGCAAGCTTCTAGTATTCTCCTCGTGAGAGATGTGACTCTCGCCTTGAGACTGGCACCTTCTAGTATGCATGGTATGCACATTAACCTCACGGTCCCTCCTCCGTTCAAGGTTGAGGAATTGATCCTGACGTTGGGAACTGATAGACTCCTTTCGTTCTTGCCCTGATCCTACCATGGTTGGATGATGAACTTACTAAAGCTCAAGCTTGTCCCCATAGACGGCGCCAATTTTAAGGGCGGGCTTTGGTTCTTAAGTCCAAAAGATGAATGGATTAAGGCCCAAAGAGCCTAATACAATAAATTTGTAGAGAGTAGGCCAAAAAGCTAAGCTTCAATAAAGTGGACAACGCCCCCCAACAGGCTAAATATGGTAAAAGAGCGAGGGAAAACAATGAATAGACAAATGTGGTGCGTCGAAATTCTTCCTTGACAATGTCCGAGGAGAGTAGTTCTTCACTATATATTGCTCTTAGATTTTATTACAATTGCTGTTCTTAATGCTACAGTGTTTACTCTACAGATTTCCTCCCCCTTTTCCTTGAAGGGTCTCTCACATTATAAAACTCCCTTCAAGCAATCCTGGCCTTCTATTTGAGTGCTTGTCCCATTAGACACCTTCCTAAACCTCCTGTGAGTTGCAGCGGCCAAAATAGCATTGTTCAAAGGTCTTCTCCACATAAATACAGCCAAGATGTTTGGTGGAATGCATTAAATGTGGGGGCAGCCACCATCCCTTCAGTCATGTCAGGATTGACCCCCTCTCTGAAACTCTTCTTCTACTATATGACCTCCTCTGGTAACGTGCCACTAGCGTGATCTTACTGTCGGAGCGTGTAGCCTCCTCGACACGATAATAAACTCCTCAGCTATGGATACGTCATATGGCATACATACCTTATTTAAATTCTTGTGCCCACACCAACTATTTTGTTTCATTCCCTAAATAATTTCCTAAACAATTTTAAACTTGATATGGATCCAAAATATTGTTTTTCATTACTAAGAAAGTTTTAAAAAGTAATAAATAAATGAAATTTAAAAGCATGGGTGCCTCCGAAGGCCCCAACCCCTGCACCCGGTACAAAAGAACAATAATTGTGAGCCCACAGATTTTATATAGCCCACGTACAAAAGAACAATAAGCTGCAAGGTAGGTGTGGGCCCATTATATGTCCCAGCTGAAAAGCAGATCGGTACCCAATCTCTTCTTGTGTTTTATCTTTAAACCCAAAAGAAAACAACGGAAAAACCGGGAAATGAACCCCTTCATCTCCTCTAAACATTAAAATGGAAAAAAACAAAAAACAAAAATCCAATTATCTACTTTTCTCTTAGCCACTTTGGCACAACTAATTTGTTGAGAAAAGGCCTGGGCCTGGGCCTGATCTGCCCCGCTCAGCCCGCACCTTTGCTGCTGACTCCATATATCAGGCCCCTGTAATAGCCCACTAGTACTCAGGCAGTCAGGCTAACACTTAGAATATCATCTAATACTTCAGCCCAATCCAGCCCAATCCAATAACCAGTTAGTGTGTGTTATATTGTATTAAAGCAAAAGAAAATCGTCACAGTTCAGTTTACTGTTGATAAAGAAGTTTAGAAGAAAGTGTTGTAGCAAGAACTCAAATGGTTAAAGTGATGAATTGCCAGAAAATTTGCAATATGTTATTCTCAAAATTTCTTGAAACAAAATCTGAATGCATTAGACCTTTTTAATGAGTTGCTGTACAAATGACACTTCTACTCTGGTTAAGTACATGATAGTGAATATAAGATCATGAGTTTTAGTCAGCATTACATGTGATTCAATTCATCAAATGAAACACGCCGCAATTCTACTTAATATTTTTTTATTAGATGTTAATTTTGACAAATTTTTTTTTTCTTGTATCCTTTATACTTGCAAAATTTCTATCAGGTCAATTATCAATAACTTCAACATCAATCAAATGTTTAAATTTCAAATTCTTATAGTATAAAATTATGCATAAAAATTTAGTTTATGGGTTGAATAATTAATAACGTTTGATTGACACAAAATCGAAATGTGTATTAAGGATATAAAGAACCTACAATCTGATAGTTAGATTTTCAAAATATGTAGTTATATTATTTTTTTTTTAATAGAAGTTGTAGACAATGACTGTAACTAAGTTTGTAGTCAAATTTTATTCATATTTTATTTAAACGTGTTCTCATGAAACTTGAGGCCATTAAATTCAACCATGTGTTTCATTAGTTAATGTTTTCTTAGTTAATATTATTATTACTGCATGTTTCTTGAAAATTTGAAATATTTGTCTTAATTTGATGATTTTATTGCTATTAAACAATAGAATCTGATATGATTTATATTTTGTTTTGTTGGACTAAGGTTTACATGGTTGGTAGATTGGAGTCTCATGCATTCCATGATTTTTTTTTTCAAAACAATAAATTGAGATCCACTCACATTCCACGTGCCTTGTTTTTCTTAAGATAATAGTATACTACTCTACACTTTTTTCTCTATTTGGTTGATGGGAAATTGTGAGAAAAAAAAAAGAAAAAAAGAAAAAGAAAAGGAGATTGGGTTTTGGGAATTTTAATGTTATTCAAAATTTGAGTCAATATTTTTGTAAATTTTAACTTAATTTGACAAGATAGTTACCCCTAAATTTAAGGGTTTTTTTTTTTCTTTGCTTGGTTTGTGTGGAAGTTCATGAAGGTAGAGAAGTATGATTTTGGCAATATTCTTTATTGTTGTGAACTTTGGGGTAGGTCTGTGACTTTGAAGCTTGAAAATTTTTCTAAGAAACTGATGCTGTTGGGGGTTATATTATAAGTTGATACTTGATGTGATACTTTTTGCATATAATATGTTATCAATTTTTTATGTCTTGATATGAAATAGGTATAAAATAAATTTTGAATTATTTGGATCGTGCATGTACTCTTGGATTAAAGGCCTATGGTATTAAAGCAATAAGTCTTAAATATGAGGTATGTTGACTAAATTCTAAGGGTGTGTTTGGATATCGTTTATTTTGCTAAAAACTGAAAACATTGTAGCAAAACAATTTTTAAATGTGTGAATAGTTCCGTGAGATCCATTTTTAATGAAAGTTTTGTTGAAAAAATAAGTTTGTGGGTTCCGTAAACAGTGCACGAGATCCATTGGAAAAGCAAAAAAATGCCAGTGCACATTCTAAAAAAAAAAAAAGGAAAACGCTGAAACGCAAACGTTGGGTCTGTTTCAGCTGTACCCAAATGGGTACTAAGTTTGAAATTTTTTGGTATAAAATTTTCTTGTATATAGCACATGTTAACAACTAGTATACACATACTAGTCAAGATTGGAATAAAGGATTATCTTGGATCTACAATGAAATATGGATATGATTCCCTAATATCACAAAACAGATTGTAATAAGGAAATAAATAAATAAATAGGGAACAAGCTACTTACTTTTAGAGTATGTTTGATTGGAGAGAAAACAAGAATGATGGAAAATAGGAAGAAAAAAATAGAATGAAAAATGGCATTTTCCACCGTTTAGTTCAGGAGAGAAAACAAAAGAGACAGAAAATTGGGAGGAAAATAATCCCTCCGGGCCTACATTTTTTTATCCTCCCAATTTGGGAGGAAAATTGGAAGGAAAAGATACTGAATAATGTAATTTATACAAATACCCTCATTTTATTGCACTCACCTACTCTCTTTCACTTTTCTAAGTACATAATAGTCAATTTATATAAACTAAAATTTTCATCCTCCCCTTTTTCTCTCTAACCAAAAAAAAAAGTTTTCTACTCTTCTACTTTTCCATCCTTCCAACCAAACACACATGAGGAAAAAACCAAATCTTTTCTATCCTCCCATTTTTCCATCCTCCCACTAATTTTTCATCTTTCTACTTTTCCACTCTTCTAACCAAACGAACCCTTAATGACGAAAGTGAATACTTTGTTTCCAAATTCTTTCATTCGGAGTGAATCAAATATAAAAGGTAATTACATGTTTAGCTTGCTCATTCCCGTGATTAATTTATGCTTATTTATGTCTGTAGAATGTTGCATTGGGCTTTGTTTGAAGTGTGACTTCGGGAGTAGCCAGGAGCTTGAGCCATGGTCCAAAATTCTAATATGGGCTTCGCACTCTATGAAGATTGAAAAAAATATGAACTAACAAGAATCGTAGCAGTTGATCTCAAGTTGTCAACATTGAAGGACTGAAGCCCAGCCCAGGAGAGTCAATCCCAAGACCTCCTCCTCTACTGGGCCGAGTAACCAGCCTCCAAAATAGTTTATTCTTTCCAGTCGGTAAGTTTAAAACTGATTGGGATTTACACCATACAATTACCACTTGGTTGTAAAATGTAAAAGTTAAAATTGTAAAAAAATAAATAAAATAATAATAATAACATTTATTTCTCACAACATGTGGTTCTACATGACCTTATCTATTTCAACCAAGTACATTATAGAATCACTTTTTATATTATGAGAGAGAGAGAGAGAGAGAGAGTTGTTACAGGCCATTTTTCTACCTATCTACTTCAAAGTTTACCTTGAATTACTATGATCACAAATGGTAAAGTTTCTGCCCAAAGAGAATGATGCGTGATCATTTTAGGGCATAAGTTTTGTCCTTAATATTTAAGATAGACACTAGAACCCAATCAAACTCGACCACAAAAATCTCTTACAGAGGTTTGGGGTTTAAATTTGTTAGCTCAGTGGTATCGGTACCCGCTATTTAGGAGTCGAACCCCACCCTTTTCATGTAGCAAAAATAAATAAAACCAAAAACAAAAATGTCTTTCAAATGGAAAATCCGAAGAAGTCTACATCACATTACCATGCGCGCATAAATACAATACAGTGAAGACATGACATACAAAAGCTAATTTTCATCTCTCAGAAATTTAAATAATAAAAGAAGAAGAAGAAGAAGAAGAAGAAGAAGAAGTAATTTCCACTAGAAGTCTAATAAACCATCTTTCTTGGAGGAAGCATTTCGACTGCTTGAGAGGCTCCATTGATCTGAAAACTCCACAGAAGACACTGCACTACCACACTTTGCCACGGTCCTCACACTCTCTATCAACTCTTGGGTACGAGCCTCTTGTGACAATATCTCTAACAATTGCTCAGGGCTTATCACAAGCTTCACTTTCCAAAACCTACCATGATTGTACCTAGAGAAAACTTCAGTATATGACCTCTTTAGCGCACCTTGGTAATCAAATGACATCCTATATGGTGCAACCAACGATGCTGGTATACTATTAGATCGAATGTGACCTTGTCGAACAATCTGGCCTTGTTGTTGTGTGTCTGTTGTTGCATTGAGTGGGAGTAGATAGTATGACTGTCCTGCCACAAGTTCTTCATGGTGAGAGAGTGGTTTCCAGAAAAGATCATGACTTCTAAATATGCCATGGCTTGGAAACTCATTGGTGATGGAACCTACAGTAATTGGTGCATAAAACTCCATGATGCCTCCATTGGAAGTGACCACTTTGATTACACCACCATCAACATCTCCCAAGCCTCCAAAGATACAGTTTCCCATGATCTCTAGCTATCTAACACAATGAAACTTTAATTGTGGTGGGTTTTGGAGGACATAAAAAAAGAGGGAAAGTATTGGAGGGATAGGTAATCGTCGGTGGGATTCTTCTTTGTAGCTTTCATATTCCAACCACCGAAGAAAATAAAGTACCAACTAAAGATAGAAAAAGAAATGTGGCCAAGCCAAGCCACTAGTACCATTATATGACTAACAATATCTTGCACTGTTAAGTGGCCCAATAATTCATAGTTTGATACACGGAAAGACAAGTATTTTATTTTGGGAACATGGGCAATGGTTGAACCTAATTGATCCTTTGGGGCCCATATAGCCAGAGAATCCTAGACATTGATCTAAAAATTGTTACTCAGTCAACATTAGAATCAACTGGTCAATGAGCAAGTGACCGGAAGCTTAGCCTTAGGCTTCCTTTCCACTTTCTCTTTATCAAAAATCGAACTTTGGTCCCACATTTCTACAGCTACCAAAGTGAAGCGAGGAAAATAACCTTCTATTGTGTTCTTCACCATGTACATTATTCATAAAGTGTGTGTTTGATTGCTGTTAATTAGTTATATTGATGAAGGTTTTGTCTGATTTATTTTCAAAAGGGCCGAAGAGTATATTAAGGGGTTAAAGCTAATTCACCTTAAATTGATGAAAGTTTGGCAAATTCATTCAAGATTTTTAGGGGATTTTACTTTTTACAGTAAAATAACTTTTAAGGTAAGCTATGTTTGGTTCAATGGAAAATATTTTTTTTAAAGAAAAATATTTATAAATGTTTGGTTATGTTTCTAAAAATGTAATAGAAAACCAGTAGTGACGGAGACCAGCAACGACTAGGGCTGATAATGGTTGGCAACCAGAGATTAAGGACGTTAGTGGGGGGTGGTAGTTAGGTAGTTGACAATGTAGGGTAAAAATTTGGTTGATGAGTTTTGGGTGAGACAGAAAATGATTTGTAGAAAATAAAAGTGTAAACCAATTTTCGCCATAAATGTCTTTATTTTTCGATCAACCAACATTTTCAATCACTCCAAACACCTGCAAATGCAAAAAATATTTTCCAAAAATCAAATTATGCTGAATCAAACACAACTAAAATTTGAATCTTTTAGTAAAAAGCTCTACAATTCATTGTTTTTTTTTTTTTTTTATCAATTCAAGATTTTAAAGCACTAATATTTTTAATAATTTATTGAACAGTCGAAATTTGAAAGGGCTTTTTAGTGAAAACTATTATATCGCAAAATCTTTACTAAAAAAAAAAAAAGCCTAGAGAAAATTTTATCTCCTACTTCAATGTCAAACAGAAATAAAGAATTTGAATAAAAAGATCTAAATTTGAAATAACCCGAGCAAGTAGAAAAAAAAAATTATTTATTTTAAAATAAAAAATAATCCAAACACACTCTTAATCGATTTTTTTTTTTTTTTAGAAATGGCATTTGGTAGTCCAACAAAAAGAGAAAGGGGTGTATTGATGACCAAGCTATTCTTTATTTTCCATTCATGAACAGATTAACATCCAAGTTATATTAAGACGAGATGTTATTGGTTATCTTAAAGAACATATGGTGCTGCACCAGACTAAATCATTGCCCTAAAGCGAAAGGTTTCCTCTCTTGTTTTTTTTTTTTTTTTTTTTCCACCTCTTTTGTTGTAAGTCTAAAGCGAAAGATCTCTTTGTTTGTTTGTTTGTTTTTTTTTTTTTTTTTTTTTTTTTTTTTTGGAATTAACATCTAAAGCGAAAGGTGTGAAATATTTCACACCTTTATTTTTCAACTTTCAAGCTTTAGCCATATTGTGTTCTAATAAAATTTTTCAACAAATATATATACATATGTTACAATTATATGATATGATATAGCATCACACTTCTTTATCAAATGTATGAGGGTACATGTGATGTGATATATTAACTATCAAATCAGTTTTCAAAAACTGTTTTTGAAAATTTTGCACACAAATAAAAACTGCACAAAATTCACTATTATTTATTGGTTGCAAATGTCCATGAAATAGGTTATAGGTTTGACAAAGCGTGCACTCTTATTACTGCTATTAGGAAAATTTTTAGGTATTCTCGTAGCATGGATAAATAGTACTCCTTCCTCTCATATTTATAATGGACTCTACCATAAACTTAATGAATAAATCTCATTATAAAAGTGAGAGAATGGAGCACCATTATGCGTGCTTCTGGAAGAACCTAAGGATTAGTCTTGCAATAGTACAATGGACACCTGTATGTGTGACCGGCATTTTGTTGACCACTATATATATATATTAGCTTAGCTCAGCCTCGTCATACTAGTTTTTAAGCTTGTCAAAGTGGTCCATGTACCATTTTCCACTTTTGTAGACACGTGGCTATCAATTTTTTAATCCTATGCCGCAAATTAAAGGTTAGTGAATAGTGAGCATGACATGAGTAATGAGAGCATCTTCATCGTGACCAAAGAAATAGAAAATTAACATCTTCATTTAGTGGCAGTTCCACAAATAACCCTAAAAGATGAAGGAAAGAAAGCAAAATCGGAACATGAATATTTAAGTGGGAGACCATGCACAGAAATGCCGGTAGGGCCTTTGGTTGCACTTCTTGGAAGTTGCCCTCTTCGTGTACTATTAGGACATGGCCCTTTGCAATCTGCATCAACTGCTTGTCGAAGTACACAAGTTTTCTCGTAAAGTAATGTGCTTTTTTCTCATTTAGAAGCCGAAACAGCAGAATAAGAGAGCGTGTATGCGTCAATTTGGGGTTTAACCCCTAATTAAGTATGCGTTTAGATATCGCTTATTTTGCTGAAAACTGAAAACTAAAAACTGAAAAAATAAAAATAAAAATATTTTTATACTGTTTGCTACAGCATTTGTCACTATTCATTGGCCTAAAATCACTGTTCATGATCAATAAACAGTGACAAACACGCTGCCTTAAAAAAAAAAAAAAAAAAAAAAAAAAACTCCACAAACGTTCAGCCACAAACGCTATCCAAACACAGCTTTAAATATTGAATTCAATCAAAAACCACCAAGGCGAAACAAAAACATGGGAAACATCCCCATCTCCATCCTAATAACAAAAACTATTAGTAGGAATAGACGATATAAGATTCTTTCCAAAATTATCATACAAAACAGTACACTTAGCTACATTGACGAGTGACAAGAGATGGAGCTAAACTTTGAAGGGGAAGGACTATAATTAGTGCAGCAAGGGGCAGAATTAAGAATTTTTATTTAAGGGCTTGAGTTATGGTAATCAAGACAAATTAAATTAAATTACGTGCAAGCGCACACGCACAAACATGTATAGAAGCAAATAAAAAGAATTAATCTATAATAATATTGTAGATCACATAATTGAGATACATTAATAATCAATTAAAAAAATTTGTTGCATATTTATCTTAGGGGTCTAAAAATTAAAGAAATTTTCAAAGAACATGCAATTGAGTTGGAGTTTTAAATATGATTTTGATGACAATTTGAACATTATGCTTCGACATAAATTAGTGGGGAGGTTGAAAAACATTGATGTCATTATCCATATTATCACTAATTATGTTCTTAAAAGATTGAGTAGAAAAGACTATCCTAAAGATTTGGATGATTAGCTTAATTTTCTTAGCATGATACGTGACATACATGAATGTGAAAGGAAAGAGTAGAGAATAATTGTTAGGAAAGTGATCCATCAAGCAATTTGGTTAAAGATGCATTTTGTGACCTACACGTGACCTTCATGCGACTTGTCAGCTTGCAAGTGACATATGACAGAAGAAGAATGAAGGTTATCTGATTGTTGACACCCCATTTTGCAACCCACATTTAACCTCACATGGAGGGTCAAAGGGTAATTTCACCTTGGAAATAAGCATCTTAATTGTATCCATTAGATACTTAATTTCATTCCATCAAAATGATATTGATGTTGTAGCGATCAAATCGACTGGTCATAAGCTCAATTGGACCATCAGATTGAAAGTTATTGTCAAAACAAATTTTAATGGCCGATGCACTATCACAAATTCAGTCCGACTATATGTGATTATGAACAATTGATTCCAATTGGTTATAATTATAATCAATTTGAGATTAGTGACGTGTCATAATTTGATTGGCTAAGACTACATCTTATGGTAAGGTTGCACACACAATTAATAAGATAGTCAAACATCAATTATTCAATGAGTAATTTGTGTAATTATCTTTTTAATTAAGATAAATTTGAAACTAATTAAGTCTGAAATGGAAGTGATTGGAGCCTATTAATGTTAATTGGAAACTAATTTAGGACCTAGTAATGTTAATTGTACTAAAATTATTTTCTAACAAATAACCTCTGCTCACCATTTCGTTTATATCTCTCAGAATATTTTGAATCTGTGAATGAGGTTAATTTTTCTAAAAACTAGACATCTTGGACTTCAATTTGAGCACAAGAACGAAGATATGATTTTTTGAATTTGGCTCTGTGGGTTGTTACAATAGCTACAAGAAAAACCGAATTTTGCTTGCTCATCATTCCCACCAATCCCTAAATTGAATGCACCAGCTTTCTCTAAAGTCTAAAATAGGGTCTAGGTTCATGATTCCTTTTGATCCTTTGTCAACTCTCATTAAATGACCTTCCATTCATATATTTTCCACTACAACTATATAAACCCCCTCTCTTCTCCATTCCAAGGCACACAAAACCCCCCATTTTTTCTCCTCTCTTGAGTTCTAGTGAAGTAGAGTAATCTTGTCATATCTTGGTCTTCCTCAAACTCAAGGTATCGAGTGAGACTCACACTCCCTCTCCTAGTTATTCTTTTCTACTCCACCCTTAGGACCCCCATCAAGAGTCTCCTCTTCCACCGTATGGATCTTGCATGCAAGTATAATCCCCTTCCTTAACTTGTTGTTCATATTATTATGATGAGATTAGGATTAAAGCATGCTAGTGTTTATTTGAATTCCTTGAATATGTTTGAATGTTCTTAAATGTTCGTATGCGTTCTTCACATGTTCTTAGTTGTTCATCACATGTTCATGCATAACACTAGCTTTAATTGTAAATCCACATCAAAAATATGAAAAATGTGTTTGTTTCATAATTCTCTCAAATCCTTGAATCTAAAATATCACCATCCACACGCATTCACTAGAATTTATTTTTCAATCCAAATGCAATGCTTAATAAATTGAATTAGGGTTTATCACATGTACAGACATTAAATTCAACATACAAATTGATTGATAATATATTGGATGAAATTATATGAATGTTGACCACCATAGTCTAGAATACCAATTTCACCAGGCAAGATGGTTGCCTAACACCTTCCCATCTTGTAACATAGCCTCCGAGCTTAGATCAAGGGTTGATAGATCAATTCTTATCCATGTAATTTTCAATTTCTAGATTGTAACTAGGAAACAAAGCCATGTACTTTATCTTAGATTATATCTAGGACCAAAGTCATGTAATTTCTTATGATCAATGTAAATTCATTTGCAAATCAATAAAATGAGGAATTTTTCAATTTTAGTTTTCTTATTTATTCCAATAATTAAATAAGTGGTGACTCCATTGTAAAACCCTTAATCTAAAGGGAAAAATATAATTAATCAAACCTCCATTTTGAGAGGTAATAACACGACCCCACCTATGGACGGAGGTAAACTTTGACATTGGGGGGCAATGCCCCCCCCCCCCTAATTTTTTTAATAAAAAATATTAGTATATATATAGTTACTAATTCTAGCAATTTTGTTCTATAAAATTACACTTTGCCCCCCCTTCATAACATCATTGATTCTTTTAAAAGTAATGCTATAGTCACAAACTTTTTTACAATATTTTACAAACTGTTGAAGTTGTAAATTCTTATTGGTTTACATCTAGATCTACCAATTACATCACTTTTTTACTTACCAGTAACCATTCATCACATCAATAATTTGTAAAATAAAAATTATAACTCTAGCATTTTCCTATTTCTAAAGGCCATAAAAAAAAATTTATAGGTACAAGCCCAAAAAAAATTAGTCCAACAACAAAAATTACCAATAGTAAAGCTAAAAACAATTAAGTTTAATCAACCAATTTTAACCAAAACAAAAAAACCAACCCTTCAAAAAAATTTAAGTAAAATTTTTTTTTCTTACCCCAGCAACAATGCACACATCAAAAGCACAAAACAATAATAAATAAAAAATAGAAAATTCCTTAGCAATTAATTAAGCAATAGAGCTGGAGAACAAAATTGCCGCACATAGGCAACAGCAAAACTGCCCTCCCTAACTCTAAATCCTGGCTTCGTCCTTGACCCCACCCATTCACATGAGTTTGGCCCAACACTTAAAAACAAGCCGGAGGCGCGGTCTCTCACACTGATATGGCCATCGCAACCTCTTTGCAACAGGCTAGGTCATGACTGACCATGTTGCAACTTGCCTGGTTGCAACTGGCATGCATTTAATTTGAGCTTTTGTTGATTTAATTCTATGCCAAATTTACTAGTATTCGTTATCTTATTTCAATGTATTTTTTCTAGGAAAAATGTATTTTCAATAGAATATACTTGAGTCTACACCTGAACTTCATGTGACTTGTCAGTTCGTGAGTAGCACGTGGCAAAAGAAAGAAGAATGAATGTTGTTCGATATGGCTGTCACAGGTCGCAACTAGGTTGCAACCTGCCAAGTCGTGTTTGCTATGTAGACAGAACAATTCATCAAACAAAAGTATCATGGGATACCACTCTGTACACTGCATCATACTTCAAAATTGGTATGGTATAGTTCTTTTACTGAATTATTAAGTTATAACAAATTAAGTGCTGTTTATTTCACTCTATGTTACTGAGATGAATTCTAGTATATTGGTTTAATTTGATAAAACTTGGCTGGGTACAATGATGTTGTTAGGTTCTAAGGAATTAGGAACTAATGTATTAGAACTTCAATTTGTAATGTTGGCAAACCATGATCAAAACAATCTTTAGTCTTGTTGTAGACTTGCTCAAAGTATGGCTTTTTATGTAAAGTTGGAATCAAGTTACTGCAGAATTCACTGTGCAGATCTGTCAGGCTCGATCGATCGAGAATTAGACTTAACCGATCGAAATTCGTGCAGATCGTTTTTCTGCAGAATTTTCCAACTCAGCCCTAACCTATTTAATGTGTAGGGTTTTATGTTTTGCCCTAAGTATATAAGGGAAAACCCTAGCCACGTTTTTTTTTTAGTTCTGAATACTGTGTTTGTGAATCTAATTGTTAGATCTAGAGGTGTTTACCATCACATACACTTAGGGTTTCCAAACTCTAGATTCATGTCAAGAGATTGGTAAATCATACAGTTGCAAAACAAAAGAGTTTCAAGATATACAAGCAGGTGTGCTTGTGTTTTGCTGAGAATTCAAGGAAAGAAGGAGTCCGTGGTCTCGGAGCTATCACGTGGTCGTGGTAGTAAGTTTCCTACAGGCAGGTAGCAATAGGATGTTAGTGGTCTAAGTCTCTATTGTGTAAACTTCGATTCTTTCATAGTGAATTCGTTTTACTTTGAGGATAGCTAGGTTAAATCCTCCCGAGGTTTTTTACCGGTTTAGTTTTCTTGGGTCATCATATCATGTGTTCTTTATTATTTCGCACTTTTGCATGATATGATATATTTGTGTTAACCTAGATTTGTTTGATTTACCTAAGTTAATCACTTGGCTAATTATCTAGGTTAATTTATTTGGGTTTAAGGGGCCTAAACAAACTTACAAGTGGTATCAGAGCGGGTAGCTTTTTGTTTTTGATCCTTTGATCTTTGAGCTGATCCTTGACCCCTGTTGTCATGGAACACGAACACTCTTTTGTTGTTCCACCTCATTTTGATGGGAACAATTATGCTTATTGGAAAGTAAAGATGAAAGCATTCCTGAAATCTATTGATGAAAAATTCTGGAACTCTGTTGAATATGGATGGGAGAAGCCCACTACTCCTGTGAGTAAGTGGCAAACTTCTCAAAAGAAGGCAGCTGCTTTCAATAGCAAAGCTATGAATGCTATTTTCAATGCTGTCTCCATGGAGGAATTTAAGAAAATCCCAAATATTGAGGTTGCTCATACTGCTTGGAATATCCTCCAGACTGTGCATAAAGGCACAAAAGCAGTTAAGATTAATAAGTTGCAGCAATTGACTACTAGATTTGAAGGCATTAGAATGAATGATGATGAATCTTTTAATGAGTTCTTCGCTAAACTGAATGATATTGTTAATTCTGCATATAATTTGGGTGAAATCTATGATCAACCTAAAATTGTTAGGAAGATTCTTAGATCTTTGACTGAGGATTTTAGACCCAAAGCGACTGTCATCACTGAAAGTAAGGACGTGGACTCCATCCCTGTTGATGAACTTGTAGGATCTCTTCAGTCCTAGGAGTTGGACCTACCCAAGACTAACAAATCCAAATCAATGGCTCTTAAGTCTGTTGATGATGTTGAGGATGGTGGATTTGATGATGAACTCTCTGCTACAGAGATTGCCTATCTTGCCAAAAACTTTAGAAACTTTCTTAGGAACAATAACAGAAGGGAAAGAGGCAAGAACACTGCTGAACCTAGAAATTTTAGGAGTAATGATCCCACTGAGGTTAATAATACTGACAAACCTAAAGAGAAAGTTGGTCAACCCTCTAATAATTCTATGGGACAACAATGTTATGGATATCAAGGGTATGGTCATATGAAATATGAATGTCCTATATATTTGAAGTCTAAGGGTAAGGCTATGGCTGTGACCCTTAGTGATGATGAAGTTTCTGACAATAAATCCGCTAGTGATGAGGATGGAAACTTCATTACTTTCACTGCTACTACTGTAGTTAATAAAAGCATATCTGTTGAAGAAAACCCTTCTTCTAATGAGAAACTCTCTGAAGATACAGATCTACAGGAAGCCTTTAATAAACTTTGCAAAGTTGCTGGAAAGGATGTTATGAATGTGGATTTAGACTTAAAGAAAATTGCATCTCTTGAACTTGATAAGAAGAATTTTCTTGTGAAATTGTTTGATGCTAATGAGCTTTTGAATAATGTGAAAACTGAGAACACGTTTTTATTTGATAAAGTTAAAAATTTGGAACTTGAATTATCTGTTGTTAGAGAACAATCTAATAGGTTTGCAAGCTCCAAACTTGATCACATGTTGAGTGTTCAAAAGTCTCCTTCTGACAAAACTGGCTTAGGCTTTGTAGAAAGCATCTCTGTGCTTGAATCTCATTCCACAAATTTTGTTCCCTCCTCTGAACCTCGTAAGAGTGAGATTGTCAAACCTTTGGTGAGTGAACCTGTTAAATCTGTAGATGTTACTCCACC
This sequence comes from Lithocarpus polystachyus, assembly GCA_033629205.1. Classification (NCBI taxonomy): domain Eukaryota; kingdom Viridiplantae; phylum Streptophyta; class Magnoliopsida; order Fagales; family Fagaceae; genus Lithocarpus; species Lithocarpus polystachyus. Next base: position 30,927,853 of record CM066163.1, on the reverse strand, counting down.
TAGGAAGATTAGGGTTGATCTTCAAGAGTCTCATTCTAGAGCTATTGTTTCAAGTTGCAAGCTGCAAAATGAGCAAATAAATCTAAAGTACCTGTGCCTCAAGCACAAGATCCTATGGTACTTATTGGTGAATTGGTAAAGGCGTTAAACCTTTATTCCAATCCTGGAGTTGCTCAGAATTCTAATGTGAATCATAACTCCAATGCAAGAGTTGCATCTAAAAGGTTTTGGATGCAAAAGGCTAGACCTAATTAGGTCTGTCTGACATGGTCCTTGTGCTTCATTGTTCTATCTTTTGTAACCATTTTTTTTAGGATTTGCATTGCATAACATTCATGCATTTCATTCTAGGTTGTTTTATTTCCTTAAAAAAAAAAAATTTGTGTGCAAAATGTGTTTTTGCTATATTTTTCTTAAATTTGAAGACAAGGTTGGTCAATCTATTTTGCATAACATGTTTATGTACCTTGTTTAGTGTTAAGGTTTTTTCTTTAATGGGTTAAGCTGAAAATGGTGTTGGTCACTTCAAGGGGGCCCGACCTCTATGGGAGAGAAGAAAGAAAGAGAAAGAATGATAGAGAGAAAGAATCATTGAATGGTATTATTCCCCTTTCCTCTGTTACAAGCCTTTTCCCTTATACCCGTGGGCCATCTAACTAACCATGGTTTACTAACTACCTCCTAGTGTTACTACTACTTAACCACTAATCCCTTTATTAACCAATGTAACAAACATTTAACCCATAATAGCTAACTACCAGTTACAACCAACTAACCATCAGTTACAACCAATATAGCACAATTGTGTAATTACAACCCAATAGATTCCTAACATTACCCCTCCCTTTCACAGCACCTTGCCCACAAGGTGAGGAAAAGAGAGCTGCAGCTGGTGTAGAGACTCCCAAGTTGCATCTTCAGATGAGGCACCTAACCACTGCACCAACACTTCAGTCATGACTCTGGATCTCAAGGACTTACTCCTGGTCTGCAGAATTGCAACAGGCTCAGTATACACTTGCCCTGAATCATCAACTGGAGGCAAGGTAGGTAAGGTTGTTACATGTTGACCCAATTTCAACTTCAGACAAGACACATGGGACACAGGGTGAAGCTTTGATTCTGGAGGCAGTTCCAACTTGTAAGACACACTCCCAATTCTCTGTAGCACCTTAAATGGGCCAAAATATCTTGGAGACAACTTCCACCTTCCCTTGGAAGCTAATGACTGCTGCCTGTATGGTTGCAACCTCAGGAAAACCCAATCCCCCACTGCAAAGGACCTCTCTTGCCTATGCTTATCTGCTTGTGTCTTCATCCTATCTTGAGCAGCAGCCAAATGATCTCTTAAGATGTTCAGAACATCCTGCCTCTGACTTAGCAAGGAGTCTAAAGCAGCCACCCAAGTTGTGCCAGGAACATAACTTTGGAGCTTAGGGGGAGGAAAGCCATACAAAGCCTCAAAAGGGGTTAGCTTCAAACTGGTATGGAATGAGGAATTAAACCAAAACTCTGCCAAGGGTAACCAAGAAGCCCATTGGTGAGGTCTATCACTGATAAAAGCCCTCAAGTATTGTTCCAAGCACTTGTTCACAATCTCAGTCTGCCCATCTGTTTGAGGGTGATAGGCAGTGGACATGGCCAAAACGATGCCTTGTAGTTTAAATAGCTCTGACCAAAACAAAGAAGTAAAATTGGCATCTCTGTCACTGACAATGGAAGAAGGCATTCCATGCAATTTGAAGACATGTTGCATGTAGAGAGAAGCAATTTTGGCTGCACTATATGGATGTGAGACAGGGACAAAATGCACATACTTAGTTAATCTGTCTACCACCACCAAGATAACTTCAAACCCCATAGATTTAGGAAGGCCCTCCACAAAATCTAAGCTCACATCAGTCCAAGGAGTATGAGGAATAGACAATGGTTGAAGCATACCAGCTGGAGAAGAAGTATCAGACTTGATCCTTTGACAAGTATCACACTCTCTAATAAATTTCTTGAGGTCAGTCTTCATCCCTTGCCAATAAAAATCACTCTTAGCCCTTTGATAAGACTTTAAGAACCCAGAATGGCCTGCTAAGGGGCTGCTATGGACATGATGCAGAAATTGAAGCTTAAGGGGGCAAGATGGACCAATGTAAAACCTTCCCTTGTAAAATAACAACCCATTCTGAAAAGTGAAGCCCTTAGGTGGGGTCCCTGCCTGGACAGTAGTAATAATCTGTTGGACAGACTTATCCAAAGAGTAACTATATTGCAGCACTTTCAACCAAGTAGGATCAGGGACTGTTAAAAGCATTAGGCAACTTACTTTGGAATCAGAATTAGAAGCAGACAGATCAGGGGCAAGTCCAAAATTTCGTGACAAGGCATCTGCCACCCTATTATCACACCCCTTTTTATATTCCACCACAAAGGCATATCCCAAGAGTTTGGCAAGCCACTTCTGTTGAGATGGTGTAGCAATCCTCTGTTCCAACAAGAACTTAAGACTCTGATGATCAGTCTTTACCACAAAAGGCCTTCCCAACAAGTAAGACCTCCATTTTTTGACTGCAAAAGCTAAAGCCATCAACTCAGTTTCATAAGTAGACAAATGAAGGTATTTATCTTTCAAAGCCTGACTGTGGAAAGCTATGGGTCTCTGATCTTGCATTAACACAGCTCCCAAACCTTTCCCTGAAGCATCACACTCAATGATAAATGGTCTAGAAAAATCTGGAAGAGCCAACACAGGGGGCTGAGTCACAGCCTCCTTTAGCTTTGTAAAAGCTTCCAAAGCCTTATCACTCCAATGGAAGGAATCTTTTTTAAGGAGATCAGTCAAGGGTTGGGCAATGGTCCCATACCCTTTAATGAATTTCCTATAGTATCCAGTCAGCCCTAAAAATCCTCTCAAAGCCTTAACAGAATCAGGTATAGGCCACTGAACCATAGCTGAAATCTTCTTGGAATCTACCTTGACACCCTCTCCAGAGATGACATGACCGAAGTACTCAACTTGAGTACAGCCAAATACATACTTGGACTGCTTGGCATATAGTTGGTTAGCCATCAACACCTCCAAAACAGTCCTAAGATGAGACACATGGGCATCCATGGACTGACTGTAAACTAAAATATCATCAAAAAACACTAAAACAAATTTCCTCAGATAGGGTCTAAAGATAGAGTTCATTAAGGCCTGAAAAGTAGATGGTGCATTAGTCAATCCAAAGGGCATCACCAAAAACTCATAATGCCCTTCATGAGTTCTAAATGCTGTTTTAGGAACATCCTCACTCTTCATCCTGATCTGGTGATAACCTGACCTGAGGTCTAGCTTAGAAAACACTGAGGCACCTGCCAATTCATCTAATAGCTCATCTACAATTGGAATTGGAAATTTGTCTTTAATAGTAGCCTTATTAAGAGCTCTATAGTCTATACACATATGCCAGCTTCCATCAGCTTTCCTCACAAGCAAAACAGGTGAAGAAAATGGGCTTTGGCTAGGCTGTATGGACCCTACTTCTAGCAACTCATTTACTATCCTTTCAATTTCAGACTTTTGAAAATGAGGATACCTGTATGGCCTTTCACAAACAGGCAAGGTTCCTTCCTTAAGGTTGATGCTGTGTTCATGACCTCTAATAGGTGGCAGGCCAGTAGGAACAGCAAAAACCTTGGAGAATTCACTCAACAAGTTTGCCAGCACAAGTGGAAAATGAGGTTGGTCAGAAGAAACAGGGGATGCAGCAGTAATTTGCAGCACTAAACCCTTCCTTGTTGACCCATTGAAAAGCTTGCTAGCATCAGAAATGGTAGAGGAAGCAGGCTGCAATCCCTTGTGGAACACTCTTTTTCCCAAATGCAGAAACTCCATAGTCAACAACTGAAAATCCCAACTGATTCCCCCAAAGTACTCAACCATTGGGTACCCAAAACTACCTCACAACCCCCCAAATGTAAGACATTAAGGTCCAATACAAACCTATGTCCCTGCAAAGTGATTTTGACCCCATGACAGCTTCCCAAAGTCTTAATAACTGTGCCATCAGCTACTTTAACCTCTAATATCTGAGAGGTATCCAAGTGCAAGTGCAGCACAGGTAACACAGCAGCATCCAAAAAATTATGGGTGCTCCCAGAATCAATGAGAGACACCACATCATGATTTTGAATTCTCCCTTTTATCCTCATGGTATTGGCAGTAGGATTTCCCACCAAAGCATACAATGTGATCTCTGCAGGGTTAGCTTCTCTCCTTGAACTAGCATTTGTATTATCCAACAGAACTTCCTCCTCAATAATCTCCACAAGTTGTACCCCAGAATTTTTTGGTTCTATCTCCATTACTTCCTCCAACAAAAACAGTTTAGCCCCTTTACACTTGTGCCCAACTTGCCATTTCTCATCACAGTTGTAGCATAACCCTTGCTTCCTTCTCTCCTCCATTTGTGCTCCAGTCAACCTTTGTAAAGGAAATTTGGTCCTTGATTCCATTCTAGTTTCTAACTTAGGTGACCCCAAGACTGAAACTTTACCATTTTCAATTGTATTTTTAATTCCCCTCCTACTATGGCTTAAGTATTCCTCCTGAATTTTTGCCAACCCAAAAGCCTCATTAAGAGTTTTAGGAACCAACATCCTAACAGGTAGTCTAATTTCTTCCTTTAACCCACTTAGAAAACAACTCAATTTGTGTGTCTCAGATAAACCCAAGATTCTATTTGACAGAATTTCGAAGTTACCTTTATAAGCCATCACAGTGGAAGTTTGTTTGAGTCTTGTAAGGGCCTCCATGGGATCATCATAAGCAGTGACACCAAAACGCGTCTGCAAGGCTTTAATGAAGACCTCCCAGCTACTAAACCCGCCTGTTTGCTCTGCATCTAGGAACCAAATAAGAGCTTCTTCCTCAAGATGATATGAAGCCATCATCACCTTCTGGTGCTCTGGAGTGTTATGATATGAGAAAAATTGGTTAACCTTATAAACCCAACAGGTGGGGTCTTCTCCATGGAATCTTGGAAAGTCCAATCTTAGGTTCTTTATTGAATTGAAGGGTGAAGAGTCTGAAATTCCCCCATTATTGTTGATAAGAAGAGCTCGAGAACCTGAATTTGGGATCTGTTGGCGTTTTTCCTCTGTTTCAGCAACCTTTTGCATGAACCCAGCAATGGTTTGCAATTGTTTCTGGATTTCTTGTAATGCATGATCATGATTCTCAGAGATCTTCGCTAAAGACGCAATTTTCTCTGAATTTTGTTTCTCTGAATTTTGTGAATTGGAATTTTGTGAAGTGGAACGGGTTTCTGTCATGGTGGAATGAAAGGATCAGAGGCTCTGATACCAAATGTTAAGGTTTTTTCTTTAATGGGTTAAGCTGAAAATGGTGTTGGTCACTTCAAGGGGACCCGACCTCCATGGGAGAGAAGAAAGAAAGAGAAAGAATGATAGAGAGAAAGAATCATTGAATGGTATTATTCCCCTTTCCTCTGTTACAAGCCTTTTCCCTGATACCTGTGGGCCATCTAACTAACCATGGTTTACTAACTACCTCCTAGTGTTACTACTACTTAACCACTAATCCCTTTATTAACCAATGTAACAAACATTTAACCCATAATAGCTAACTACCAGTTACAACCAACTAACCATCAATTACAACCAATATAGCACAATTGTGTAATTACAACCCAATAGATTCCTAACATTTAGCTTGGATGAGCTTATTTTACTGCACTTTACTAGCTGAAATTTTTGTAGTGCATGTTGTGTGAGAAGATGTTATAGTTGTTGATCACTTGATCTTGATCTTGAAGTCATATGTCTTTGATTGTCGGACTTGAACTTTTTGAGAAATGCATAAATAACCATCTCACCACTGTTTATTAGCCAACCATGAACACCTTAGTGCATATCGTAAGATTTTGTACTCGAGAAAGTGTAGCACATGCACAAAAAGAACATAAGGTGTAGCCTCTATTAAATTGCTAAAATTGGTGTGTACATTATTGGGCTATAATAAATTCACAATTCAAATAAAATTGGTGTGTACATTATCCCGGCTTTGTTAATAAGTTTCTGATCAAATAAAATTGATATTAATTATGAGGCAAATCAAGAAACTTACATGATTGTAAGCTTTTATTCTAGGAGATGTGAGAGTTATATGATATAACTCTTTAAGTTATAGTCTCTTTCAAATTCATGTGATGAATTTTGTAGAAATTGTGATTAATCACTATGTGCATATCACCTCACATGTTTCTCAACCTTCTGCTAGTTGCACATGTTGGGAAATATACATGTTTGTATTGCATACAAAACATACGCAGCGGAAAATAAACGGATCTACTTCATTCGCAATTGATAACATGCACTATGTAGGTTTCAGAATATAAGAACAAGAGAGTGTACCTTGATGCGGTGAAATTCAAAACCGAATGAAGAAGTACTCGGGATCACTTTCAATCTTCACTCCAATTCCACTTGATGCCCAAGAAGTGTGGTCTCTCAATCAATTCTATGTTTTCTAGAGAGAATATGAAAGAGTGTCTCTCTTCCTTATATTATCGTATTATATTAAACATACAAACCATTTTATTCTTTTATAAAATTCTGTATGTTTCTCTCCACATAACTGATTATCTAATTGGGCTAGCCTTTTTGGCCTTCCCAATTGGGCTTTAGTGTGTGGCTTGGAGTGGGACCAAAAGGGAACAAATAAGACACTAGTTTCAATGGGCCTTGGGCTTTTCTGTCAACTCTTGACAAGTCCAAAGTTACCATTAACTATATTTAATACCACTATATAAATATAATTGCACTCTAGGCCTCATTAATAAATTATATCCCAAGACTTTATTATACATGCAACCCCTTCATAAAATATTCGTAGTAATACAAAGTCATGAATATAGACTGCCACTTTGTGAATTGCTACATCTTAATCCTTGAGTACCCGGTTTAATCCTTTTGAGTTATTCACCATATATTTATAAAATCCAATTTCATAAATATATACTTTAGTCTTACTAAAGTGGTTAGGCCTAACTCTCTGAATAACTGTACCCATTAAACTTATCTCAAGGGAATATTTTATATCTCCGTTAAGAGACTATGAATTCCATCTGGAGAATATATGTTCCATCAACACTAAATGTGGCTGCCCAACATACTGAGGTTTTGACCGTTACTTTAGATCTCACTCGTGATATATCAAAGTAACCTACATTTCATGATCAGGTCCATTATTCTCTCAGGATTAAGAGTTCATGTGAATACAAGTCGTGAGATTTATTATTCAATTGACAGTCGTTAGGAGAATAATAAATCTCACAGCGGTCTAGTTCAATATGTCATAACTCTTAAAACATATCAACATATTAACTAGAAGTCACCACTTCCATGATCAAGACAAATCATCGTAGTTAATATGTTATAGTCTTCGCAGATGAAATGCCCAATTTCATCACCGACTACGAACCAAAATTCTGAGTTTACAAAGAACTTGTGATCTATATCTTCTGTGACTAAATCACATAAATCACATACTATGCATCTCATGGACTATTTGATAATGTCCGAATATTCATGTTACCATTATTTTAGATAAGAATAAAGTAACTTTATTAAACACAATATTAAGTTATACATTATTTCTCACATAATGTTATACATAATATTATACATAGCATCATACAATAGGATTTAAGGGCACATATCCTAACAGCACACACTACACAAGTTATTCTCTGCTAAACTGTGTACATGTTATTGTCATAGTTTGTAAACCCGAACCGGACCGGACCGGACCGACTGGAAAAACCGGGAACCGGAGTGAATTCCGGTTTTTTAAGACTCCAGAACCGGGCTGCAATGAATTGTGAGAGAACCAGACGAACCGGGGTTGAACCGGGAAAACCGGCCGAATCACATGTTTCTCAACCTTCTGCTAGTTGCACACACTACATAAGTTATTCTTTGCTAAACTGTGTACATGTTATTATCATAGTTTGTAAACCCGGACCGGACCGCGCGGTCCGATCGGGAAAACCGGGAACCGGAGTGAATTCTGGTTTTTTAAGATTCCAGAACTGGGCTTCAATGACTTGTGAGAGAACCAGACGAACCGGGGTTGAACTGGGAAAACCGGCCGAACCGTAGACCGGTTCAACCAGTCATGGAATAGAGAAAAATCAAGAAAAATGCGGCTGCCAGGGGTTGAACTTGAGCTCTCACACCTTGAAAGTAAGACTGAAGCCTTAACCAACAGACCAAGTGCTCCTCTTGGGAACTAATATGCAATATTATTAAATTTATATTAAATTTACATGATTTATAGTTTCTAAACTTCTATGTCATCTTTCTCAACATATTAAATATTACTAAATTAACTTTTTATTTAAGAATAATACCTATGCAATTTATGAATTTATTTTAAAAGTCTTTTTTAGTTAATTGAAATGATTTCTCTTAAAGGATTATTATAAAAATTTCTTTTTATGCTTATTTATGTTGTACTATTTTTTATTAACCTTATAATGTACTATTTTATGTATTTTGTTTCAATTTTAAAGATATTTTTAGTAAATTTTGCTAATATTTACAAATTTAATATATTTATTTATATTTAAATAATTATTAAATTAATTATGATGTCATCACGGTTCAACTCCGGTTCAACCTCGGTCGGACCTCAAAAACCTCGAACATTTCCCTTTTACGGTTCAATGAACGGTCCGGGTCTGAAAACCTTGGTTATTGTGTGTGTTTTTGGTCTAACCAACCAAGTTTGAAAATTTCTTGAAATTGATGCAGAACATGTTTGCTGTTTGAGTTTTTTTTTTTAGGGAATCTATAAGAATATCTTGTTTTGGGAGATCTGGGATAAATACATGTCTTTTTGGAAAACATTTCATCTCATACTCATGCATTTTATTCAAAAAATCTAATGCTTTGAGGAGTTTCAGCACTGAAATTGGTTTGTTTTTCAAAAAAAAATTTCTTCCAGAATTTCGATTGATCGAACATGTTTTTCGACTGATCGAAAATTTTTTTTAAATCCCTAGAAAGTTTCGGTGTGTTTCAATCGGTACTCGATTGGTTTTGGATCAATCGAAGGATTTTCGACCGATCGAATCTAATTTTCAATCGATCGAAAATCGGGCTGAGAGTTTTTTAAAAAGGATTTCCTTTCACGTGTTCTTCACTTTTTCAAGAACTTTTCAACTCTCTTTTGTCTCTCACCAACCGGTCAAGCCACTTTCTGCTATTTTTGTCGTTTTCCTCCATTCTTTTTGCAAAGAATCACTCTCCCAAGGCCGGTAAGACTATTTTACCCCTCATTTTGTTTTTATTTTTAGCTTTTCATGCATAAAATCATGCATTTAATGGGTATTTTTGGGCTTTTTCTTTTTGAATTTGTGTTGATTTTGTTTGTTTTCTATCACAATAAATTAATGGGTTTTTGTGGAGACACCATGTGCAAGTATTACAAGTGGTTTAATTTGGTTAATTTGGTGTTTTATGAAAATTTTGAAAATCTAGGGCTTGTAAATTCTGAATTTAGGGGTTTTGTTCAAATTGATATAAATTGATGAAATTGGCTTGTTAGATTGATTAATTTAATCATTATATTGAGTTTTATAACTGTTGTGTTGATCAATTTTTCAATTTGTTGTGTTTTGTAAAATTGGGTTTTTGAAAATTGGGAATTTTTTTATATAAATTTCATACTCAAGCCAATTTTGTGAATTTGGATCATATTTGAACTATGTCACTGCATTAGTTCATGCATCATTTGCATATATTGTTCATGCATCATATAGAATTGTTATTTCTATTATTTTTGCTGTGCTAACTTGCAACCTACCCTTGGTTTCTATTTTTGTTCTTTTCATCTGTGTCTCTCTATTCTGTCCTTAGCACCATGCCTAGGAAAACCAAAGCTCATAGGACTTCTGTTCCTTCACCTTCTTTTGATAGTGATCGGTTTCCTAGTGAGAAGAACCAAGAGACATACGAGACCCTTAACCTTAGGCGTCATATTTGGGGTAAGCGTAGGGTCATTTTAGATGAGGTTGATCCTGAGGTGAGACATAATTTTATGCGTCGGGGTTGGTTACCTTTGTTAGATATAGATCATCCGTCTCTGGCTACCTTGATTAGAGAGTTCTACTCGAACCTCTCTATCCACGTTTATGATTCCAACATTCTAGTTAAGAGTTGGATACAAGGTGTGGAGTATCGCATTACCCCTTCGGTAGTGTTTGATACTCTTGGGGTGCCTATGGTTGATCATCCGGTCTTTCCCTATGATGAGTCTCCGCCCCTTGATGACGTGATGTCTTACATCATTGGGTCTTCTATCCAGTGGGATTCTGATCCTCGGATCACCTCTGCTGAGCTTCTGAGCTTCATTACATTTTCTTTAGGATTGCGTGTCATTCCTTATGGCCTATTTCTCATCTCCACACCATCCCTATTAAGCGATGTGTGTTTTTGTATACTCTTGTCACTAATGCTCCTATCAGTTTTCCACATCTGTTTCTTCATTCTTTGAACGAAGTGCATCGGAGTAGTTCTACGACTCATGCTTTATTCTTTCCTGTCTTTATTCATAGGATTCTTCTTCATCTAGGTTTAGGTGATTTCCCTACTTCTGAGCCCGCTCACATTATTGCTCCTATTGGTGCTACCTTTCTGAGGCAAAGGGCTGCTCAACTTCGAGCTAGCTCTAAGCGTCCTAGGGTAGAGCCTTCCGGTGTCACTCCACCTCCTTCTTCTTCTACAGATGCTCATGCGGCTAAGACGTCTACTGATCCTGCTGCTGCTAATGTTCCTCCACCTTCTCCTTCGGATGTTTCTGATATTCGTCGGACTTTGGATACTGTCATAACCGTTCAGGCGGCTCATGGTCAGCTTCTAGTGGATGTACTTGATGAGCTTCGTGCTTTGAGAGCGGATTTGGCGAGTTTTCGTTGTTCTCCTCCGCCGCCTCCTTTTGATGATGAGTGAGTGCCCTTTAGCAATTCGTCACAAAAAGGAGGAGTACATTCTATTATGGAGTGAGTACATATCTTGTAGGAGAGATTTTGTCTTAGGGGGAGTTTTGTATCTTTTTGTGATACTGAGGAGCTTGTGGAGTTTATTAGATTTTATCTAGGTGCTTCACTGTGTATTTACATTTTTGGCTCATGCGTTTATGTGTTTGTTAAGTGTTACAGGAATATACAGGTTGATTCAGTCATGCTGCTGTCTACTTTTGCAACTGATAGATAGTAGTTAGGTTAATTCGTTTAGTGGCTATTGTTTTGTAATAGGCTGTTTATTTTGTAAACTTTGAACTTTTTGTTAAGTTTGTGTTTTGTCACGGATTGCCAAAGGGGGAGTTTGTTAGGTTCTAAGGAATTAGGAACTAATGTATTAGAACTTCAATTTGTAATGTTGGCAAACCATGATCAAAACAATCTTTAGTCTTGTTGTAGACTTGCTCAAAGTATGGCTTTTTATGTAAAGTTGGAATCGAGTTACTGCAGAATTCACTGTGCATATCTGTCAGGCTCGATCGATCGAGAATTAGACTCGACCGATCGAAAGTCGTGCAAATCGTTTTTCTGCAGAATTTTCCAACTTAGCCCTAGCCCATTTAATGTGTAGGGTTTTATGTTTTGCCCTAAGTATATAAGAGAAAACCCTAGCCACATTTTTTTTAGTTCTGAATGCTTTGTTTGTGAATCTAATTGTTAGATCTAGAGGTGTTTACCATCACATACACTTAGGGTTTCCAAACTCTAGATTCATGTCAAGCGATTGGTAAATCATACAGTTGCTGAACAAAAGAGCTTCAAGATATACAAGCAGGTGTGCTTGTGCTTTGTTGAGAATTCAAGGAAAGAAGGAGTCCGTGGTCTCGGAGCTGTCACGTGGTTGTGATAGTGAGTTTCCTACAGGCAGGTAGCAATAGGATGTTAGTGGTCTAAGTCTCTATTGTGTAAACTTTGATTCTTTCATAGTGAATTCATTTTACCTTGAGGATAGCTAGGTTAAATCCTCCCCAGGTTTTTTACCGATTTGGTTTTCCTGGGTTATCATATCATGTGTTCTTTATTATTCCGCACTTTTGCATGATATGATATATTTGTGTTAACCTAGATTTGTTTGATTTACCTAAGTTAATCACTTGGCTAATTATCTAGGTTAATTTATTTGGGTTTAAGGGGTCTAAACAAACTTACAGATGTGCATCTTTTAGTCAATCGTTATGCGTTACTTGCTATCTTGTTTCAGTGATGGCAAAGACTAGTCTACATATTCCTGAAGGTCCTGTCTACATGTTCTCTCATAACTTGTTTGAATTTCGCCAAAGGCTTTGTAGCTGAATTGACACCTCTCCATGCACAAAGTGCTTGGGGGTCTAAGGGGGAAAGGGTTCGAGCTGCGGGGTTAGTAGCATGTTGTAATTATTTCTCAAAAAAAAAAACTTGTTTGAATTTCAAAGAAAATATTTATGGTCTCACATCATGAAGACATTTTTTATTTTGTCGGAAATTACGGTAATTAATATATATATATATATATATTTTTTTTTTTTTTGGCATCTCTATGTTTGAATTGCTATTTTAGTTTAAGAAAATGTAGAAATTATATATTGAAACTCATTCTTTTCTGTTGTAGCCATATCCATTGATTGAGGCCTTGGAGTCTGTGGTTGGTGGTTGCAATTTCTTAGATGGGAGATTTCAAGCTTCTTTTTGGTTGTAGCCATATCCATTGATTGAAGCCTTGGAGCCTGTGGTTGGTGTTTGTGATTTGTTAGACGGGAGATTACAATCAGAAACTGAGGTTATTGTTTTCATCCTTAGTAGGATTCTTTTTTTGAGGTTTTTTTCTTTACTATGAGTAGGAGCATTGATGCAAAGACAACTTTATTTAATTTTTAAAGTTGAGTCTATCTTTTCTGTTAGTCCATTGGATTTTATTTTAGGTGATTTAAACTAATTAGGTTATTCTTTGTGTCAATTAGGACTAAGGTTTAGTTCTAGTAGTATTTACGAGAGAGCTTGTAGCACTCCAATAAAACAAATAAAATTATTTTAGAAACTTGGAAAAACTACATAATTGGTCCTTAATCTTTACACTATGTCTCAATTTAATTCTTAACTTTTCAAATGTATCAATTTGGTCCCTAACCTTTTGATATTGTATCAAAATGGTCACAACCGTTTAAGTGATGGATGAAAAATGTTTGTGGGGCTAATGATCAAAATAAAATATTATTTTTTGCCACATAGACTGTCAAATGTATTGCCACATCAGCATAAACTTTAGAAAAAATAGTGCCACATGTCCTTCAAATTTTTTTTCCTATCATTTTCTTTTGCTTTGCTTTCTTGGGGAACAAACGGGATTATAAACCCAGAATTGAAAAATTCAACTTCACTTTCCTTGCATTTTCCCAGCAACCAAACCAGGGAAAAAACAAAACTTTGTAGCACAAGCCACTCACCCAATTTCTTGTTCTTCTTGCTCGTTGTCAACACTATCATGCTTATTGGAATCAAGATTTTCCTTTTCTTTAATCTCAACCAATGATCAAATCTTTTACCCTTGCTCTTCCTACATGCCGTCAAAGTGCTATGCTTGTTGTCATCATCTTATACGTCTTCTTTAATCCCAAATCCCAATCCCACCCAAAGATTAAAATAGTCCATAAATTTCTTTAGTGTTACTAACAATTTGTTGCTAGGCCTAGTGTCAAACTTTATCAGCATCAATACAATTACGCCTAAGAGCTTTGAAAATAATAGTGGACTTTCTGGAGGGCCTTTAAATTTCTGTAAGCAACATAAATAGTGTGTATTTGAAGTTTTTTTTTTTTTTAAGAAATGGGTTTGTAGTTAGTTTCGCAATTTTTGCTTTTTCATTAGTAATGCTTTTCCCTTGTTCTATTGCTGGGAAAATGGTAGGAAAATGAAGTCCAATTTTTCAATTATGGGTTTATAATCCCATTTCTTTCCCAAAAAACCAAAGCAAAAGAAAATGAAAGGAAAAAAGAAAAATGAAGAGCACATGGCACTAGTTTTTTTAAGTTTACGCTAACGTGGCAATACATGTGACAGTTAATGTGGCAAAAAATAATATTTTATTTTGACCGTTAACTACATCAATATTTTTCTTCTATTACTTAATAGATGAAATCATTTTGACAGAATACCAAAATGTTAAATATCAAATTGATACATTTAAAATATTTGAAATTAAATTGATATATAGGGTATAAATTAAGGACCAATTTTTATCCTAGGAAGTTTTATTGTTTTAAGAATTTTTATGCGGCTTGGTGCTGAGACAATTTTTATATTTAAAATCTTACTTGCTGCTGTTCTACTTACGCTTTATCAAAAATCAAACTGTGGTCCCACATTTATTGTTTTAGGAATTTTTATGTGGCTTGGTGCTGAGACAATTTTTATATTTAAAATCTTACTTGCTGCTGTTCCACTTACGCTTTATCAAAAATCAAACTGTGGTCCCACATTTCTACAGCCAAAATGAAGTGAAGGAACTAACCTTCTATTGTTGTTTTCACCATTTACACCATTCATAAAGTGTATATTTTGTGTGTGTTTGGTGGTGTCTTTCAGTAAGTTCAATTAATAATGGAGTTTTGTCTGATCCTGTTTTTAGACGGGTCAGATATTATTTTAAGGAGTTAAGGTTCATTTACCTGAAAATTAACGGCAGTTTCACTAAGGAATTTTTGGGATCTTTGGAGCTTAAAAAACTTTAAAGTTACAGCTAAATTTTTTTTTAGGAAGAAAAAGGTTTATAATTCATTTTTCATATTTTATAAAGGGTCATGCCAACGAGTGCCCTTAGGGCGTTGGTTAACAATCTATTTTAGGAAAGTTTTAAAGAGAAATAAAAAAAGTTGTAAAGATATTAATTGTTTTTTTTTTTCTTTCCCTATAAAAATTTTTTTTAAATGGATTATTAACCAATATCCTAACATTTGTTAGCATTTCCCTTTTAAAAATTTAAAAATGCTAAACACAAAATACTAAAAGTGCTTTCGGTGAAAACTCTTGTAATATATTTGGATTGAGGGAGAGGAATAAGGAGTAAAGTAGATTTTACTCAAAATTAACTTATTTTCAGCCAATTCTACTCTACTCCCCTCTACTCCACATTCTTCCCCCCTCAATTCAAACGGGCCCTTAAATATCACAAAAGCTCCATTACATAAAATTTTATAGTTAAAATAATTCTGTTTCCTACGTCAATGTTAAATGGACACAACAACTTTTATCATTGAATAAAAGATCTAGATTTGCCCTTATTTTACAAAACCAAGCTAGTTCCCAAAAAAAAAAAAAAAAAAGGGTAAAGGGTGTATTCATAACCAAGATATTCTTTCTTTTACATCCATGAACAGATTAACATCCAAGTTATAGGGTATCTTTTACATTCATGCAACAGACTAGATCATTGCCCTCAAGCGAAAGATTAGGGGGCACACCTTTGGGTTTCAAGTTTTAGCCATATTGTGTTCTGCTTATTTTCAACACATACGTCTACAATTATATGGTATGATATAGCATCACAATTC
Organism: Lithocarpus polystachyus; assembly: GCA_033629205.1. Taxonomy (NCBI): domain Eukaryota; kingdom Viridiplantae; phylum Streptophyta; class Magnoliopsida; order Fagales; family Fagaceae; genus Lithocarpus; species Lithocarpus polystachyus. The sequence continues at coordinate 30,912,246 of CM066163.1, read as the reverse complement.
TTATCAAATGTATGAAGGGTATATGTGAACATTGTGAAGTGATATATAACTATCAAATCGGTTTTCAAAAACTGTTTTTTTTTTTTTTTTAATTTTCCATATGTACAAACGAAATCAAAACGGTCCTCCACACAAAGTTCACTATTATGTATTGGTCGCAATTGTCCATGAAATAGGATTGACAGGAGTGCACTCTTATTACTGCAATGGACACCTGTTTGTGTGAACGGCATTTTGATGACCACTATATATATTAGCTTAGCTTTGCCTAATCATACTAGTTCTTAAGCTTGTCAAAGTGGTCCATATATGGACCATTTTCCACTCCTGTAGACATGTGGCTATCAATTTTTTTATCCTATGCCGCAAAGGTTAGTGACTTGTGAGCATGACATGAGAGCATCTTCATTGTGATCAAAGAAATAGAAAATTAACATCTTCATGTGCAGTGGCAATTTCACAAATAACCCAAAAAGATGAAGGAAAGAAAGCAAAATCAGAACATGAAAATTTAAGTGGGAGACCATGCACAGAAATGCTGGGAGGGCCTTTGGTTGCACTTCTTGGAAGTTGCAATCTACATCAACTGCTTGTTGAAGTATTTCTTTAAGTAATGTGCTTTTTATTCATTTAGTAGCCGAAATGGCAGAATATGGGCGTCTGTGTATACGTTAATTTGGGGTTTCAACACCACTAATTATCAATCTATATAGAAATTTAAATTAGCTTCTTGACAAGGTTCCCCCCCTCAATCAAAACCCACCAAGGCGAAACAAAAACATGCAAAACATCCCCATCTCCATCCTGATAACAAAATTATCATACAAAACAATCCACTTAGCTACACTGACAAGTGACAAGAGATGCAGCTCTGAAGGGGAAGGATTATATTTAGTGCACCAAAGGGTAGAATTAGGAATTTTTATTTAAGGGGCTGAGTTATGATAATCAAGACAAAGAACGCGCGCGCGCACACACACACACATATATATATATAAGAACAAATAAAAAAAATTTAGTCTATAATAATATTGTAAATCACATAATTGAAATTTTGGATCTCATTTTAGTGTTTTGTAAGAGGAATTTTGTTGGGAGTAATCCGTAACACCCAAAATTTTATAATCTTTTTCACAATCGTTGAGTTGATAAATTTTTACCAGTTCTATTTTGGATGCACCTCTTACATAATTCTTTCTTGCCACTAACAATCTTTTACACACTTGTAGGGCCAAGTGTAAGCGTGGATTTGATGATTTGACCCCAATTATTGAATGAGTAATCTCTTTCTAGTCCTCTGGAGTAGATTACAATAATGGTAAGCTTTTAACATAGAAGCATAATTTCCTACTTATCAAAAGTAACATATATTTCCTAAACAACAAAAAAACTGCATGCCTGCTCACTTCCTTCAGGGATGGTCTCCAGCACTGGTCTCCACCTTGACATAGACTCTTTCTGAATCTCCAAGAGCTTCTCCTCCACTGATATTTTCTTGGACAGCAATTCTTCAAGCTGTTGCTTTGTAATAATCACTTTTATTCTCTTTGTACCACTACTTGTGCCCTCCATGCCTAGTGAAGAAGAACAGTAATCTGAACTAGATAGTGGGAGAAGATAATAATAATGACCAACCTTTAACTCATAATTCAATGGAAGTTGCCGCAATGGTTTTTTTGATAGGCCAATTCCATAACCTGAGAAGTTCATCAAGACATTCTTAACAAGCATAGGCCTTGTGTACTCTAAAATCTTGCCATCAGTTTTCATGACCCGTAAAACCTCTTGGTGGTTACACTTGCACATAGGTTTTGGTCTTTTAGGAGCCCAAGACATAATGATAGACTTTCTTTTGGGTTTGCCAAGTGCTGAGCAATTTCCCATTGCTGTTGAATGGTTTTGGATGGAGAGGAAGAGGAGGGGATGCAAATAAAGTAAAGCGGGGGACGTTATATATTGGGGGGAAATTAATGTGAGAAGTTTTAAAGGAAAAGTGATGTGAGCCATCGGCCATATATATATTGGCATTTAGCATATGAAAGGTTTGTTTGTTATGACGTGTGAGTAGACAATGACCTTTCTGTTACAATAAAAGGTATAATTATTTATGTGACTCGTTGCAATTATAATAAAATAGTTAAAGATGAATGAATGTGAATATAACGTTATTTCAATCAAAACTTGAAATTTTATAGTTCTTGAATCCTAACATTGATAAAAATATCGACTTTGATCCATTAGGAGAAAGAAAGAACATGCAACACGCATGGAAAGGGTGAGGAAGAGTTAGTCCAGGTGAAGTCTAAGCTTTGCTTATTTTTAATTCCTCTATACAAATTGGCTATACCTCAATTCATTCTTTCTTCTTTTTTCCCAATTGGTCATAGTGTGCAAGTTTTAATATTAGGTTATTTTGACTTGATTAGGATATGAATTGCAAGTCACTGAACATAAATAGACCCCTCGCGTACTCAATGAGCTAGCCTTACAAAATGTTCATATAGCAAAAATAAAGTGGGCGTTGGTTCTGGTCCTTTGCCCCTTGTTAATGGGTAACTCTACATAGTATACAAACTGGTTGTCCAATAAGGCGGAATATATTATCTATGGTCTTTCTTTTGTTTAGGATGACGTACACAAAGCATAAGCAAAACGTAAGTGAAATTAATGAATTCATTCACTGTATATATCCAAATTGTTAGATTTGTAATTGGATTAAATTTTATTTACTCTTTTTTTTAATATCTTCGATTTTGAATTAAAAAAATTAACAATTAACAATATATATAAATGGTGTGCATGCACTTTGTCACCATCAATTTTAGGGTAAATTGCAATGTTCCTTCAAGGATCAAATCAAGCCATTTATAAATGATCATAATGAAAAATGTTATCAATTGAATTTAACCACCGCACACTCTTGGTGTGATGGTCACTCCACAAGTATAAGTACTTGTAGAGTATAGGGTGTAGGGGGGCAAAGGTTGGGGTTCAAGTCTCCAAGATAGAGCTTTCGCTCACATATACACTTAGATTAGGCTGAAGTAGAATTTCTATCTTGTATAAAAAATAAATAAATAAAAACTATCAATTGAACTTGTGCTCCAAATTCACTCATTAAGGGCCCAAATTATTACTCCTATAAATGTTTGCTAGCTATTTATTGCCCCAAAAATATTAAAGTGAAATGCTCCGGTTTGCAAACTTGCTTGACATGATCAAAGATCAACCACCAACTGGATTGGCTTGCCTGTACTGTACGCAACTTCCTTGAAGTAGTAAATGACAAAAACTATGAAAGAATTGTATATATAGCTCGATATTGGGTCCACTCTAATAAGTTTTTAGGACGCTTAGGCTAAAGAATTATCTTTGATTATTTACTATGAATATGATTATGCCCACCTTAAAAGATTTCATACACGGTACATAAATAATTTGAAATTTATGGTCTACTTTATAATGATTACCGCCAAATTATTAATAGATAATTTTGGCAAAAGGTTAGGATATATATGGAGTTAAGTTGGACTTGACTGACCTGGAGTTGAGAATTGAGCCTGATTAGCTCAAGCATAGGGCCTCTAAGGTCACCCCAAGATCGGCCCAATTCATCTTAATTAAAACATGACATAGCCTATTTAGGCTCAAAGATTAACAGACTATATATGTTTTTAAAAAACCCCATTCTAGGATTAAGTATTACGGAGTTTCTTCATCTTCTTCTTCTTAATTCTAAAGACCAATGTTGCATGGCTAGAATTAACGCAAAAAGAAGTACTAAAAAAAGGGTGGAAGAAAGAAGAAAGACCCCAGTAGCACTTGGTCAATGTTTCAAGCCAAATTCTCCATTGCATTTAGATGGTGTTTGGCTCTCTGTGGTATGATGCACATTACAACCACATTACCGTAATGAAAATATTATGGTGTTTGGTTCATTTATTTCTACAAAAAATTACAGTAACGTAAAATTAGTAAAACATTCACATTAAATTACCATAAATTATTATAGCTTGGTTACCTTATTAAGCAATTGTAATTTAATAACCTTAGATTACCTACTCAGGGATGGTCAAAATTCGGCAATAATGGATACCCAACTCAACCCAATAGGTGTAGATTTTTTCTTTGGGCCTAAACTTGACTGGTCAAGTACGGGTATTACCCAACTCGTGTGTGTGTGTGTGTGTGTGTGTGTGTGTGTATTAACAATATAAATATAACATATTTTTCTCTTTTGACAAAACCCAAAATATATATATATATATATATATATATATATATACACATATAAAGGGTAAACTACATAAATAGTCTCTATCTTTTACACCATATATCAATTTCATCTTTAACCTTTCAATTGTGTTAATTTGGTCCCTAAACCTTTCAGTGCCGTGTCAATTTGATCACATGCATTATCTCTTAATTGGAAAAATCTGAAATGTCAAATGGAAAAAATAAAAAATTGATTTAACTGTCATATCAACTACCAACTGTGCAGTTATCAAAAAAAATTAAAAAGATACCAACTGTGCAGCCATGTTATATTTAAAAAACAAAAACAAAACAAAGTTCACACCTGAGTTTAAGTTTGGGGAAAAAAAAAAACCCTAACTTTCTTATATTAATCTTGCCAATTTTTTAGTAATAGTGTTTAGAAGTGTAGATTGGGTTGGCCACATGCTGGTCCATGTTTTTATGGTTTTAAACATAGGTTTGTTCTGGTTTTGCAAAGTAAGAGAGAGAAAGTTAGGGAAAAACCAAATCCCTAGCAATGGATTATGAATGAGAAACATGTAAGAAAGTTATGCAAAATTTTGTTTAAGTTGCATTGTGATGAGAGAGAGAGAGAGAGAGAGAGAGATTTTGTTTTTTTTCCCAAACTTTAACTCACAGGAAAACTTTCGTTTTTTTTTTTAATATGACATGGCTGCACAGTTGGCAATTGATGTGGTAGGTAAATCAATTTTTTATTTTTCTATCTGACACGTCAAATTTTTCTATCCAAAAAATAATGACATGAACTAAATTGATACAACACTAAAAAATTATGATTCAAATTGACACAATTGAAAAATTAGGGACAAAATTGACATATAGTGTAAATGATATGGACCATTTATAGAATTTACCCATAAATAATAAAAAACTCTAATCTATTACCCTCACCTATGCATGAGAGAGGTATAGAGTGGTAGAGGGCACATAGCAATCTTTCCATCTTAATGTCTTACATAACTAGTAAGAGAGAAAAAATCGGATTCAATAGGGAAGTAAGTTACAAGAATTGGTAAGGCTTCCTTTGTGGCGAAAACTTTCTTCTCGACGAGGATAGATTTAAATATGCTAAAATCCAAAATTAACCATTTAAGTTTCAACTTTTGTCATTTCAGTCCTCTAAATTTCATTTTTGTCATTTTAATCCTCTAAGTTTCTAATTTTGTCAATTCAGTATTCCGTTACCCTTCAGTTAAGTATTACTATTAACTAAGTCAAAACGACACTGTTTTCGGTTTTTTTTTTTTTTTTTGTAATTAAAAAAAATGGAAAACTATTATTAAAAAATAAAAGAAAAAAAAGAAGAAGAAGAAGAAGAAGAGAGGAACGACGTCATTCCCCAACCCTGAAAATCAAAACAAAAAACCCAACCCCACCCAACCGATACCCTCACCCTCTAGCCTCACCGATTTCTGAGAAACCAATTGACAAAATAGTGAGAGATCGAGAGGGGGAAGGGAGAGGGAGGGATCAGAGGAAAGGGTGAGACTAGAGGAAAGCAACACCTGATAGAGCATACGTGCACAACATCTGCAGAATATGCTAAAAAGACAGACATCATCAGAACATGGAGTCCTCTAGGTATATGCAATTCAGTTTTATTATTCCTTAACGAGCCATCATCTTTGTGTAGTTTATTTTAAAAGAACTCCTACTGTTGAGAAAATTTCCTAATCTTGAAAATATGAGTTCTAAATTTAAACTTAGTGTTATTCACATTTGGTACTTTTGCAACTAAAATAACGCTTCTCATGTCATATCTTCCTCTTTCAAAGTGGCCAGTCTAGCATTTTCACGGTCCCGCCTAAAAGTATTTCACCCTCTCCTCCGATCTCTCCCTCTCCCTTTCCCCCTCTCGATCTCTCACTATGTTGTCAATTGTTTTCTCAGAAATCGGTCAAGCTAGAGAGTAAGGGTTTCGGTGGGGTGGGGTTTTTGGTTTTGATTTTCAGGGCAGGGGAACGACGTTGTTCCCTTCTTTTTTCTTTCTTTTTTTAATAACAATTATCCATTTTGTTTTAATTACGAAATTTAAAAAATAAACAAATAAATAAAAAGCCCAAAACGGCGTCGTTTTGGCTTAGCTAACAGCAGCACTTAACCAAAATGTAACGAAATATTAAATTGATAAAATTTGAAATTTAGAAGACTGAAATAACAAAACTGAAACTTAAAATACTGAAATGACAAAAATTGAAACTTAAAAAGTTAGTTTTGGATTTTAGCCATTTAAATATGAATTTAGGACAGTGAATTAATAATTTCAAAGGGTGGTAGCTAGTTTAGCTTGCAATGATTTCGTATTCAAAGATTGTGTTAATCTCCTTCTGTAATCCAAGTAAAAAAAGAACAATCATAATTGAAATCTTAAAAAAATATGATAAATAAAGAAAATAGGCCAAGGAAACAGAGTGACCCGGTTCCCTTGTTTTTTTTTTTTTTAACTGTAATTTAATTTTTATTAACTTGCTACTGACTAAGTAATGAGATTACATTAGGGTTTCTGTATTGCTTGAAGTTCTAAGTCCTCACACAAGGATCTCTTCTCTCTACTCAGCTAAGAGGCCAATTCATTTAAAATTTGTGGATTCTAAAAAAAATTTTAAAAAAAGATAGAAAATTGTGAAAGCACAAAAATAAAAAATAAAAATAAAAACCTTGTAGTTCACCTTATTATTATTCCAAACAAAACGCGTCCAAATCAAATAAGAAAACCCTAGTTGTTCTTCTTCATCATGATGATCAGAACCTCCTTTCTCCTCCATGCCGTCAATCACGATGACTTCAGTTTTGTTACAACCGCATCATCAGCAATTGCAAATTACTCCACCGTTCCTTACATGCCTTCAAAATAAATCAAAATTCTCAGTTCTTCATTATCATCAGAACCTCTTCCATCCCATCACAATGGTTTCAGGAAAGAGGGAAACCAATTTGTCACAACAGCATCAGCATCATGGTTGTAGGGGTTGGGCCCAAAAATTGTATATTGGGCCTTGGGCTTGGCCAAGGGCATGATTAGTTCGAGGGTGGATAAATCGTAAGGAGTGGTTCAGATTTAGAATTTAATGGTTGAGGTATAAATGGAAAGATGGTCCGAGGAGGAATATCTCCTCAGGTATAGTAAATGCAGCTCAAATATGTATTCCAATAATCAGTGTGACCCTTCGAGGAGCTATGGTTGTAAGGACATGCCCCCTGAACACACAAGGGGGAAGGAAACCCAAAAATATCTAGAGAAAAGCTGCTTCAATTGCATTAAATGTGTTATAGCTACTTTTCTAGCCGCATTTATGTAGAGAAGACCATTGAACAGTACTGCCTTGGCTACCGCAACTCATAAAGGGCTAGGAAGGGTGTCTGATGGGATAGGTACTCAAGTAATAGCATAGATAGCCAACAAGTGGAGGATCAAGATGATCCAGTAAAGGAGATATAATAGGTAAGACCCTCCATGGATGGGGGATCGGAGAATTGGGGAAAAAAGGTACTGTAGCAATCCAGACCATTCTTATAGTCATTATTATTCAATATACCCCTAAACAGAACTCCTCGGATTTGGGCCGAGGACGAATTTTCTTATATAATCTTACTATAGTTCTACTTAAGTGATTGGAAAATCCACTTTAATTGATATCCCATTCATTAAGGCCTAGCTCTTCAACCCACTCTCTATAAATTTATTGTACTGGGCTTATTGGGCTTGAATCTAACCATATCTTGGACCCAAGATCAAATCAGTCCTTACAATTGGCACCGTCTGTGGGGAGAGCTTGTGTGATAATGGGTGCAACGGTTAACAATGGTGGGATCAGGTCCACACCAAGCATAGTCTGCAAGTTCTCAACAACAAGATGATTTTCTAAATCTTGAACCTGAAAGAGATCGGAAGGGTAGCGTGCATACCACGCACACAAGCAGAAGCCATTCTCGAGTGGGAAGCCATGCCTCTCGAAGGGCAAACAATAATAAAGCCATTCTCAAGGGCCAGGTCCTCGCTGATTTAGTGGCCGAATTCACTAAACCCTCGTTAGAAGAAGTAACCAAGACATCAGACATGGATGAAAAATCAGTTGGCACGATCTTTCTGCAAGGACCTGCATGCTGAAAAGTATATGTTCATGGGGTAGTGAACCAAAGGGGCTCTGGAGTGGGGCTAGTTCTGGTTTCTCCTAAAAGGATTACCATCGAAAAGGCACTGAAACTAGTCTTCTCAACCACGAATAATGAGGCTGAATATGAGGCCCTACTAGAGGGGATGTCCATGGTTCAAAAACTTGGTGGAAAGATAGTAAACATGTTCTCATACTCAAGACTGGTTGTCGGCCAAGTGAATGGGGAATTAGAAGCAAGAGACGAAAGAATACAAGAATATCTAAGCCAAGTTAAACACCTACAGTCACATTTTGATTCTTTTAGTCTACTGCATATCCCTAGAAGTGGGAACACACATGTTGACTCTTTGGCCACACTTGCCACCTCCTCGGCACAGAGCTTGCATCGGATCATCCTTGTAGAGGATTTATACAAGCCCACAGAGATGAAGAAAAAGATGGTCCGCGTTCACCAAGTTAAGGTAGGGCCAGCTGGATGGACCCCCTAGTACTATTCTTAAAGGATAATATCCTACCTGAAAAGAAATCAGAAGCCGAAAAGGTACGAAGAAAGGCTCCTTGATTCTGGCTGTCCGAGGACCAAAAATTATATAAACACTCCTTTTTTGGGCCATACCTGCTATGCATACACCCCAAAGCAACAGAATTACTCTTGGAGGAGTTACATGAGGGGATTTATGGAAGTCACACTGGAGGAAGATCCTTGTCGCACAGAGCCATCAATCAAGGCTATTGGTGGCCCAATATGCAAAAAGAAGCACAAGAGTATGTAAGGAAATGCGACCAGTGCCAAAGGTTCGCACTAAACATACACCAACCAAGAGGAGTCCTCAACCCTCTATCCAGCCCTTGGCCATTCGCTCAGTGGGGCTTGGACATCGTTGGCCCTTTCCCCAAAGCAGCAGGAAACAAGAGATATCTACTTGTTAGCACGGATTACTTCACCAAGTGGGTTAAAGCTGAGCACTTGGCGAACATCAGAGACGTAGATGTCAAGAAGTTTGTTTGGAGGAATATCGTTTCCCGGTTTGGGGTCCTTCATACCCTCATCTCGGATAATGGCCTTCAGTTCGATAGCAAAGCCTTCAGGCAATACTGCTGTGGTCTTGGGATCACAAATCGATACTTCACCCCTACTTATCCCCAAGGGAATGGACAGGCCAAAACTGTAAATAATGTCATAATGAACAGACTCAAGAAGAGGCTGGATAACGCGAAAGGAAAATAGGTGGAAGAACTGTCGCATGTCCTCTGGACGTATCGAACCACACCACATAGATCAACAGGGAGACTCCCTTCTCAATGACTTATGGAGCCAAAGTCATTATCCCTTTAGAGACTGGCTTCATAACGCTGAGAACAACTTCTTTTGATCCAAGCAATAACAATGGATTGCTAGAAAAAAGCTTAGATCTAATCGAGGAACGAAGGGAAAGTGCAATGGTCCAACTAGCATACTATCAACATAAACTCAAACAAGGTTTTGATGCCAACGTGAAGCTAAAACCTCTAGAAACTGGAGACTTAGTACTAAGGAAAGCTATGGGTAATGCCAAGAATCCAGCGTAGGGGAAGCTGAGACCTAATTGGGAAGGACCGTATCGCATCATTTCAATAGCAGGAATAGGTGCATATTATCTAGAAGATTTAGATGAAAAAACTATAACACGACCCTGGAATGTAAACAACCAGAAAAAGTATTACTATTAATGAAAATTCCCTTTGTTATGTGCTCATTTCTTGCGTAAATATGTATACTATATTTTTTATTATTATTTTTATAAGTATTAAACAAAACTTAAGCCCTGCATGGCTCCTCGAACCATAGGCTTGGGGGAAATTAATAACTTTTGACATATATTCAAGTATTAAACAGAATTTAAGTCCTGCATGGCTCCTCGGACCACAAGCTTGGGGGAAATTAATAACTTTAGACATCTATTCAAGTATTAAACAGAATTTTAAGTCCTGCATGGCTCCTCGAACCACAAGCTTGGAAGAAATTAATAACTTCTGACATCTATTCAAGTATTAAACAGAACTTAAGTCCTGTATGGCTCCTCAGACCATAGGCTTAAGGGAAATTAATAACTTTTGACATCTATTCAAGTATTAAACAGAACTTAAGTCCTGTATGGCTCCTCAGACCATAGGCTTAAGGGAAATTAATAACTTTTGACATCTATTCAAGTATTAAACAGAACTTAAGTCCTGCATGGCTCCTTGGACCACAGGCTTGGGGGAAATTAATAACTTTTGACATCTATTCATGTATTAAATAGAACTTAAGTCCTGCAGGGCTCCTCGGACCACAGGCCTAAGGGAAATTAATAACTTTTGACATCCATTCATGTATTAAACAGAATTTAAGTCCTGCATGGCTCCTCAGACCACAGGCTTAAGGGAAATTAATAACTTTTGACATCTATTCAAGTATTAAACAGAACTTAAGTCCTGCATGGCTCCTCGGACCACAGGCTTGGGGGAAATTAATAATTTTTGACATCTATTCAAGTATTAAACAGAACTTAAGTCCTGTATGGCTCCTCAGACCATAGGCTTAAGGGAAATTAATAACTTTTGACATCTATTCAAGTATTAAACAGAATTTAAGTCCTGCATGGCTCCTTGGACCACAGGCTTGGGGGAAATTAATAACTTTTGACATCTATTCATGTATTAAATAGAACTTAAGTCCTGCAGGGCTCCTCGGACCACAAGCCTAAGGGAAATTAATAACTTTTGACATCCATTCAAGTATTAAACAGAACTTAAGTCCTGCATGGCTCCTCAGACCACAGGCTAAAGGGAAATTAATAACTTTTGACATCTATTCAAGTATTAAACAGAACTTAAGTCCTGCATGGCTCCTCGGACCACAGGCTTGGGGGAAATTAATAACTTTTGACATCTATTCAAGTATTAAACAGAACTTAAGTCCTGCATGGCTCCTCATACCACAGGCTTAAGGAAAATTAATAACTTTTGACATCCATTCAAGTATTAAATAGAACTTAAGTCATGCATGGCTCCTTGGACCACAAGCTTGGGGGAAATTAATAACTTTTTTCATCTATTCAAGTATTAAACAGAACTTAAGTCCTACATGGCTCCTCGAACCACAGGCTTAGGGGAAATTAATAACTTTTGACACCTGTTCAAATATCAAACAGAATCTAAGTCCTTCATGGCTCTTTGGACCATAGGCTGAAGGGAAATTAACACTCAAGGAAATTCTTATAAATGTTAAACAAAACTTAAGTTGCAAGGTATATTGCTTATTTCCTTCAGATTCAACATTCATTGTATAAGGGTTAATTCATAATTCAAGTGTATAATAACTCTCTCTTGCTAATACTTAGCTAACTTTCTTGAAATGTCGATAATGAATTACTGTTAGAATATATTGGAAATGGAGCAACAACAGTTCAAGTCTATTTACAATAACAGTGAACTTAAAAGCATATAGACTAAAGACACAAAAGGTAGAAAGAGGAGTCCATTCATTGATTGAAAAGAAGGAGTACATTATACCCCGTGACAAAATACCATTACAAAAATACATACACAAGACAAGCTATAAAGGAAAATTCTATATCTTGGCCTTGGCTTGGGAGGGGTCTTCCTTAGGATTAGCAGCCTCTGCATCCTTGGCCTTGGAAACCATTTCCTTAATCTTGAGGTCGTCCTCGATCTGATTGGCTTTTTCTGTTGATAGCACCTCCTTACCTATTCCGTCCCCCATTAAAATCTCAACATCAGGGTTAGGGGCTTGGATAGGAAGGATAGGGTTGGCAACAGGAGGAGGGAGCATCGCTGGGACCTCTCGAATGTCCTTGGGGAAGAAAATATTTTTGGTCTTCCTCAACTTAGAGTCTACAAAGACTCCCGCCCTGTCTAGCACTACTGCCCATGACTCGGCGCAGTAGTCTCTGCACACTTCAGCCACCTTTTTGGTCAACCGGGTCTCCGTGACCAGCACCTCACATTAGTAGGATGCCTTCACTGTGGCCTTAGCAGCTTCCCTGGCCACCCTAAGTGCGTCCTTGACTTTTTGCAACTCCGCCTTGAGATCCAAAACAACTTGTTTTTCGGCGACTAGGTTTATCTCCGTTATATGTAGCTTTTGGCGTTGATCCTCGGCCTGCCTCTCTGCGGTCTTCAGGCCTGCCTCAGCACTCAAACGGGCCTTGTCAGCTTCTTTTAGCTTCTCGGACAGCTCAATCTTTCCTGTTTCAATGCCCCCAACTGCTTCTCAACCTCCAAACGGGAGTGGGTTTTAACCTTAACCTCATCACAGGCATTCCTAACCCACTCCTCGGCTACATAAATTTGTTGGGTAACCTGCATAGCAAAGGGATCATAAAAAATATATACATATGGGAATAAATGTGCGTCTCAATATTTGACAAAATGGATATTGACTGACTTACCATTACGAGGTCCCTCTTTAATGACATGAAGAGGTCAGGTTACCTAGTGCGCCTGAGGCCCTCCATGTCTTTGGAGAGAAGAAGAGGTTGCCCTAAGGCCTCGGCGAGAATGGTGGCTTGCCCCCTTAGAGACTCCTAAATCGTGGCGTCCCAAGGAATAGGAAAACCCTCCACCTCTAACCGAGGGGCCCAGAAGCGCTGCCCTCGGCGTACTTCAGCCTCCTCCCTACTCTCTACAAACTTGGCCCTATTATCCCCGGAGTCCTTAGCTTTTTTTTTTTTGTTTAACCCCCTTTTTGGGCACCACCTCGCCTTCCTTCAGGCCCTTAGCTGGCCTTTTCTTCCTCAAATCCGAGATGACTTTCAGTCCGAGGTTAGTAAAGGGCAAGGGGGGAAAAGCCGGAAGATTGGTAGGGACCTGGATCTTGGGCACTCCTTTCGAAGATTCCGCCTTAGCCCTGTTAGCCAGTAGGCCCTTCAAGCTGGACCTTTACTTCAAGGCCATACCTTCTTCTTCTTCTTCTTCTTCTTCTTCTAAGCTAGAATCAATCCGAGCAACTATTAACTTCGAAGAAGGGGCAGCAGAAGTTCTATCAAAATCAGCCTCAGAGTCCGAGAACGCTACCGGTTTCTCTAGCCCTTCACCTTCCTCCTTAAAGCGGAACTGGTCGATCTCGGCCTCAAGGGATAAGTGTGTAGAAGCTGTCTCCTCTCTTGGTATAACTACTTCCTGAGGGACGCGTTGAATGGGCAGCTCAACAGGAGGAAGGTCTCTCCGAGCCAAAAATCTCGGCTTAGAAACGTCTATGCGTGCCAATCTGGGGTCACTGGCCTTTATCGCTTGGCCCGCTTCTTAGAAAGTTTTTGACAAGGCACGAAATCCAATATCAAGTGAACGGCTCATAGTTGCCCGTCCTCACTCACAAATATCTCGGATATCAGCAATATGTTGAGAGCTTGAGTGTTGACCAAGCTGAGCCTCGGGGTAACGTGTTGTTTGTCTGCAAAACATCCGAGAAGGAAATTATGGTTAAATTAATAAAAATTTCCCTCAGAAGAAAGCGAAGCGTTGGAACTGAAAGAAATTGAAACTATAGGGGCTGAACCTCGTACTAAGGGACCTAAACCTAGGGCACCCCATCTGGCTCTCCCTCCTAAGTTAGGCAGTGATGACCATTGTACCAATCCCCAGAGGCGATCAGGTAGTCGTCCTTCTTACCTTTGTTAGACTTAGGAAGGCACGATATCATTCTAACAACGTTGGACCGAGATTTAAGGTAGAATCCCGCTCCTTTGAGCTTGTGGCACTCATACATATGGACGACGTCGAGCCACGTAAGTCCCAGGCCCTTATGTCGGTTAAGGGCATCTACATTACACAAGATCCTAAATAGGTTAAGGGCGCACTAGTGGGGGGTCATCCTATGGTTGATCAGATAGTCTTGAGTTACACTACCCATGGGAAGTGTCATTCCTCCTTCTATGAAAGCGATCATAGGGATGACAACTTCCCCCTCCCTTCTATATATGATTATCAAATCTTGAGCACAATACCGTAGGGCTACTCCCTGCGGAATGTGGTACTTGGCTCTAAAGCCTTCCATACTGGCTTCAGATTCCACGAGGTGCTTAAATCTACCCATTTGGTCAAACTAAATGGAAAGGGATGGAGTTTCTAAGAAAAAGACGTAAAGAATGGGAGCTGAGGAGATTGGCCGAGGGGAAAATGATCTTAAAAGAAAATTTAATTAAAAAATTTTACTTACAAGAGTAAGGATGTTAGTTGCTTCTGGTGCTTCTTGGAGTTTTGAATTTTTCAAGGGACAAGACTTGAAAAGTTTTGAATTTTGGAGAAAAACTTGAAGGTCTGAGAGTTGTATATCTCTGAAGAACTTGAAAACTTGTGAAATGAGGGGAAATGATTTCCTCGGATGCCTTTTATAGAGGAGGGAGTTGAGTGGGAGTTATCCTGCCCAAAATTCAAGGGGAAATATCAATCGTTGGATCCGCACCACACTATTGGATACAAGAGACAAAGCGCCGCCTGGAGCAATTAATGATGTTTTACGAACTCCGAAGCGTCAGCAGTAGTTATAAGACACACAAAACGGTAATCCCACGCATGTGAACTGAAGAAATATATGGTTTTAGTTTTTAAAGCAGTTAGACCAATCAAAATCCCACTTTTTCTCCTCGGATAAGAGGGGAAAACTAGGGTTTTGAGGAGCTATTGCAGGGGTTGGGCCCAAAAATTGTATATTGGGCCTTGGGCTTGGCCGAGGGCATGAGTAGTTCGAGGACGGACAAATCGTTAGGAGTGATTCAAACTTAGGATTTAATGGTTGAGGTAAAAATGGAAAGTTGGTTCAAGGAGGAATATCTCCTTGGGTACAGAAAATGCAGCTCAAATATGTATTCCAATAATCAGTGTGACCCTCCGAGGAGCTATGGTTGTAAGGACGTGCCCCCTGAACACACAAAGGGGAAGGAAACCCAAAAATATCTAGAGAAAAGCTGCTGCAACTGCATTAAATGCGTCGTAACTACTTTTCTGGCCTCATTTATGTGGAGAAGACCCCTAAACAGTACTGTTTTGGCTACCGCAACTTATAAAGGGCCAGAAAGGGTGTCTAATGGGATAGGTACTCAAGTAATGGCATAGATGGCCAACAAGTAGAGGATCAAGATGGTCCTATAAAGGAGATATAATAGGTAAGACCCTCCATGGATGGGGGATCGAAGAATTGGGGGAAAAAGGTAATGTAGCAATCCAGACCATTCTTGTAGTCATTATTATTCAATATACCCCTAAATAGAAATCCTTGAAGTTGGGCCAATGACAAATTTTCTTATATAATCTTACTATGGTACTGCTTAAGTGATTAGAAAATCCACTTTAATTGATATCTCATTCATTAAGGCCTAGCTCTTCAACCCACTTTCTATAAATTTCTTGTACTAGACTTATTGGGCTTGAGTCTAACCATATCTTGGACCCAAGATCAAATCAGTCCTTACAATGGTCATACTGCAGAGGAGGATTTGGAAGTACTAGCCTTGACTTGGAAAACTTTGAAAACGATATTTTTTAGACGTCTATGATCCTATACATGATACCTGGTCCATCTTGCCAAGGCCCCCATTCCGCATGTTCTGGTCGGTGAGACTAGATGGCGTGTGTATGTTGTTATGGGAAGGAGGGTTTTCTTCTTAGCTAGTCAAAGGGGATGCTATCCCTTCTCTTTACATCGGTGGAGAAGTGAGTATCTTTACACTTTTGATCTCGATAGGAGTGAATGAAATGATGGCATAAAACTCCCTTTCTACCCTTTTACTCACCATAAAAACAATGTGTTTGTGGATTGGATCGCAACAACTTTTAGGTAGTTGCAATGAAAGTCCCTGAAGAAAAAATAAATAAATAAATAAATAAACATCTTAAGAGGAAGAAGAAGAAGATGGCTTCAAAATGTCAGCAGATGAAGGAGGATTCTTATATACCCTCCAATAAAATCATCAATGATGAAGTTTATTTTCCCTCCAAGGATGTGCCTTTCGTTTGTCATCCACCCGGTCATAATACCTCAACAGTGACGGAACTATAGTTGGACTACCCCCCCTAAATTTTTTTCAAATTTCTTTAGTGTATTTATATATATATATATATATATATATATATGTGTGTGTGTGTGTATTAATTTTAGCAATTTGTTTCAATAAATTTGCACTTTACCCTCTCAACAATATTATTGATCTTTTTAAAGGCTATAAAAATTTTTATTGATCTAAAATTTGAAATAAATTTAACATGCTTAACAACAAAATTTACCAATAACAAACTTAAGCTGAAACAACACCCCAAAACAAACCCACGCAAGACACAAACAAAAAATAAAATAAAATAAAAAATTCCTAAGCCAATTCTAATTAGTCTAAGTGAACACCCACACACATTTGACAACACACAAGACACCAAAAAAAAAAAGTGAAAAAAAAAAAGCTTAACTTTATAAATTAAGAAGTGCTATATCCACAATATTTGCACAACAAATCACATACGGTAAGTTGTTATTAGTTCTAATTTGAATCCACAACTTAAATTACTTTTTTGCTCACCCATAACAACTAACAATAACTTACCACTTACGATTTGTTGTGAAAATGTAGTGAAAATAGCATTTCTCTTCTAAATGAATGCTTACTTGAAGTTTCAAAAAAAAAATTTGCTTATAATTTTGCCCCCCCCCCCTAACTCTAAGTCCTAGTTCTGTCCCTATACCTCAGCACGCCTGATTCACTTGGGGAATTGAATCTTTTGTCGTGTAATCACTAGCATGGCTCATGAATTCACGATTCACATGTGTTCTGGATACTAATAAGCATCTGGAAGAGGTGAATAAACGTTTTATTAGCATCAAAATTTTTCAGGCCCTCTCGAAGACATACAGAGAGAGTGGCACTAGATTCTTCCATGCAAAGTATATGTATTCTGCGCATTATGAGATCAAAACCTCCTTCATATTGTACCGGCAAATCCTTGGCTGCTTCCATCTTGGTCCAGTATGTATATTTTTCACACCTTTCCTCTCTGTGCACTTTTTCTTGAATATTTGTCTTTCCTCTTCGCTCTTTTCTTTATAGCATACCAATAATTCGCAGGAGACAAAATAAGGTAGGAAACCCGCCACATCAACTCACCTATCTCTTCCCTATTTTGGGGTTTTATAGTTGTTCCCAATCTTTACAATTTGTTTGGGAGTTCATAAAGGAGTGGAATGAGTAAATTGTAAAGGGGAAAAGAATAGATTGGAAAAAAATGTATTTAGGTAATGGAATAGAAAGAAAAAAGAAATGAATGTAATGAAATTAAACAATAAAGGAATGAATGTGAGTAAAGAAAATTTGCTACTTTGAAAAGTTAGAGAAATAATACAAAATGAATGAATAAATACTACTTAAATTAATGAGCAAAATTTAGATACAATTCGCTTGGTAATGTTACTTAGGTGCCCTTCTAAAAATTTGTCATTTGCTCTGTCTAGTTACTAACAGGGCAAAAACGGATGATGTTAACATTGTTTGCTCTATTAATTAACTAGACAGGTGGCTGATTTTTAAAACGGGTACTTAAGAAACGTTATTAAGATACTATATCTAAGTTTTAAGAATTTGATATGTGGTGTTTAAAAAAGTAGTTAGCTAGAATAGAAAAAGTAGGTTATTATTCCAAAATATGGAGAAAATTTTATGTAAGCTGATGCCATTACTCTAAGTCCCTAACTAATTAATTGGACGCTTATTACATTATGTCTCTTCTTTTTTTTTTTTTTTTTTGTAGTCCATTCTCAGTCCATCAAATATAGTCTTTTGGCTAAATATTACAAACAAGCAAGTTTATATGTGATATGGGAACTATTCAAATTATTTGGCAAATGAGGAGAGAACCAAATTTTGGCAACATTGTTGCCAAAATTCTAAGAAAAAAGTATGAGAGAGAAGAGAAAGGATGTGATGGATTGAGAGAGAGAAAATTGAATTTTGGTAATTACATTACTGAAATTTCTGAAAAAGCAATTGTGGCAACCAAGTTGCTGAAATTGTAGGGGTGGAGAGAGAAAAAATTTAATGTGAATTGTGGCAATGAAGTTGCCGAAAATGGGGGAGAAAAAAAAATTCTAGCAATGGAGTTGCCAAATGAAGTGCTCGATGGAGGAGTGACCAAAAGGAAAAAGCAATCATGGCAACCAAGTTGCCGAAATTGTAGGGGAGGAGAGAGAAAAAATTTTTTGTGAATTGTGGTAATGAAGTTGCCGAAAATAGAGGAGTAAAAAAAAAGGATTGTGGCAAAGGAGTTGCCAAAATTGGAGAAAAAGGGAGAGAGAAAAAATTGATTTGTGACAATGAAGTTGCCGAAAATTGGAGGGAAACAAAATTGTGGCAATGGAGTTGCTGAAAATTGGAGGAAAAAAAAATTTGTGGAGTTGCTGAAATTGTAGGAGCAGAGAAGAGAAAAAAAATAATAGGAATTGTTGTGGCAGTTGGCAAAAATTGGAAGGGAAAAAAAAAGAATTGTGGCAATAGAGTTGCCGAAATCGAACAACTTAAAGATTATTCTTATTCTTTGCCGTATAAAGATTCTTTTTTTGTGCTAACATGTGAATATGTTGCAAAACCTATTCATGCATGCTGGAGAGAAAAAGTTAGGGAAGAAAAAGATGTTCAAAACAAAAAAAAAAAAACAAAACAAAACAAAGAAAAAGATATTCTTTACATGATTTGCATAGCGAAACAAAGAAATAAGGTTCTTGTGTTTGATTCTTTGCAGAGATTTTTTGCCGACACATTAACAAAACAAAAGTAAAAGTGAATATGTGTTTATAGTTAAAGTAATTTGTTTGTATCAAAGTATTGTCCCATCTTGGTTTTTGTTGTGTTCTATTTGATCAATTGGCGTATCTAGTTATACAGTTTAAAATCTAAAAATTTAACTTATATGGAACTTGCATCCTTTTTAAACAGCACTAATGTTACTGAAGTTTCCACGGTTCTTATTCTCCACTCTTTTTCCCCTAAAAATTCTATCAACCTTCTTCTCCGCTCTTATTCCCACTTATAATTCTATCAACCATTTTCAATTCATGCATGTTATACATTCAACAAACAACTATAAGGAACAACACTAGCAAATATTTATCCATTCTTTATCTCTTATAAGGTGAGTTACATCTTTTAAGTAGTTACTTTTCTTTTTATAATATTCATGTTGATATGTTTTAGGGACATGGCTAAACATGAAAATCTTATTTTTGTATTATGTGCTTTGCACCATGAACTGATTTGTATGATATGTTTTAAATTATTTGTCCATGAATTCTTGTCTAAAATTTCATATAGCAAAAATATATTTCAAAATTGACATCAATTTTCCTTAAAGAAATACTTACTTTGTTAGCCTATAATAAACGTGTATGATTCAAGAAAACCAAAAAATAAAAAAACAAAAAAAAAAAAAGCTAGTATATGCACATAAATCAAAAATCTAAGTTTTAGGTATAATAATAATAACGAAAATTGTACGATAATAGAAATATTTATCTATTATCGCATGGATGCATGAGAATACTATACTCAATCTTGTTTTAGAAGAAGCAAAATGAAGAGCTACATAAAATAATTCACTTAACCCATAACAAAACCTTCTAAATGTTAGAGATATTGTAAGTTACTTAAAAAAGAGGAAACAAAAAATAACTTTAACTACTATGATGGATAATAATAACTGTCAGTGAATAAATCCTCTTTAATAGAATTCCCTCAGCTTTAACTATTTAAATATTGAATATTTAATGGATTACCTTCTTGTATTGTATTTTAATGATTGTGTAGTGTTAATATATTAATACTATTGTCATGTTTTAATGTGAATGGTAGAAAAGTTGTTCATTTTTCTCATCCATTCAAGTGGAATAATTAAACATGACAAAAATGGGGTTTATTACGAAAGGTTGCCTCCTATGCTTCCGTTAAGCTAAGATGTTACATTTGAAGAAAGATTTATGTAATGGAGTAGCATCCACGCTTCATATAAACGAAGATGATTCAAAACTGACTATTTGGTATAGATTTCTTTTTCAATGTCATCCACATCTTATGACTTACTAGAAGTTTTGATAGAAGATGATAATAGTGTCAATACAATATTCGTTATGTTAGGCTACCAATATGGACTTGTAGGTGTTGAGTTGTTCGTAGGTGTAGAACATATAAGAAACCACCGAGATGTTTTTCCCATTCGATATGCCAACGAAGGATCGAGTGCATCATTTAGTTATTCACATGGTGGGCACATTCATGATCCATGTGCCACTCATGCTGGTCATTATTCTGAAGATGCGGCTCGTTGCCAAATGAACATTAGTGGTGCTAACTATCATGCTCCATATGCCCCTGTTACAACTAAGGACCAACATGTTCCTTATCGGCCAATGAACACTAATGATGCTAACTATAATAACCCAATTAAGCATGTTGCACCAGAGGCTACTCATTTTGAGTTTGATGCTCAGTATGATCAAATCGCCACTCAGAAAGCTACTAATAATCCCAATGATACACACCACATTGCTACTACTACTCAAAATGCAATCCATACATTATCAAAAAGGGTGCAGGCTATGGATAGTGATGACCAACTTGATAATGACGAGGTCCTTGATGATGTTGGAGATGAACAAAAGCTTCCTGATGAACCTAATCATGAAAGTAGTCCAACAATGACATTCCATCAACCTTCATTGCTAAGCTTTTTACAGAACACATGGGAAAATATGTTTGATCCAACCCCACCAACACACGATATTATTGATCCAACCAACACGCGATATTATTGAAAAAGCTAAAATAAGAACCTGGCATGTATGGGCAACCGCCTCAAGTGTCGTGAATAGGTGACCATGTTGATGGTACCATGTTATGTAGTCCACATCTAAATGAAAATTGTCTTCCCCAACTACATTTTGAGTTGGCTCATCCCAAAGTCGGTAGTATTGTGCATCCTGCCTATGCAGTTGACACTAGACTTTCCTGTCAACTTTACACAATGCACAGATTTATCAAAATTGTCAGTAGGCCACTTTGGACATCTTTGCAAAAACCCAAACTGTTACATTACTCTTTCTGGATAGTAATACTCCACAATTTGAAAGCAGAGTAATGGCGCTGTTGTAGTCCATATATGTTTTTCTACAAGACACCATGGATGCAAATAATTATCGTACGGTATCCAAAAAACCTACAATTCCAATTACAATAACTATGTTATAATTGATCAAGACAATAATATAACTAGTAGATTAACCAATGATGCATTGTGACAACATATATTACCTGTTGATTATGATGTGTGTCACGATTAGAACGGTACGCACGTAGAACGTGTGTTGGTGTAAGAGTAAAAGTTCTATTGGTTGCCCACCTATACATAATTAATGATTACCACTGATTTTAGGGTTTGGAAGTATCAAGGATAAACGCTACAGTATGCAATTTTGTATACAAATTGAAAGTAAAAATTACACCTACAACCGTATAGGTCGTCGCCATTTAAATTCGTTGGATTTATTGGAATTAAGGTCAAATAGGGAAGATGCCCCCAGGCCCATAATTGTAATATGAAAACAGGGCCTGCAACCTCCATGCTTTTTCTAATAGCAGCGGTACATAACTCTTTATAAAGGCAAGCAAGTGTGGCACTACCCTAGCTACATTCCCCAACGTCACCAAAGTCTGCTAACAGTTGGAGAAAGTAGCAATGCAATCTACTTTAGCTCTTATTTCCAAATAGTAAAGCCAAAACCTGGAACGTGTATGTCATAGCATACTGTTGGATTGTTACAACATTGGCACTATAGTCCAATGTTGTTGCAGGTGGTCTAACCCCAAGTAAATTCTGACAAACTATTCCCCAGTCCAAATTAGTAGGCCCACACACTACATTGCCATCAATAGGCAATCCTGTAATGATTGCTATATCCTGTACAGTGATCGACATTTCTCAAGTAGGTAAGTGAATGGGTTTTTGATTGTCACCGCTCCACCATAGAAGTGATAAGACCCTTTTCAAGATCTATATGCGGTAGGTGGGTGACACGGTATAGTTTACATTAATGCAAATATGGGGCAATACACTCGCCTAACTCCGTGGGAGGTGCAAACGGTTAGGGTCGCACTTATAAGGTAGAAACCTGAAATTTTTAAAAAAATATATAATGTTATATTGGTAATGTTGAAATTATTTTCATGTAAATTAAATAATTATAGATATTATTAGAACATTAATAAATTTTGATCACATAACGTACATTGACTTCCATTACATCATTAGAGATATGATATTGTTGTTGGGTTAGCAGAAAAGGATTGAATGGCCTAGGCTCCATTTCAAATATATCCTATATTAAATGCTTCGATGAGTTAAACCATGAAGCATCCATTACCTCTATATTAGTAGGAAATTGTCTATAAATCAAACTAAATTAACCAATTTTTTTTTTTTTTTTTTTGGAACCGAGATAGCCTCTATGATATTAATGAATTGACAATTAAGTACTATTAAGATCTTGGTCAATCCTAAATTAAATAGAATATAAGAAATTAATCATAATCATACTCATAATTGGAATGGAATGGAATGAACCTTAATTATCGTATTCTTAAATTCATACACTCATAATACAAAGTATAGTGTAAGTGAAGATGCATTTTCACAATATCTTTAATATATAAACACTGAGATTAAAAAATTACAATATCTGAAGGTATATTTTTTACAAAACGGGTCTGTTTAGATACCGCTTATTTTGCTGAAAACTGAAAACAATAAAAAAATAATAAAAAATTACTGTTCACTATTTCTTTTTACTGTTCATATACCTTGGTGCATTGTTCATGTCCCATGAACAATGCACCAGGCGCTACTTAAAAAAAAAAAACGTGGACGTGGGAAGCGCAAACGCACTTCCCAAACACCACCAACATCTATATAAAAAAATTGCAAACTAAGAAAATAATTTCCAACTAAATTAGGGGGCCAAGAAGCTTACTACAATCACGATACGAAGTGAAGGAATGTAGGAAGTATAGAGTGGTACTTGCAAGAAAATAAAGGAAGAAAAAAAAAACATAATCAGATAATCATAAATATCTTCTAAAAAAATATAATCTTAAATAAAAACAAAAGAACAATAATAAAAAAAAAATTAATATATAGTATCTACTACAGTTTTTTATGCTAAATATTAAATATAATTTACAATGCTTGTAGTTCATAATGAAAATGAAAGAAACTCAAATAAAGAATTTATCAAGCAAAATTTTTAATAATAATAATAATAATAATAATATTTTTAACAAAAATAATCATACATACAATAATTAGTATTAACTATAATATAACCATATATAATATTTACAATATATTAGCGTATAATATTTATAAAGCACATAATTAATTTTTATTTCCCAAACTATAACCACCCTAAAAAGTAAAGATTCAAGAAACTTAATACATTTTTATACCAACTAAACTTTAATGAAATCAAAAGAAACACACAAATGTACGATTTATTATACTAAATAATAATAATAATACACATACATATCTTTATTATCTTTATTATAAACTAACAAAAATATTATGCAAAATATTTTTTCCAGGTAATAGATGTAATAATTGATAATAACAAAATAAAAATGATTATAAAAAGATCACAATAATACAATTTATTACAATTTTTGTGGTCATATAATAATAATAACAATAAATAATATTAAATAATTTCAAAATTAACAAAACGCATATATAAATTTAATTAGAGAGTCGAGATGCTAACCACAATTGTGATACCAACTAAAAGAGTGAGAATTATAGAGTGATACTTGCAACAAAACAAAACAAAACAAAACAAAATACAGTCAAATAATAATAAATAAACACAAAATAACAACAATATTGAAAAGTTTATGTGAATCAATTTGACACTTAAAAGAGTTCAAGATATTGTATTTTATAATGATATCAACAAGATACTTAAGATTTGCTATTCAAGGCAATATTCTGCAATAAGTGATAAATATTTGAATTTCAAAATAAACCATTCCTAGCCTAAGTTAAAGGCAACCATCTATGCTAAAGTTATGGACATCAATTAAAAGATATTTGAAAATAGAGTATTCCTAGCCTAAGTCATAGTCTTTTTTTTTTTCTTCTTTTCTTTTTAGAAGCACCTAAGTCATAGGCTGATTATATGTTATTAACTACAAAAAAATCAAATTCATATATGGTTACTATTAAAATTTATTATGGTATATTGAAATATAACTTAAAATGCTTGTAGTCCTAACCATAAAGAATTCATTAATCTAAATTTTGAATAATAACAACAACAAAAACAAGAATAATCATAGTCATAGTCATACAAACAATATTAACTCTAATACAACAATACATAATATTTTACAATGTATTAACTTCTGATATTCACAAAGCATATATTTATACAATAATAATAAATCTGTTAATTTCTAAAGCTGTAAGTTAATAAAGCAAAGCAAAAAACTCACATTAACCCAAAACTTACAATCCTAAGTTATGCACACTAGAGCAAAGCAGAAGAGTGACCATTCACAGCAGTGGTGCTAAATAGCTATATTGCTAAAAATATAGCTATTTAGCACCACTCATCACAAAAATACAACTCCAGCAATGGAGCTAAATCCTTATTTTTTAGCTCCACATGAACAGTGCACATCTATCTATAGATGTGCACTGTTCATGAGAGCTAAAAAAATATATATTATTTTATTAAATTTCTCTCTCCTCTCTCA
This sequence comes from Lithocarpus polystachyus, assembly GCA_033629205.1. NCBI lineage: Eukaryota > Viridiplantae > Streptophyta > Magnoliopsida > Fagales > Fagaceae > Lithocarpus > Lithocarpus polystachyus. Next base: position 30,887,036 of record CM066163.1, on the reverse strand, counting down.
TTTAAAAACTAATTTCTCTCTCTTTCTTTCTTTCTCTCTCTCTCTCTCTCTCTCTCTCCGGCTTCTCTTCTTCTTCTTCCTTCTTCCTTCTCATTTTTTTTTTCTCTCCCTCATCACCGATCTCATCTCATCGCCGCTCTCAATCGCCGATCTCATCTTCATCGCCCATCTTCATCGCCCAGTCCTCCATCTCATCACCGATCTTCATCGCCGTCCCACCTCGTCGACCCATCGCCATCCTCCATCTCACCGATCTTCATCGTGAGTTTCTCTGGGTTTTGTTGGTGTTTTTTTCTTTTTTTCCTGTTGTGGACTGCTAGTGATGGTGGTGGTGGTGGTGGTTGTGGCTGTGACTGATGGTAGCCGACCCATCACCGTTCTCCATCTCACCGATCTTCATCGTGGGTTTCTTTGGGTTTCGTTGGGTTTTTTTTTTTTTTTTCTGCTGTGAGCTGCTAAAGTTTGCTGTCGTGGTGGTGATGGTTGTGCTGTGGTGGTGGTGGTGGTGATGGTTGTGCTGAAGTTTGCTGTAAAAGTTTTTATTATTATTGTAATGAGTTTTTTGTATTATTTTAATCAAATAACTAAAAATATAGATGCATTGCTGTAGGATGTGAAGAGGTAAAATAAATAAAGTGATTTTTGAAGGTGCTAAATAGCTAAAATTTTTGATCTACTGCTGTGAATGCTCTAAGTTGTGCACACTAGAGCAAAGCAGAAGAGTGATAAAGCAATGAACAATTAGAAGTAAGTAAAACAATACAAGAAATGTTAACGCACTCTGTGAGGAGATGCAAAAACTGATGCTACCTTTTATAACAACGAGGAGAAATAAAAAAAGACAAAGAAAAGGCCATAGAAATAACAATGCAGGACAACTTTTACAGAATGAAATGAAATTACATGACATAGATTCTATGTGGTGTGATATCAATAGGTTTTATAGGGAAGTGTAGGGAATTAAACCGAAATTCCCAACATGTGAGAAACAAAAAAATAGAGAAAACACACGCCAAAGAAAAAAAAAAAAAAAACAATCACACGCACAAGACAATATTTACGTGGTTCGGCAATTTGCCTACGTCCACGGAGTTGCAGGGATTTCACTGTTATTAGGGAAAAATACAGAGTGCGGCTACAGTGTTTTTGCTCTCTCAAAAAACTACAACAAGACAAAACCCTAATCACCAAAAAAAAACGGTTTTTATATCCTGCGCACAGGAGCTACAAAAACGGGCCCAAAAATTTTTCCCGAGGGCGTTGCCCGGCCCAAGCCTCCACTCCATGGACTAAACCTTAGAAAATCTCCCATTAAAAAACCACGCAATATTATTCGGGTCGGGTCGTCAACCGGATCAAATATAAACTAGTCTCCATAAAGCCCAACAAGAAGGAATAAGAATCTAGTCTAGGTACTTTTTTTTGGAGAATAAGAATTTATGTGTTTTGCTTTTACGTTGCAGGCAGACCTGACTAAATGTAATTCTCTTGTTTTATTTTTGACAACTCCATTGCCACAATTCTTTTCTTTATTTTTCTTTTTTTTTTTTCCTTCAATTTTCAGTAACTTCATTGTCACAAATCAATATTTTCTCTCTCCTCTTTTTTCCAATTTTCGCAACTCCATTGCCACAATTTCTTTTCTTTTCTTTTTCTCCTCCATTTTCGACAACTTCATTGCCACAATTTCCATTAAATTTTCTCTCTCCACCCCTACAATACTCTAATACAAACAAATTACTTAACTATAACACATATTCACTTTTACTTTTGTTGGGTAAAGAATCTCTACAAAGAATCAAATACAAGAATCTTGTTTCTTTGTGGCAAATCATGCAAAGAATCTCTTTTCTTTTTTCATAGTTTATAAGCACATCAATCATCTTATTCTTCCATAATTTTCTCTCTTCAGGGCATGCATGACTAGGTTCTGCAACATATTCACTAGCACTAGCACTAGCACTAGCACAAAATAAGAATCTATGTACTTCTTCTTCTTTTTTCTTTTTTTTTTGAGAATAAGAATCTATGTACTTGCATATAATTTGGTAAAATATTTCTCTCCTCCAATTTTTGGCATCTTGGCTGTCACATATAAACTTACTTTTTTACAATATTCAGCCAAAAGACTCCCATCAAATATGAGCCTCATTTTTTCATTTCTTGGCCCTTTACAGTTAGCTGTGATTGAAGGAAAGACAGTGATGGGGAACGTGGTAGCCCCTTTAGAAGACCCATAAGTGGCAAAGGGAAAGCCGATTCCAGAGCTTAAAGTGTAATTTGGCATTTTTTTTTTTTTTTTTGCAATAAATCTAATGATAAAGATTTCTCGTGGGATTTTTTGCAGGATAAAGAGTTTTCTTGGAATGTTTTAGTCTTTTAGATTACGAAGAGGCCTCTTAAGACTTTGCTTTGCCATTTTAAAGTTCACTCGAGTCCTTTTTTTATTGTGTATTATTCGCTATTAGATCACTTTTAATTAAAATTTACTAGGTTAAGGGCAATTTGGTGATTAATATAAATCTAGAATGCGCTGTCCCTGGCCGCATTAAAGGTCCACGAGTTTATTTTATGTTTTTGAGTCATTCTCCTATTTGATTTAGGAGTTAATAAAGCCCTTTGTTGTAGTCATTAGTATTCCTAGTCCTCTGTTGTGTGTGTATTGTCAAATAGATGGTATTTGACGTTTGTACTTTTGTGAGAAGATGTGAAATGTTTTCGCGCCACTAGAATTATAAAAAAAAAAGAAAAAAAAAGCTCATTACTTGGCGCCACAAGAAGTATTTTTCTCTCCATTGTGCTCCACTAAGCACAAAATTTCACTCTTTGCTAATTTTGGTATATTTTTTTCTTTGCTAATTTTGGCTTTTCTTCACCTAGTGTTTTTATCTCAATTCATTTGTTCAAATGCTGAAGAACCCTTTCAAGTACAGCAACACCGCTCTCCTGTTGATTGATTTTGTGGTGCTGTTTAATTATTTTGTATGTTTCTTTGATTTTTCCTCACTGACAGTGTTGTGAAATGAGTTTCTGAGAATTCCTTTGCGCTACTTAAATCATGTTGTATTTTTGCAAAGCAGGCTCTTGATTGTCAAGAATTTGTCAATTTATTCATAGTTTCTGCCTTGATGTGAGTTGGACAATTTCACAGCTTTTCTTGCAAGAGATGCAGAAGAAAAGAACTAGTCTTTGCAAAAGGTTCCTTCCTTGTTAAAGTGCTATGTTTTTTTTTTTCATAAGAGTATATACTCTATGAAAAAAAGAAAAAAAAAAAAAAAAAAAACATAGCACTTTAAATTTACATTGCGGTGCTTCATATACAGTTCTGGAAAAAGCAGGAGCCTATCTTTGAGGAATTAGAGAATGTGATTTTTATTGTTTGGAATTTTCGTTATTAATTGAAGATTTAGGTACCTCAATGAGTGCATATGTATTGTTTTTGAAAATGTATGAATGAGTTTTTATTCTTATGAATTTTTGTTCTTCGTTCGTGTTTTCTCTTGAGCTTGCATGTTTTTTTTTCCTTTTGCTTTTGCAGTTAAGAGATAGACTACGGAGTAAATTAAGGGAATTGGAGAAAGAACTATTTTGGCTCTTTAATCGTTGGAGCTCACGCAAATGTTTTAAATCGTATTATTTAATTTACATTTTTACAGTAATTTTCTCTTATATAAATGTTTGATTCTTTTGTCGTTTGTTGTGAAAAAGTGAAAGAGCATATATTTTAAGGCTTTGAAGTTTGATCTTCTAGATATATTATATGTGTCTACCTAACTAGGTATGATTATGAATTAAATCTATGATATCAAGCTAGAGAGAGGGACTGAAAACAAGAAGATTAAATGAAATATTTTAAAAAGTTTACTTGGTAATTAAGTGAAAATCAAGATTTGAGGCATTTGTCATATGATAAGTATCTTGCTAATTGTCTTAAATGATGGTCTGTGTACATCATTATTGGCCTTATTTACATACTCATTTACTCATACAAGTTAATAGAATAAGGACTTAAATTCACACGCCTACTCCAAAATTGCATGCGGCAGTTGAAGTCACAAAGCGAGTTATAAGTCTCTTTCCTAACACAGACCTAATCGATGTGGGACTCAACTCAACTTTGAACCGATTCTTTTTTTCTTTTTTTTTTTTTTTGAATTTGGAGTTGAATTTTGTACCTATATAAAAAGATTAGCTGATTTAGAAATCGAATAATAAATCAAATACATTATTTCAAGTTTTGACCATTTATTAGTATGAATTATACACACAGTCATAGGGAATGCTTAAGGAAAACTAAGGTTAGACTTAGTGTTCTTAATTGCTGTGTAGATTTAATATGAATATGATTGTGCCCACCTTAAAAGATTTCATACACAGTACATGATAATAATTTGAAAGTATAAAATTTGAAACTTATAATTTCTATTTTATAATAAATTAATAATTGCTCACTATCATCGAGTTAAATTGCCAATGGTTTTTTTTTTTTTTTATGCAAATCCAAATTAAGTCCTTTATTTGACAATAATAATTTTTAAGATAAATTAAACATTTGGTCCCTATGCTTTACACTATATTTCAATTTCATCCCTAACCTTTCAATTTTGTCAATTTTGTCCCTAACTTTTTAGTGTTGTGTCAATTTAATTCATGTTATTATCTCTTAGATGGAAATTGCTGATATGGTTAATGGCCAAAATAAAAAATTAATTAATTGTCACATCAATGCCACCTAAACTAACATGTCAACATAATCTTAAATTTAATATTTTTTAAAAAAAAAAAAAACAATAACAACAACAACAGATAAGTGAGTAACTTTTGGGATCAAAATCCCTAACTCACAATTGCTTCTCCAACTTCTACAGTTTGCCTCTCCAACTTCTACTGATATGTCTTCCATGAAAAGTTTTTGTTTTTGTTTTTGTTTTCCTTTTCGTTCACCTTTAAGGTTCCCTTTTAATTGTGCAGATTTTTGGATATAAGGAGATCATAGAGAGCCCCAATTTTTGCCATATGACTTTATCAGGCAAAGTTTCATTTGAATGTATTTGTCTGTATGTGTCTAGTACTACAAGTTGGATCCAACCATTTAAGCCATACATGGTCTTAAACACATTCACAGTGGACTAATGAGGTAAAAGGGTAAAAAGAAAGATTTTATACACTGCAGAAACCATAAGCCCAAAATCCACTGATGCTAGATAGAGCAGAAAATACATGTAATATACAAGCAAAAAAAAATTGCGTTGTAGAGCAGAAAGATACGAAATACACAAACCTCACTGTTAGGATTTTGGATTTTAGGGGGATAATGTTTTAGATTTAATTTGGGTCTACCCAAATAAACAAACTCTCGCATCAAATAAAAAAGATTTCATTTGTTATATTTTTTAAAAAAAATGATGTGGCGGAATAGGTGTTTGTTGATGTGGCAATTTTGTTTTGACCATTTACCACGGCAGCAATTGACACGATACTGAAAGATTAGGGACCAAATTAACATAATTAAAATATGATGTAAAGAATAAGAACCAAACATGTAATTTATCCTAAATTTTACTAATTGAATTAATTAGAACCTAAACTCTATCGTCATTCCTGATTTCAGCAAAATGATAAGTTGAAAACAAAGGTAAGCTGGGCTTGGCTGACCTGGAGTTTAGAGTTGAGACCGATTAGCTCAAGCTTAGGGCTTCTGAGTTACCCCAGGACCAGCCCAATTCATCTTAATTAAAATATGACATAGCCTATTTAGGCTCAGAGATTAAAAGGCTATACTTGTTTTGAAAAGCCCATTCTAGGATTAAGTATTATCGAGTTAAGCTAGCATTTCTTTGACTCTTTTCCCTACTTTTTTTTTTTTTTTTTTGGAACAAAATTTAGGTACAATATCTTAGATGTTATTTCTTAAGTTCCTCTTTTAAGATTTAGCTATGTGACTATCTAACTGAAAAATACACTTCTATCCCATAAGAAAAAAATTCACGTGGCAGAATCTTAAAAAGAGAATCTAAGCAACAACACCTAAGTACTGTATTTAAGTCTTAATCTTCTTTTTTATTAGAAAAGCTAGTTGGGTTTCACTTGGTCTAAAGAGCAATGCAGCATGGTTAGACTTGATGGAAAGGATGGAAAGAGAAACAGAAAAACCCCCTAGGACTTTGTCAATGTTTCCAATGCTTAACCCTAAGCCAAATCGCAATAATGCTAATACCACATACTTTTATATATGCGTTATTACAATTATCTAACGTAATAAATTGTGGGTAGTGAAAAAAAATGTAAATTCACGTGATAGTGATAGATAACAACCAATTACAACCTACTACGTTAACAAAAATTGTGGCAAAAGAGTATGTTATTAACATTATTTACCAAGTCGTCCATTGCATTTAAAGTGCAGTGGAGAGCAACAATGTCCTAGCCCAGGCCACCAACTATAAAGAAAACCATAGTTGACAAGCTTTTCTAACAGTGATTGGCATTCGGCATTAAATTTAATCATTTATTCTTGGAGCTTTTGTTTTTCTCCAAGTGACGAAAATGTTTTAGCCCAGTGAGCCTAACCATATCTGATCTCCTTGACTTGATTTGTGACTGGGAGATTGTTTGGGTCCATTTCTCTCCATTTTTGTTCTCTAATGAAGCAGTTATTCGGCCCCAAAAAAAATTCCAATTATTATGCTTTATTCGTCACCGTCTCAAAAAATGTTTAAAAAATTATTTTTATATTCATCATATCCCATTCAATTATTTTTATTTCTTTTAGTTTAAGAAAATTAATTTGGTTTTGTGATTGCTATTCCTTAACCTACATAATTAACTATTGAAAATCTCTCCTCCTCGTAGGATCTCTTTTTCTCACATAGGTGAGCCCTTCTTACCACACTGCCCTCTTGGTGGTGGTGGATATGGATTCCGAATCCCTAGAAAGACTACAGAAGGTCTCCTTGACAGAGGACGAGGAACTTGAAATCAAGATACGAGTGCACCATATTGCAAAGAAATCTTGGAAGAGTGCTCCCTTAGCATTCTAGGACGATTTTTGAGGGATAAACCGGTCAATCTTAGAGCGGCAAAAAACTTGCTTCAAACAGTATGGCGAATGGGCAATGACTTGAAGATAGTGGAAGTGGGGGGAAGAACTTCTCCAATTCAAATTTTCACTGGAAAGCCAGTTGAAGTGGGTTATCGAGAACGGCCCTTGGTGTTTTGATAACCACTTACTTGTCCTTAGGAGATGGGAGAAAGGAATGACTGCAATGAACGTTTCTTTCCCCAAGATTCAACTGTAGGTTCAAGTATGGGGTTCGCCTTTCGACTTGATGAACACGAAGGCAGGTAAGGTGATAGGTGAGGGGCTTGGGGATGTCTTGGACGTGGATGTCAAGGCATTTACCTCAAACCAATCACGCTTCCTTCAAGTAAGGGTTGACCTACCACTAGATAAACTGCTGCGACGAGAAGCCCCGGTGGTCAGCCCGAAAGGATATAGGGCATGGGTAGGATTCAAATATGAGAGAATTGTGGGATTATGCTACTCATTTGGATGATTGGGACATGAAATGAAAGATTGTACTCACAAACGACCAAGCGATAGCGCCACAGCCAACGCTGAGATCCCATATAGGGAGTGGCTAAAAGCAGGTGGCCGACGGCGCACGGAGGCACCCTCTCAGGGCGGCAGCGGCACACAGTCTAGGGCTTCACCCCAAGAAGAAAACCCTAGTAAGCTAGCTACAATGACGGTTACAAACTTGGCAACCCAGCGGAAATTGCGGTACCAAAATTAAACCTTGACAAAAAAGGAAAGGATGGAGTAAAGACGGCAACAGAAACGCAATTAATGTGCGTGAACCAGTTTCAAAAATCTGATATTGAATGCACTGATAAGGTAATCGATGATTATGAGGGATACAATCCCATGAATTTAACACAAGCCCAGGTTGAAAGGAAGGACATGCATGAGCTATCTGACGTGGCTTTGGAGGTGGAGTCAGACCTTAATATCCGCAAGAGTCCCCACATGACTAGCATGAGTCCTAACTACACCAAGCAACCTAGGTGGACTAGAATTGTACGCCCACAAAACTATGACAACTTTGATATTGATGGGAAATCAAAAGCAACTGTGGGCCAAAAGAAAGAGCATGCAGACTGTGGACTGGCAACTGAACTCGACGAAACCAAGGATGGAAATGGATCAAAACTGTGGTGGACCTTCCTTACCCGATTATCTCAACAGTGGAGGCTACGTTGCGACTCCGCCGACCACAATGGTCATCATAAGCTGAAACTACCAGAGGCTTGAAAACCAACGGGCGGTGAATGTACACACTAATTTGGTGAGAAGTAAAGGTCCCACCGTTCGGTTTCTTATGGAAACAAAGCAGTCTATCGCAAAGATGATGAAAATTTGTGGTAATCTAAATTTCCAGTTGGTTTTTGCAATACATAGTGATGGACGTAGCAGAGGTTTGGGCATGCTTTGGAAAGCAGACTGTAAGCTCCACATACAAACTTTCTCTCCTAACCATATTGATGCACATATTTTGAATGAAAACCAACAACCATGGTGATTAACTAGTATTTATGGTTACCCAAAAAGTAGTCACAATGAATCTTGGAGATTGCTTAAACACTTGCAAGCTAGGTTGTCATTGCCATGGTTCTGCCTTGGTGATTTTAATGATATACTCCACTCAGATGAGAAGCAAGGCTGACTACCCAAGCCTTTTGCACTAATGTTAGCCTTCAAAGAGACACTCATGCAATGTGGGTCGGGAGATCTAGGGTACCGAGGATATACTTTCACTTGCCGTAATGGCCGACTAGGCAATGCTTTCGTTGAACAAAGATTAGACTGAGTGTGCGCTACTACGACGTGGCAGGACCACTTTATCCACGCCAAAGTTTTCCATTTGTAGGTAGCATATTCTGATCATGATCCAATTCTCTTGAACATTCACTATCTTACCCAACAGGTTCGGTCTCAACGGAAACAACTCCAACGTTTTGAAGAACGATGGGCGTCGCAAGAAGGTTGTGAAAACATAATCAGGGAAGCTTGGACACAACACCATCTAGTGGGTAGCCCGATGTTCTGACCCTTCAAAAAGATTAAGTTTTGCCGAGGGCAGTCCGGGACGTCTTTGGCAACACAAAACATAGGTTGGAAGCAAAGCAAAGAGCACTTGAGGAATTGCCTGGTAGGGGGTACGGCGACAACTTGGAGGAGAACAATAAGGTGAGCGAGGAGATAAATGAAATACTCTATCAGGAAGAAATATTTTGGCAACAAAGATCCCATAGGCGGGTAAGCCAACGACAACAAAAAACCAGATTGATGGATTAACGGATGATAATGGGTCGTGGATAACGGAGGAACCAAATATTGGGAGGGTGGCAGAGAATTATTTCCAAAGAATTTTCTCCACCTCTCACTCAAGCAACATGGATGAGGTTCTCGAGGCAGTGGACAAGGTAGTAACGGATGGGATGAACCAGGACTTGCTTCGGCCTTTTGTTGGGGATGAGGAACGTTAGGCTATGTTTCAGATGCACCCGTCAAAATCGCCAGGCCCAAATAGGATGTCACCTTTCTTCTTTCAGAAATTTTGGCATATTATTCGAGGCGATGTCACGGAGGCAGTGCTATCAGTTCTAAATTCAGGTCATGTCCAAAACAAGATGAACTACACACATATCCTACTCATTCCCAAGAAGAAGGACCCTCAATGTATGGTAGATTACCAACCTATCAGTTTGAGCAACGTGGTGAGTAGAATAGTTTCAAAAGTTTTGGCTAATTGAGTTAAGCCTATTCTACTTAACATCATTTTAGATTCCTAAAGCGCTTTCATACCAGATTAACTAATCTTAGATAAAAACTCATTAGCGTACGTGATGCTGCATAGATTGAGGACTAGAAGACAGGGCAAGGTTGGCCACAAGGCGATCAAGCTCGACATCAGTAAGCATGCGACCGAGTTGAATGTAAGTTTTTGCGCAAGATAATGCTCAAAATGGGGTTCTCAGACAGGTGGGTAAATCTAGCCATGCAAGGTGTATCCTCAGCAAGCTATTCGGTGCTCATCAATGGAGAGCCTTAAGGTTTTATCCATCCGACACAAGGAATAAAATAGGGTGACCCACTGTCACCATATTTATTCATGTTTTGTGTGGAGGGACTTTTGGGAATGCTCTGCAAGTCCATTGAAGCACAGCACACGCAGGGCATCATGTCTTGCCGAAACAGAGTTACAATCTCACTTACTTTTCGTCAATGATAGCCTACTCTTCTGCCCAGCCACCCCGACTGAATGCCATTGTTTACTCCACATACTAGGCACATATGAGAGAGCTTCTAGCCAGGCCATAAATCGACAGAAAACGGCATTATTCTTCAGCCCAAATATGAATAGAGGAATACGAGAAAGGATTCAAAACATGCTCAACACTCAGATAATGACTGATTTTGAGAAATAGTTGGGATTGTCGATGGTCAAAGGAAAGAACAAGGTGAATACATTCAAAGAACTGAGAGAGAGAATAGCAAAGCGAGTCACCGGATGGAAAGAAAAAACCATTTCGAAAGCAGGGAAAGAGGTCTTCATCAAATCCGTTACACAAGCCATACCGATGTATTCGATGAGCCTCTTCAAATTGCCCAAGAACCTTTGCAATGATATTAACTCTATTATTGCGAAATATTGGTAGGGATAGACGAGTGACGAGAAAAAACTACATTGGATAAACTGGAAAAGGTTGTGCGACCCGAAGCAAAAAGGGGGAATTGGTTTTCAATATATATAAACGCTTTCAACTTAGCCATGCTGTTCAAGCAGGCGTGGAGGCTAATAAACCAACCAAACTCTCTATTTTGTAAAGTATACAAAGCTAGATACTTCCCTGCATGCTCATTCTTGGACGTGGAACTGGGGTGTAACCAGTCGTACGTGTGGCGGAGCCAATTACAGGCACGTGATGTAATACTGGAAGGGTCAAGATGGAGAGTGGGGAGTGGAACCTACATAGACATTGTGAACCATCAGTAGCTGCCTTGAACCCTAAGCTTTCGTCGAGATGGACCTTGACTAGTGAAGGTTAAAGAACCGGTGGATGAAGACACAAAGCAATGGGACAGGAATAAACTAGCCTATTGGTTTGAGGACCACATGATTGTGGATATTTTATGCGTCCCAGTGACAAATTTGCATGCAAATGATGTACTGGAATGCAAGGAAAATAAATCTCGAGTATTCTCGATAAAGTCAGCACATAGAGTAGCACTGAGGTTGCTTAACCCATCAAATGGGGAGCACTCTTTGGCTGCTACAGATGAACGCTTGTGGAAGTCAGTGTGGTCCCTAAATACCCAACCAAAGGTGAAAATTTTCTGTGGAGAGCATGCTCGAACATCTTGCCAACCCGAGACAACTTGGGAAAGAAGAAAATGAAAATAGACCATATTTGCGCAGTGTGCCAACAGTAAAGTAAAACAATGAAACATATTATGGGAATGCCCTCTGGCCAAGAACATATGGACACTAGTTAGGGGACATGTCCAAAAGAGCAATGCCTAGATCTCATACTTCTTCATGTTGACGTGAAGTATGCTCGTAAGGCTCACGCGTATGGAGATGGAACAAGGGGCTACGATAGCATGGAACATATGGAACTCACGTAACAAAATTTGTTTTGAAAACACCCACACTTGCCCAGATATTATTCTTCATGGCACCACATCTCTTCTGCATGAATACCAGACTCTAATAGCTATTAAACAGACACATGAGGCCATGGATGGGCTATTTTGCTATAGGGTAGTCAGATGTATTGTTTTTTATCATCTCTTTTTGGCTGCTTTGCTGTAAGGTAGTTCAAATGGAGTGTTTTTTTTATTGTTTTTGTCAGCTTTTCCAGCTTATCCTACTGTGAGGCTAGTGTGTAGCTAGGCCTGTTCAGGTTCCGACCGGCACAGATAAAACCGGCCGGCGCCGAACCAATCCGACCGCTTCACAAGCCCACTGTAGGTGTCCGACGTGGTGGTCGGCAGCAATCTGAACAAACCGAGGGAGTCCGGTGCGGCGAGTGGTAGCTGTTTTGCACTCAAACGAGAAACCGCACCGCACCGGTATATACATAAATACACTATAATTTAACATATATGTATCAATGTTTGCAGTTTTTTATTTTTATGTTTCTGTAGATTGAAGAAAAACCAGAGAAGCCATGACAGGAAATGTAAAGAACAGGAAGAAGAAGAAAGCGGCACTGGACTTCACTTACGGATAGGTTTTTTTTTTTTTAATCTGGCACTAAAACTACGTCGTTTTAGGACCTGATATTAAATTCTAATATCAGCTCCAAAACGACGTATAATTATCATCAGATTTATAAAATTAAAATTTTTTTTTTTTTTTAAAACCCTAAGTTTATTTACCCATCCTCTCCATATCTCTCACTCTCATCCGCCTGCCTCTTCCAGTCCCAGCCACAAAAGTCTTCATCTCTCCTCTCTCTCTCCCCACAACGCCCGCTACTTGCTGCCGCCGCAACCTAGTGCTTAATGCCGCATTTTTTGGAGTTTCACCCTCTCCTCTCTCCTCTTTGTCACAACACAAAACCCACCACCATTTCAACTTTTTATCTTCAAGCACCTCTGTTTTTGCTGCCACCCAAGTCAGATCTTCAAGTTGTTGCCTCTACCTTCATTGCCTAGTGGTCGATTACTCTATTAGACTTCGCAGGGGAGTCAATATATGGTTAGACTTAGATTCAAGAATCTTGAGCTTGTTTGGGTTTTAATATTTGGGTTTGTAATGGGTTTTGAATCTTTTGATATTTAGATTTGATCTAAGTTTTGATTTGTGGTTTGAGTCCTTGAGTTTTCTGGGTTTGATTTGGGTTTTTGATCTCTCGGAGGACACCAACCACCACGCCGACTGGAATCGTCACCGATGTAGCCGGAGAACCGTTCCTCAGGCACGGCGGCGGCTTGGGATTTTAGGAAATCGAAGATTCCGGTGAGGTGCAGAAACGGCCACAAAAACCGGCCGCAGCGCACTGTGTACAGCCCTATGTGTAGCCTTATATGGTTGCAAGACCCATTATTATACTTCTTGTACCTTTTTCTTTATTTAAATATACTAATTCTATCTTCTTAGTTGAAAAAGAAAATTAATTACGACTAGCTTCTTCACATGCGCTTCACACTTGCTGAAGAACACCATTTTTTTTCTTTTTTTAAACATATAAGTGCTTATGGGGTATGGGGGACGAGGTTCGGGGTTCAAATCTCCAGAAGTGAATTTCACACACATATACACTTAGATTAGGCTAAAGTTAAATTTCAATCTTGTATATTAAAAAAAATTAAAAAAAAAAAAAACACTAATGTTAGTATAGGAGTGATATGCCCAATAGTATATATCTGTGTATATATTGGGTCGAGAGCCCAATCTGAGGACATTAAGTAATCCGAGAACGGGTAAACACTGTCGTGGAAGTCCATATTAGGGAATGAAGGGGTGAATTTCATTCATAAGAGTCCAAGATGGTGATCCGAGGAGGAATGTCTCTTCGGCTGGTCAAAGTCGAAATCCGAGCATATGGTCTGCCTTCCAGAGAAACATTCCAGGAGATTTTACTGATAAGGATACACATCCCGAAGGTATAAGACAAAAGTAGACTATGAAATATCTAAGAGAAAGCTGCTACCACCGCATTGAATGCTCTGCAGCAAACTCTCTAGCCACATCAATGTAGAAGTGATACCTGAATAGTAAATTTCAGCCTTACAGCTACTCCCAAAGACTTCTAGAATGTACTAATGAAACAAGGATCTATACTAGTAATCTAATCTACACGTGGAATGTAGAGATGAAGGAAGGAAGATAGTATAAAACAGAAAAGAGACCCTGAGAGAAGGGGATGGGAGATTTAAGAGAAAAATATTATAGCAACAAAAACTAAACCTGTAATCAAATTCTAAAGGGACATATACTAGAATTAACCTCCTCAGACTACACTGATGACGATTTTCTTTGTGTAAAATCATTTTATCTTTGTTTCCATGTCATATGAATCTACTTTAATTATTGTTTCAGCTCATTAGGGCCTAGTTTTTCAACCCACTCTCTACAAATTCATTGTATTGGGCTTTTTGGGCTTAAGTTCATCCATCTTTTGGGCTTGGGAACCCAAATTGCGCTCTTACAGTTATAAACATGTAATAAATCATGGGAGATTCTAAAATATACATTTAGTAATGAATTCATGGACAAATTAAAATTTTTCAATTTACTTATATGTCCTCCTTATTATTCGCAGCAATAAGCCAAAAATTCACCTACCTCAAATTAGTGGCGAAGCCACTTGAAGATCGCAAGGCCCCTCCAAAATTTTTGAAAAAAATTATTAAAAAAAATGGAAATATCCTAAATAATTTGAAAATTTTTAAATAACCTTATCATTTTGGCCCCCCATACCTGATAATATACATATTTAAGAAAGTGTAAAAATAAACATAATTTTCATTTAAATAAAATACAATCCATAAATACATATGTTAACAAATTACAATAATTAAACCTTCAGCATCTTTAAAATTAACACATAGGTATTTTAACAATTACCCCAACAAATAAAATGGAAAAAAAATTCTAATTTTCATCTCAACACATCTAGGGCTTACTTGTACCACAGCAATAGAAAAATGAAAAATCAGAAGTTTTGTTGATGTGCCACACCACCAAGTCCCCCACATAGTTGTAGAAACATTTTGTCTCACACAGGTGACTCTCTCTCTCTCTCTCTCTCTCTCTCTCTCTCTCTCTCTCTCTCTCTCTCCCCCTTCTTCTTCTTCTTTTTTTCTCATTTCAATTCTTTCCTTTTCCCTCCCACTGCTGCTGTTGTTTGTTTACAATATAAAAAGTAAAAGTTTTGTACTATGTGACTAAACTTGACAAGAAAGAATGAAAGATTAAAGCTTATGTGGGCCTCTCATTCCCTAACTGTGCAGTGCTCTGTGCCCCTAACTAATCGGGACCCTTTGTTTTTAACTCTTTCTCGGGTACTTTGCATTTGCTTTCTTTTGATTTTTTTACTTTGAGAAATGCTACATCTACAACATTTTCACAACAAATCCTAAGTGGCAAATTGTTACAGGTTGTTGTTGATGGAGGCAAAAAAGTAATTTTAGTGATAGATTCAAATTATAACAAATAATAACTAATCACTTATGATTTATTGTGAAAATATTGTGGATATAACACATCTCTTTTACTTTACTTATCATTTGTTTTCTTTTTTATATTTCTTATAATATATTATTTATTATTGATGATGGTGGAAAATCAGTAAGATGAATGCTTTGAATATCAACGGCCAAGGATCCTCGGACAGTTAAATCAATTTTCTCTCAAGGACTTAAGCTTAGTGAGTGGATGAATAGTTGAACATACCTTGGTTTGGTGACGATTGGTCCCTTTTATAGAGAGTTTGGAGTGGGTCTACTTATTAGGTGCCACTAACATTATGGGAACTGTGTGGACTTAATGGGAAGAGTGGAGCGATTTTTAAGAGATTCACCCCATGTTCCGAGATGAGAGATAGTGGTCTAACCATTTGAGATTGTGGAAAATGTTTAGAAATTTACTAAGTGTTTATTGGTCGTCCATATCTTCCCATGGTGTGGACGACCATAATCTCTTTGGACAACTGGTGACATATTTGGACGTTACAGGTCTTGGATGACCATTATGGACAAAGAATATTTGTTGTAGATCACTGTCAATTATAATAATCAATATATTATTTACTGAATGGCATTATAAATTATAAATGTACTTGATTAGTTGATTAAATATACAATATATATTACTATATTAACATTTCATAGTTGATTAAAGATATTAAATCGTTTTGCCAATCTTGTCTTATGATTGTTAATTTTAATTAAATACACTTTTGTTAATAGCACATAATGAGTTATGAAGTATTGTACATTACTATTTTACATTTCATACACACACACACAAAAAAAAAAATTATATATGCCTCCCCAAGATAAATTCATGACTCCGCCACTGGTTTTTTTTTCTCAAGTTGCATGATTTAACAATAATTTAAAACAAATGTAAATTCTATTCATACTAAAAGTCTATTATAAAAAACTTCTAAACTTAAATCCCACACATGACACAACCTAAGTTTTTGTTTTTGTTTTTGTTTTTTGTTTTTTTCTTCCTAAAGTTGCATCTTTTTAAATTAATATTTTATTAGAATATTAAGCTACAAAGCTCTTGACTAACAAATCCATCTTACTTATTGTTTTTTGATTTTGAATTTGCATACAGGATATTATTCCAAAGGAAGTTTACTATAAAGAAGCAAAACAATAGACACTTATTTAAGTTCTTAGTTCTCTTATGTAAATTTTTATTTATTTTTTTATATTCTCAAATCTTGAACTCTTTTGTGTATGTTTTGATTTTCAATTTTGGTTTTTATATTTAATTTGTGAATGTGTTAATTTTTTTCAATTAGATTATCACTAGGAAATCGGTACGGAGGAATTATTTTGTTTATTTTTGTTTGTGCTAGTTTTTTTTTTTTTTTTTTGCTAATATTGTTTGTGCTAGTTAGGACATAGATTAAACATAAACCAAATAGGAATGATCAAACTCATTTTATATCTTATATTAATAAATTAACACCAAATACAAAAAGAATTTTAAAATATAAAAATAAATAAACACTGATAAAGCCTAAACTCTAAACGATCAAAACTTAAAGTAATTCTTTTTAGGCTAAATTTCAAAAATCATACTCTAAATTTCACTATCTGTCATTTCAGTTTTCTAAGTTTGCCATCTGTCATTTAAGTCCTTTAAGTTTCAAAACACCTCAATTTAGACTTCCGTTATCTTGTCATCCACTCCAACCGTTAAATTACCAAAACTACGTCGTTTTGCCCTTAATTAAAATTTTTATTTTTATTTTATTATTTATTTCCTAAAAAAACATTAATTAAAAAAATCCAGAAACTAAAAACAAAAACCTATTCTATAAACCCACCCTTCTCATAAAAATCAATAAATAAAAATAAAAATAAAAAAAAAACCCCCACCCCCCAAAATCACTCCCTAACCCGAAAATTGAGAGAAGAAGAATGAGAAGTAGACTGAGATTGAGAGGGAGAAGGAGATTGAGATTGAGTTGTATAACTCCTCCATGAACGACAGCTACCATAGGATCCTTGGTGAAGTTCCTACTCACGAAGTTGTTTGGAAACTTTCCTGTGATGATGAGTCTGGCAATGAGTTCACTCCACTGACATTATCTACAAGAAAGCCCTTAGAGAAGGGATAGCAAAGGTCAAGCATTTTATGGAAATGAATTTTCAAATATGTTACTCTTTCACAGTGCTTAATAATGGGTTCTAACTGGCAAAAGATTGGGAATGGGGGTGGGGTTTTTTTAAAAAAAATTTATGGAGATGGTAGGTTTACCGAATAGTTTTTTGATTTTAATTTTTTTAAATAAATAATAAAATAAAAATTAAATTTTTAATTAATTGCAAAACACCGTAGTTTTGGTAATTTAACAGTAGGAGTGGATGGCAAGATAACGGAAGTCTAAATTGGGGTGTTTTGAAAATTAAAGGACTTGAATGACAAATGTCAAATTTAGAGAACTGAAATGAAAAGTAGTGAGACTTAGAGAGTGAGTTTCGAAATTTAGCCTTCTTTTTATTAAAATTATTTACTTATTTTATAATTTATTATTACTATTTATTAAATAATTTAGTTTTAATTTTTTTTAAAAAAAAATTTGAACTTACATATGTATATTTATCAAGTATAATACTAATTATTATAATAAAATAGACAAAAAAAATTCCACGATAAAAATGCTCTAAGAATATTCACATCAGTTCTTCTGCAATACAAAAAATTATGAAATTTACACAATCGTGTTCCAAAACCTCCCAAACCAGTGGATGTATAAATGTGCATATTTGCACATTTGCTACAATAATTGTGTATATATACACAGTTACTGTAGTTTTGCATTTTTTCTTTTCTTTTCTTCTCCCACATCAGATTTGTTGCTATCTCATTCTCTTAATTTATTTCTCTATCACTTTCTCTGTCTTCTTTCTTCCTTTTTCCGCTGATACAAGTTGACCGCCACAGGGAAAGATGATGTAGGCTCGTCAATATGTGGGGAGCTTAAAATCATAGCCAATTAGGCTTATCGGTGGATCAAATTGCTTCGGTTTTTGAGCATCTAGTTGTGGAAGGATTTTGGCTCAGTTGATTTGTGCAATGGGTTGGTTTGTGTAATGGAGTGGATCAAGCTATAGAGGAGGAGGAGAGAGAGAGAGAGAGAGAGAGACTTGGGTTTGTAAAGGAAGAAGAGAATGGTAGTGGAAGAGGAAAGAAGAGTCTTGGGATTGCATTCGAATGAACCCATTTTTTGAGTGTTGAGGGGAAAATTGATGTCCTTGATGAAATATGGGGAGGCCAAGCCGAAACTTAACGTTAGGCTCTAAGATGATACCCAAAGGGGTTATTTGGCATGGTGATTAGCAAGAATCCAAAAACATAGGGCTGGCCAAGAGGCAGAATGGTAGACTGCTCATCCTAGGATTTGGCTATAAATGTCAAATTTTCTCTTGGGGCTGCCTTGCTTCTTTGGGCAATATGACACATGGATGAATATTTGGGTAATCTCGCATTAAATGCTAAGATTTCTGAGGTTGTGTTTAGCCAATAGGATTAAGGCAAGTATTAAGAAAGAATCTTGGTGCTGCAACTAAGATTTAGACCTTAGGAAGTAGGATTCAGCACCCCAAGCCGGATGTCAAATTTTGGTCCTACTTTAGAGGGTTCTGCTAGAGATCCGTTTATACTCTCCAAACCACATTTTTTAAAATTTTTCCCTTTAGGATTTATGGGCTTGGCACATAAACAAATTCTTGAACAATTTTGGCATTTATAGAATTGATTTGTTGAGATTTGAGTAACTTGGTTATGACTTCCTTTCACTGGAGATAGAGCTTCGAGGAAAATGATAAAATCTCATTACCCATTAGATTTTAAATGTTAGTACAACATCTGGACATTGTTCATGTTAGGGAGACAGTGGCAGAAAGTTGATGGGACAACCCTTAATCCATTCTTAGAGATTTGGTTTGTCCCTTGAGGAAATCTCGAACTGAACCTTAGTCAAGGATGAACAAGAAGGAAGCTGGCTAGCAGGTTCAGTCCTTTGCCTTGGCTGGAACTTTGGATTGGGCCTATTCACATGGGTTGGACCCTTTGGCTAGGCTGTGCTTATGTCCCTTTTCACTTGGGCTTGTTCTTCTTTTATCACATATTTGGACCTACAAAATGGACATCAATGACACAATTGCCATGGGTTTTCATCCCTCATGGACTCTTATTGCTAGAGGATATTAAATGTAGTTTGGGTTTTGATAGATATTTGTAATGTATCTTTGGGCAATGATTTGTAATATTTAAAATGATAGCATAAGCTTAATTATTTCAAAATGCTTTGTAAATAATATTTATTATTTTCAAATGATTAATTTCATATCATAAGTAATGTTTATGGTTCCCAATAATCATGTCATAATTTAAATGATGAGCTTGTAAAATGAATAATTATCATGAAATTATGAATAATGACTGTAGAATAATCATAATTTCCAATGAATTTGGAAACATATGAGCATTCAAGCTTTTTCAAAACAACTATGGTTATGGGTATAGGTAATTCAATCATATGGTATTTTCCAAGTATTAACAATATTGGATTTTTCACTAAATAGTACCAATATGAGTCGGGCTTTTAAACATCACCAGTGAGAACTGGGCTCTTAACATTGCCAATGAGAATTGGGCTTTTTGATATTGCCAGTGAGTACTGGCTTTTAATGTTACTAATGAGAATTGGGTTTTTTGATGTTGTCAATGAGAACTAGGTTTTTAATGTTACCAATGAGAATTGGGCTTTTTTGATATTGCCAGTGAGAACTGAGTTTTTTGATATTGCCAACGAGAACTAAGCTTTTAATGTTGCTAATGAGAATTGAGCCTATTGATAAATAATTTACCATGATATTGAACCATAGGCTTTGATTATAGATTTGAATTTCATTAATAAAATTTTTTTGCCATGAACTTGAATTATAGGCTTTTTAAATATTGTCAAGCATAAATTTTTTAGGGCTTTAAAGAGAATGAGATTTTAATTCGCTCAATAAAATAATTTGGGGATGAGTCTAAATTATAGGTTTTACAAAAAATATTAAGTCTTATAATGTTTTATATTTGTGGTCCAATTTTGTGGTGAAATGAAGAATAGTTGTGGGTTAGCATTATAATAGGCAAAAATATTTAGAAAAATCTAATAATTTTTTTGGTGATGTTTGAAAATAAATAGGCAGTATCTAAACAAAAGGCGTAAAAAGAAAAAAAATCCTTAACATTGAGGAAAGAAGAGTCCTTGTTTATCAACTCTTTGTGGTATTCCAAGCCAAGTACAAATCAAATAAAAGACAGTTTGAAAAGCTCGCCAATCACGTGGGGTAGGAAAATTCTAGGAAGCTTCCTATTTTACAAATACCCCGACATCTATGTTTATTTACAAAAGAACCAAATTGCTTTAGTTTTTACTAACTAATCTAATTAGTCTATTAGGAATTTTCTTAAATGTTTATATTGAAATCATTAAATTAAAAAATATGGCCATTATATTTATATTTACCGCATTGTAATCCAGTCACTTGAACCGCCATTCTGGTTATCAGAGACACCGTTTTGGCGACTAATGATAGAGGTTCGATAATCAAAACTGTCATTTCAACCACTAATGCTAGGGGTCCAATCACCGGAGACACCACTCCAACAGTGGTCATCTGAGCAACTATTCTAATGGTCCCGTCATCAAACCTTTGGCACCAACAGATCCGTTGCCAGTGCCACTAGTTTTGGTGGTGGCTTAAAAATAAGTTTAAATTCAAAAAGAATAATCATTAGAGAAAATAATAAAAAAATGAATGAAGAAAAAATATTTTATTAAAATATCTTGTAAAATAAATAACTTGATGTGAATGTTTAAAAAAAAATTTATGTAAAATAAAATAAAAATAAATTCTTATATTAAAATATACAAAAAATTTTACACTAACATAAATGTTCTAATACTAAGGGGGTGTTTGGTGAAGTAGTTTAAAAATTGTTGTTTATTGTTTTTTTAAATACGTGTGGGTGAAAAAATGTGTAAAAATACGTGAAATGCTGTTTAAAAACTGAAAATTGTTATTTAAAAATCCTTACCAAACACCTCCTAAGAATCTCTACAAATGAAATAAGAGTTTGGACTTTGGACGCGCATGTAACTTACCAAATGGGGCCATCTAGCATTGCGTATTGCCAAAATTCTGTAGGTTAGATTATCCAAAATTTTATAGTGTATTGATGATGCACACTATCCAAAATTGACCTCAATATCCAAAAGTTTATACACTATCCAAAATTGGCCTCAATATCCAAAAGTTTATAGTGTATTGATGATGCACACTAACTTTTGTAGGTGGTGGATCAGCCAGGTCTTGTCAATTGATTGCTTGATGCCATCAACGATGTGCCAGCTTTTGCTAGTTAGCAAATTGCGACTTGTTCATCACCTCCAGAGTCCAGAATGGAAAATTGAGCAATAAATTTCAGGAACTCGCCCCTATATAAATGTTATTTTATTATCCATTATCCGGTGCAAGACACAGCGCAAAAAATAAGAATCGGAAAATGATAGATATATTATGGAAATTATGCAAAAGTGAAATTCCAATTTCCAATAACCAAAAGATGAAGAAACTGTCTTTCAAAAAAAAACCCACAATGACAAGGATCCCATGACTCTTATATATAAACTTTAACAAGCTAAGATCAACCAAAGTATTTCACAAAAAACTTATGCAAGGAGGTTATACAGCAGTCCAATCTAATTGAAAGTTGTCCAAATCAGAAAATTTGCAATCAAATTTAGATCTTCATTTTGTAGAAATTAGAGAAGGGTATATTTAAAAAACAAAACCATGCCGTATAGTAAATCAGATCACATTAACTCTTGTCATTGTCAAATCACATGTCCCTCGTCTCAATCTGGAAAATTGAGATGACACAACTAATTTTATCTTTTTGAATTTTTCCTGTTATAGATCTTTTCCAACCCACAGAAAGGTCGACAGAATAATTTTG